>VWZP01001600.1:220379-299884 GCA_013396995.1 Dicaeum eximium
GCGGAGCGGCTCGGCCCCCGCCCAGCCCGGCGGAGCCGCAGCAGCGCCGTCAATCAGCGTCGCCCCCGCTCCGTTCTCCCCTCCTGCACGCCTCGGCGCGCTGCATCGGGCTCGGTGACAGCAGCGAGCTGAGCGTGGCGGGAGTCTCCGCTCCCAGCCAGCACCGAGAATCGGGCGCGGCGGCGGCGGGGCTGGGAGGGCTGCCGAAGCATGCAGAGCCATGGGCCAGGGCTGCGGACACTCCATCCTCTGCCGGAGCCAGCCGTACCAGGCAGCCGCATCTGACATGTGAGTTCCCTCCCGCAGGCACCGGGGATGGGGGACCACGCCGAGAGGGAGGGATGCTCTGGGAGTAATGCTGGGCAAAGCAGTGAAGGAGACATCAGGGACACAGGTAAAAGTTCCTCCTGCCTGACAGCTGTCAGGGAGGGGGTGGCAACGAAATGACAAGAGGCTGCGACCCCTCCCTGTTCCCCACTTGCCACCTATGTTAGCCCTGGGGCAGGTCATCACTGCTGTTTCTGTGTCAGAGGGCTGGTGTGAATGCAATCTCCCTGTTTCCCCATCACCGTCATCCCATGATGATTTCCTGCAAGGGTGGAAGTCTTCTGGCCCAGTGGTGGGCTGCAGGGGTGCCCAGGTGACTTTGTGAAATTCAGGTCAGGCCTCTGAATTGTGGTTTCGGCAGCTTCACAAAGGGCAAGAGAAGCCACCCCCTGCACACCCACCCACTCACCAAACAGATTTGGGGGTCCCAGTGTCACAGTGCCTGTCTGTATATGGTGAGGTGAGAATTGGGCTCCAGGGGTCATGGTGGTCTCATGCTGCAGCAGACACAACGGGCTTTGTGTGAGAGTGTGGGTGACCTTGCTCAGGGATGACAGTGCTCCCTGGAAGCAGGGAAGGGTGATGGCTAACGGGAAGCTTGCAGTGTCTCAATTCCCATTGCCCACAGGCTTGGCTGGGCTGGCGGAGACCTCTGTCTCTGTGCGCATGCATGTGCAGCTCTCACGGGGCTCCACGGCTGCTGGGGAGCAGGCTGTGCACAGACGGCTCACAGTGGGTGCTCTGGTTCCTGGGTACGGAACCAAAAGATCTGGGGTGCTCCCAATCCCTTCTCCCCCTACTCCAGTGGGAGCAGATCCCATATTTGGGAAAGCCCTCTAGGAGGGTGAGCTGAACCACAGGAAAGAGATACAGGTCTAGGGCAAAAAGGAGGAAGGCTTCTCAGTGCTTGTATTCCTTTGTCTGGCAGTGCCAGCTCCATGTGCTCAGGCTCTGGCTAACTGCCTGGCTCAGCTGCCCACACCAGGACCGCCAGAACCAGGAGGTGCTTTAGGTGATGACAAGACTATTCGGGTACAGAGAAGCTTCCATTCACTCCTGCCCCAGCAGTACGCATTTCCCTCACTGGATTTTTGTACTTCCATGAGTTGACCTTCGGATGGGAATTTTGTCCCTGTACATAGAAAATACCCTCCAGCATCTCTCTTGCCTACATACAATGTGTGGCTTGGATCTGTCTTCTCGAGGCCCCAACAGATCCTGATCCTCCTACGCTTCCATGGGTGCTGGATCTGTCTCTGCAGGCAGCATTCTTCCCTCAGCACTCCTGGCTCACTCCCTGATGCTGTGTGTGCTTTGTTCCCTGCAGAGATCCTTCTCTAGTACTGCCTGAACATGTGCACATGTCCTTTTCTTTAAGCAAAACACACAAAGGTCTTGAAATGCCATGTGATCCCCATGTTCTCTCCTGCCTCTGCTGCTGTTTAGAGGGTTTTAAAAAAAGTAGATGACAGAAAAGCTTGGTGTAGCCGGGTTGGCTGTGCCCAGGTAGGAATTGGCAGGCGAGGTAGGAGTGGTGAGTCCAGCTGCTTTCCCCTTTTACCCAGGATATGTCCTTCATAGATATTTGTCCCTGTTCCTGTAAATCCCAAGGGGTATATAGAGGTGGAAAAGCTTCCCAAGAGTTGTCAGAGGAAGATGCCCTTGACCCTGCAGTGCTCCCTAGAGGGGTTGCAGTGGTGAGCTTAGTGCTTTGGGGAGGGGTGTTGCCTGCTGCCTGCCTCCCCTCCAGCCCTGCGGGGTTCGATGCTGGCTGGCAATGCTGCATGAGGCTGGGATCCAGTAGTGGCCCAGCTCTCCCATGTGCATGGTGCATTTTTTGCAAGGGGATGCAGGTGCAGCATTATCCAGGTCACGTTTTAACCCATTTCCTCCTTTTCTTCTGCTGGGAAGTGTGTTCCTGGGTGGGTGGATGCTGACCTGGTTAGAGATGGGTGGGGTGTCAGGGTGCCTGGAGCTGCTGCTGTCACAGCATATGACAGCAGCCGGGGCTGGGGAAGAAGCTACTGAGCTCTGCAGATGGAAAACACAGAGGAGGAGATGCAGCTCTGAGCATCCCTGAGGGAAGGATCCAGCTCTGTGGAGGCTGGGAGGGTTCAGGGCTTCCTTCAGGGCACAACACTGTCTGCGATGCAAGGGGCGTGAGCTGGGCTCAGCCACCCTTTTGAGGCCTTGGAGCACCTGCAAAGGTGAGGGCAGGCTGTCAAACCCCTTGGAGAACCCCCCAGACCCTCCATGGTTATTGCTACTCCCTGGGCTGCTTGTGTAAAGTGTCATGGAAAATACCCACTCCATTACTCCATTGTCCTGCCTGGAAGTTTGGCTGGGATGACTCTGCTCCCCCCAGGCACTTGCTTGCCAGGGAAGGGGGTTCAGTGGAATGAAGTTAACCTGGTCCCCCATTGCTGGGATTCTTAGGTGATGTTCTCCGGGTTTTTCAAAGCCTCAGGCTCTTCCTGCCCTTACAACTGGGACTCTTCAGAATCACCCACTTGCCTGGGTACCCTGCCCTGGAGCCTGGAGGTAGGTGCCTGGCAGGGAAAATAGAGGGGAAACTCCTGGTTGCAAGCTTCCTGCATTCTGCACATGCCAGGAGCTCCCCAGCACCCTGCACCTGTCCATGGGAGGTCTCCAGGATGAGCGAGGAATTTCCCCTCCATCACCCTGGGGCATCTCCCTGAGCATCTTCAACTTCAGAATAGCCAGTAGTTTGGAAGTGTTGTGATTGGGCTGGATTCTGGCTCTGTTAGTGAGGACCCTCCCCAAGTGTGCCCTGGCCATCATCTGCAGCAGAGCCCTGCACATCCTCTGTGAGCTGTGCCGCTTTGGGTGCTCTGGGAGGCTAAGCATCCATCTAGGGCTGAATGCAGGATTCCCTGGGGGCAATGGTGAATGCAGCAGCAATTTCTGGGAATCCTTCTTTCCTCCTGCTCTGCTCTGACCCTGGTCCTTGCTTCTGCTTTTGTCTCATTCCCAGCTTCCACGTGGCTCAGCGGGAGCTGTGCTGGGCTGTGGACAGAAATGCCAGCAGGGCCGGGAGCTGTCTGGGACTTTCTGCCTCTCCGGCTTTCTCCTGTCTTCCTTAATGGATGGACCTGTCTGGAGGGGGGAGTGAGTTGAATAGCGAGTGTTGGGAGATGCTTTGCTACCATGGCTCCATCTGCACAGCAGCAGCAGCAGCAGCACTGGGGTCAGGCAGTGGAGAGGCTGCTGAGTGTGGGCAACGGGCAGCCTGGAGCTTGGTTTCCCCCAGCTGAGGTGTCAGGGGTGGATGAGAGATCTCACCTGCCTTGCAACAATGGGTGATGACAGCAAGATTTGATGTTTGAGGGGTTGGAGCCTGAATTGCAGGATGATTGATTTGGGTTGGAAAGAACCTTAAAGCCCATCCAGTTCCTATGTCCCTACCACGGGTAGGGACACCTTCCACTACACCAGGTTGTTCCTCATCCAATCTGGCCTTGTAGGAAGGTCTACAAAGGTGTAGGAAGGTGTTTGGAAACCTTGTAGGAATCTATCCCCAAACCTTGCCATCCACACAGGATCCTCAGAGAATGGACCAGTATGGCAGCCTATGGGACTTGCTGAGTGTTGGCTCAGGAATGTCCCTGAGGCTGGTTATTTGGCAGCAGCAGACCTTGGTCCGCTCCTGTCCCCAAATCCTGCTCCTGGACTCATGTTCTGAGCTCTGTCTGCATCACTGCTGTGTGGAGTCAGAGGGGAAGAAGGACGTGGGAGAATCTAGGGTGGGTTCAAGCCTTCTGGACCTTTGTAAGTTTGTATTTTCTGAGATAAATCAAATAGAACAAAGAGAGGGATTTGGAAGTGGGATGGGGTGCATTTCCCACTGAAAATATTAAACCTTTACTTTTTTGGCTGGGATGGGTTAGGGCTTAGCCTGAGCATTGCGGCATCGAGGACAGCCTCGCTCTGTGTTTTGGCATCCCCAAAGCCCTCTGCTCTCTACCCAAAGAGGGAAAAGCAGACAGCAGCTGCCAGTGCAGCTCTGAGACAAAGTGCTGACTTAGCCAGAAGCCTCCCATGGCTCTCAGTTGCTTCCCAGCCCCTTCCCAGGCTGTTAGTAACTTGCACGTTTCAGCTGGGTGACTCAGAAGACAGTGAGAAGATATTTATAAGGAGCATTTGAAAGGCAGAGACTAGTGGAGGGTTTTCTTCCCCCTTCTCTTCTCTTCAGCTGGTGCCACCTGAATGTGGCTGTGCTTTGCTTTGCTGTGGAGTGAGGTCTGGAGGGTGACATGTCCATGTCCCCTGAAGTTCAGTGTCTGCTTGCTATGCCATGAGGATGCTGATGTTCCAGTTAAAACCTCCATGCAAACCCCTTGCTGTTGACAGGCACACGATCTCACCCCATTGCAGCAGAGCCCTAATGCTGCTGCCTGTAAGGGCAAAAGCTGGCAGGGCAGCCAGAATTTGGGAATACAGGGATTTGCAGCCCCTGCTGGTCTAATGGTCCCCAGCCTGGCTCTGAGGCATGGACCCCTGCCAAGCAGTGGCATGGATCAGCCTGGTGAGGATGTTGCTGCCTGATGGTGATGCTCTGGGACATCTGTGCAGCTTCTTGGTCCTTCGGGTTTATCCTCACACCAGAGCTGCCCTGTGTACTTACTCCTGCAGGGAGGATGTCTCCACAGCCTTGTCCTCAAGCCAATACTTGGCTTGAGCCTGGCTGGGAGGACACAAGCTGTGGGTGTTGCTGTGTTTTCCCTTGCTGTCCCCAAAATGGGGTCTTTCCCCAGGTTTTTTACTAGTGTGATCACAGACCGGTGGATGGCAGCATCCTATCTGCATGGAAAAAGCAGGTGGAAGCCATGAAGGCTTTAAGTAAGAAATTGGGGTCAATGAAGTTGGTGGTAGTGATTGGGAACAGTGCCAGTGCCAGGGTTCCTAATCTCCTGACTCAGGCAGGGTGATGGCAATTTTCAAGAATTTGACTGTCAGCTGCTCAAGCCAGGAGCTCATGCAATGGGATGGAACTCCTGCAGATGCTGAGAGGAGGCTCTTGGATCCTGAGCATGAACATTTTTGGGAGCTGCAGGATGTGGGGACCCCCTTGGTCCTTCTGCAGCGCCTCAGGGGAAGAGCATGGCCTCCCTTTGGCTGCTGAGGGGCTGAAGCTGGGCCTGAGGTTAGGATTAGGGTCAGGGTCAGGGCTAAGGGTAGGGGTAGATCTAAGATTAGGGTTAGAGTTAGGGTCAGAGCTACTGCTTAAGTTGGACTAAATTTAGGTCTGGGTTTAGGGCTGTGATCAAGTTTAGGGCTAGTGTTTGGGTTAGGGATATGTTTAAGGTTAAGGCTAAAGCTAAGTTAGCTTTAAGGTTAGGTCTAAGGATAAGATAAAAGAGTTAGGGTCAGCTTAGATCTAAGAGTAGTGTTAGAGCTTGGGTTTAGTCTAGGGCTGGCATTAGGTCTATGGCTAAGTTTAAGGCTCAGGTTAGTATTAGGAGTAGTACTAATTTTAGGTCTATGCTTGGGTTTAGATTTAAGCTTAGGTTTAGGGTTATCATGAGCCTAGGATTAGATTTAGGGCTAGGTTAGAATTATGCTTCAGGTTAGTGTTAGTGTGTTAGAGCTAGATTTAAGGCTTAGTTTAGTGTTAGCATTATAGTTAAGTTTATATTTAGAGCTAGGCTGGGTCTAAGTTTAGGATTAGAGCTATGGCTAGGTGTAGGTTTATGGTTAGGTCTATGACTAGTGTTAGAGTTAATGCTAGACTAGATGTACTGTTGGGTCTACCAGGACCAAGGCATGCAGTGCTCTGTTTCCCCTCAGCAGAATATGCTCAATTTTCCCCATCAGCACAGCCCTGTGGCCTTCCCATCCATGTTTTTCCCCTTCTGCTGAGCCAAAACCTCTCTGGGACCTCTCATGTGTTTTGGTTTTGTCTTGCACCTATCCTGGCCTCACTGGGGAGTGGGACAGATGCTAAGTCAGCAACACTGCTGGATGAAACCCCCAAAACTGGAGTGTTTTGCTAAAGCTCAAGTGAGGAAAAATAATGCTGGCTGTGGACAAAGCAGGCATGAGAAGTGTCCTTGTGGAAATGCCAGCAAAACTGTTGAGGGCCAAGCATTCCCTAAAATCAGCCCAAGGGCACTAAGGCACTAAAGTGTCTTTTGGATGCTGGCTTCCTTTGGACAGACCAGATGCAGGTGGATGCAGCAGCAGAGCTGGGTGAGCTCTCGCTCCAGAGGATGCCACAGGAAACAAGCTGCTTGCGGTGGGAGCTGGGTGTCATGAAGCCTGCAAGGCTTAGGAAGAGGTTGAGGGGGTCTCAACCCCCCTGCTGTTGGGTCTGACTGTCTCCAGGGGAGTTTGGCTCCTGGGAATGGTCTGAGAGTGGCAGGACCCTGTCAGGTACCTGTTGCTGGTCGTGCACCTACCAGATCAACCGGAGACACCTGGAACTGCATGGGGTAGGATTCGTGCTGTGCCATGCTGCAGACTAGGCAGAGGGACCACCAGTGCCAGTAGCTCCACATGGTTTGGGAGCCCAGCATTCAGGGTAATGTCCTTGGGGCTCCCCATATCCAGTTGTGACCATCTCCCCTCCTTCAAGGAGATGAAGCAACCTGTTCCACTGTGCTGCTTCTGTGGGAATGCAGGGATGGAAAGAAGGTCTCATTCCCCAGGAATAGCGTGGGAGCCAGCTCCTGGGGTGTGTGGGTATGCTGTTTTGGTGAAGATGGAGGGCTCTGCGAAGGTGGGGGCTTGGTGCTGTTGGAGAATCCTCTCTCCCCCACCATGTGGGCAGGGACAGGGACAGCAGGTCCGTGGGCTGGCGAGAAGTGCAGAGTCAGGCACTGTGTGTGTTGCCATGCACAGAGCTTGGAAGGAGCTCCATGTGCCAGCTGAGAGTGCGGAGAGCTGGAGCATGGGCAGGGGGACTCCAGTTATGTCCCCCGGTCCCCTCCCTCCTGCAACCCCAACTTCACAGGCACAGCAGAGATCCACTGTGCTCCCAGGAGAGACCACAGTGACACTCTGGGAATCCTGTTTCCATCCTTACCTCTGCAGCTCAGTTGGATCCCAGCTCCTGAACCAGCCCTGTCATGGGGACTGTGACACAGGGAAGAGGACAAGGCTGGAGACTCTCCTCAGGTGGCACCTGGCTGCCGTCCATCCCACCAGTGCTCTGTCTAGGCACAGTGTAGCAGGAAAGATGGAGCCAGCAGTTCAACCACAGAAAAGCCATTAATTAATGGACAGTATGGTTGAGGATTAAAAGCCTGACATGCTCCGGCACTGGTCCCAGTACCAGTGAGATCTTGGCTGTGCCAGGGACCAACCCAGAAGGATGCACCAGGGGAGATTTAATTTGAATATTAGGGAAAATTCCTTCCCTGTAGGGGTGCAGCACAGGCTGCCCAGAACAGTGGTGGGGTCCCCATCCCTGGAGAGATTTAAAAGTTTTGTGGATGTGGCACTTGGGGACATGGGTTAGTGCTAGGCTTGGCAGTGCTGGGGGAATGGTTGGACTTGGTCTCAGAGGGCTTTTCCAACCTCAACAATTCTGTTGCCATATTCCATATGGCGTCTCCATGCCTGTCCGAGGGCTGAGCTGCATCTCTCTCCAGTTCCATCTCTCCCCCAGCACCCACACCAGACCCACCACTGGCAGTCCTCACAGCCAATCCCCATCCCCAGTTGCCCCCTCCCCTCCTCTTACAGCAAGTTGAGGCTTTGGAAGCTGGAAGCTCAACTCAGCTCTGCGAAATGAGTTGAAAGTGTCAGACAGAGCCACTCTTGCCCTGATGAGCCTCCAAGGCACGAGTGGCTTTGAGCTGTGTCATCTTTTGTCCCTCCACAGATTGTCCCCCCTCACTGCACTAACTCTGGCTCATGGGAATATTTGGATCATTTAGGAAGAAGTCCTGGCCCAGTGAGTGGCTCCCACTTGTGCCATGTTCACAGATGGAGGATCCAGTTAGAAATCTGTGGTGGTGCTTGGGAGATGATCCCTGCTCCTGGGGAGCTGTTGATCATGGAAAGCATGGGACATGGAAAGCAAAGGCAAGATCCCAGCTCCTGCTCTATTCCCACTATTTTTAAGGGAAAACAATGCTGGAAAGGGAAAAAAAAAAAAAAAAGCAAGGGGTAGGTGATGAACACGCGCTGAACCATAATCAACAGCAGCTTTTTTCCCCCCTCTAGTTATCAACTAAATGGACTAATTGAAAGATGAGTTGGCAGCATCTGTAGTGTTGCATTTATCCAATGATAATTACCCAGGGATTCGGGGGAACTGTGTGTTTTCTCCCTCACCTTGCTCTGCTCCTGCCTGGTTTGGCTCCCTTTGGGTGCTGGTGGCTTTGCTTTGAGGTCCCCATGGTGGTGAGATTTGCAAGGATGCCATGCATCAGAGACGAAGATTTGCAGGGCTGCCATGCAGTAGGGACAGGCATTTGCAGCCTTGCAGGGCTGCCAGGCTTTCCAGCCCCATCACCAGGGCCAGCTGCATTCCTGTGGCTCCTGGCAGCCCTGGGAGCTGCTCTCCCAGCCTGGCAGTGGGGGCAGCTGCTTGCATAGGACCTAATGCTGCAGGGCGGAGCACCCGGAACAGTGTGTTTGCCAAGCAAACAGGGCTCAGCCTTCTGCAGCCAGATCAACAGCCTCCACACGTTTGCTCAGCAGATAAATCCCACCCAGAAAAGCTTTGGTGCCACCGGTCCCCTTCCCACCATGCTCCTGCCAGGTGCTCTGTCACTGCCCAGCGTGCTGCAGCACCTGCCCATTATTATGCAGGTCTGGAATTGTGCAGGGTTCAAATTAAACATGGCAGCTCAGCAGCCATCCCTGCCTTTTTTGCCTGTAGATGCCAGGGTGTTGCTTAACTGTGTAAGCCCGTGCTGGGATCTGGCCTGTGGATGTGCAGGGGGAAATCCTTCGGCTCCAGTGAAATGTTTTTGCTCTGGACTGAGCAATTGCAGGAACTTTCTGTCTCTGCTGGAGGCTGGGGAAGATGGAAACTGCATTGGCAGGTGTTGGCCTGGGAGGCTGGCTGCTCCGGTGGTGGAGGAAAGGTGTCTGGGTGTGTGGGGATCATTGAGCGCCATGCCAGAGCACCATGCCCCGCCACTGCTGCTTCCCTTACTCCATATTATGTGCCCCTGCTCCAGGCTCTCATGCCCCTCCACGCCCCAGACCGTGTTCCCTCTGGGGTCCTTATTCCCCCATAACACATTACCCACAGTGAGGGTTCTATTGAGGTGGGGACAGATGCCACCTCCCCCCTTCCCTTTGCCTGGAGACCGTGGGATGTGATCCCAGCCATTTCATGGGCTGGTTGGCTGCTACTCCAGCTGTCATCTTTCTCTGCTTCCTGTTTATTTTCCCCTCACAGATACACTCTTTAGCCCCTGCCACCTGTAGAAATGGAAAAACTCCCTTTGCCCAGGTACTGTTGTCTACCTCAGGGACCCATTTTCTTCCTGTTCCCTCCTCCTGGAGGTGCTGGAGGCATATTCTTCTTTTTACCTTCACTCTCAGAGCAGCAGGACTGTGATTTGGTGAGGATGTGACTGTGGGTACTGAGCATCCCATCTCTCTGCACCCACAGGGACTGGGGTCACCACTGTCACCCCATGGGGACACTGCTGCTTTCCCTTCTACAGAGCTCTCTGGTGCTGGGGCCAAGCCACCCTCCAGCCTTCCAGCTTCTCTAGTCACCAGAGTCACTTGTGCACTTACAGACCACTAAGTGCTGTAATTACAGATATGCTTTAATTAACATAATTGCATTTCTACACAAATAAAACATTTGGCATAGTTAATTCCAAGGCTGCAGCTCCAAACACAAGGCTTCCTGGCCCCCCTGTGGAGGTGGCAAGGGGGCTGGGGGAGAGTGATGTTCTCACCTTTCTGCCAGAAGATCATCCCAGTCCCAGCTAGGGCCTGGGCCAGAGTCCCTCCCTTCCCCACTGGAGTGTCCTGCCCTGGTTTGGCGGAGACAGCTGTGCTCTTGGCAGCTTGGATTGCCGGGACATGGCACTGGGATTCCTGGGAGAGAGGACCAGGTTTGCTGGGATATGGCACTGGGATTGCTGAGGCACTGTGTTGGGTTTGCTGGGGCACTGTACTGGCCTTGCTGGGACACAGTTCTGGGTTTAAACACAGCACTTGGTTTGCTGGGAAGTAGCACTAGAATTGCTGGAGCACGATACTGGACTTGCTGGGAGATGGCACTGGGCTTGCTGGAACACTGCATTGGGCTCAGTGGAACAGAGCACTGGGACTTCTGGGATGCAGCAAACCCAGTGGTTTGCTGGGACACAGAACTGGACTTGCTGGGATGCAGCCCCAGGATTGCTAAGACACAGTACTGGGTTTGCTGAGCCATGGTGCTCAAATTGCTGGAGTACCATACTGGGCTTGCTGGGATGAGCCCTGGGTTTGCTGGGACACAGCTGGAGCCCAGCTGTGCCCTTGCAGCTGTGCCAGGAGGTGTTCACCCTGGCTGGGCAATGGGCACAATGGATAGATCCGGCCCCTCCATCCCATCCCAGAACCTCCCACTGAGCTGCCCCCAGGGTGTTCTGCCCTCCCAGCACCCAGTGGCCTCTCACTCCTCATTCCCTCTTTAGCAGACCCCAGAGCTCACCATGCTCTTAGGAGTCTTTGGATGAAGGCTGGAGCCAGCGGCAGCATGCCAGCCCTTTGCCAGGAAGATGCCAGGAAGAACTGGGAAAATGGCTGGTGCTCATGTGCTAAAATGCTCTTTTCATTTAAAAAAAATGGAAGAAAAGGGGAAAAAACATATTCAATTTTCCTCCAGCTGAAAATGAAAGTGATTATGTAACGACAATAAATTACAGAAAGGAATGAGTCATTGGAGCAAATCCCAAGAAAGGCACAGTATTTTTAGCTCCAACACCCTCTGCTGTACTGTGCATTAACCCTTGCAGGACTTGGGCCCCCATTTCAACCTGCCCCTAGGGTGACCCCTCCCAGAGGCATCATATTGGTTTCTGTGAGGATTTTGTCCCTGTGACATTCCCAAGGGAAGATGGAAATTATGTAAGCTGTGGGCCCCTCATCCCATGGTCCTCTTTTGTATGGGAGGCTTATGAGTGATCCAGGGAATACTGCTCACCCCAGATCCATGTCCCCATCCTGGGCTAAGCCCCTGCTTCTCTTCCCCTCTGCTCATTCCTGCTGGGATAATTAGTCTTGATCCCTTCCTGAGACCCTGGGCACCACTGCTGTTTCCTTGCCAAAGAGCCTGAAGAATTAATTAGGAAATAAAAGCGAGGAACAAATTAATTGGAAGAGAACTAGCGAGGGAGCAAGTGAGCAATACTGCTTTAATCCAGGTTAAATTGGGGAGTGATTGCTTTGCTAACAGAAGAGATGATGAGGGAGAATTGGAGTAGGCAGGTGCCAAGTGAGACAATGGCAACAAGCATCCAGAGGGATGCTTGGGAGAGCTGTACTGAGTGGGGAGGAAAATCCTGGGGACACCAGTGGGAGAGGCTCAGAGCATCCTGGAGTCAGGGCTCAGAGTGTCCCAGGATCACCACTCAGACCATCCTCAGGGGCCCAGAGCTTGGAGCACCCCAGGAAGAGGGCTCAGAACATTCTTAGGATTGAGGCATGGAGCACCCCTGGGATCAGGGTTCAGACCATCCCTGGGATTTGGGCTTGGAGCACTCACTGGAACAGGGCTTAGAGCATTCTTGGAGTCATGGCTTGGAACATCCCTTTCTTTAGTGACACTATCATTCCTGCCTACTTTTGAGAATCCTGTGGGATCAGATACCAGTGCAGGGAAAGGGACCCTATTCCTTGTGTGCCGCATTTCTTTGGGGTCTCCAAGCTGATGGGAACCAGGCCTGCTTCTCTGTTTCTGAACAGATCCCTGGGTGCTCATGGTAGCACCACACTCCATTGTCACCTGGCAGCAACCCCACCCCTAAATAAGGGGCCAAGGAGAGTGGCAGGGATGAGTGAGAGCTGGTGGCCAAGTCCTTGTGGCTGGCAGCTGGAGTGGGGTCAGCTCGGAGTGACACAGCCGGTGCCGATGGATGTCATCTCCTCATCTTTTATTTAATCTGGCAGTAAATTCCTGTCCTCCATATGCTTGGGCTGGGCTGGGATCTTCCTTATTGCTGCTGGGCCACCTGGAATAGTGGTGTGGCACTGCATGTCCAGGGGCTGCTGTACCCCCAGTACACGCTGTCCCTTTTCCTGCTGCCTACTGTCATTCTGGCACATGCTTTCCCCAATATCCATGTGTCTCTCTGGAGACATCCTATCCCTCCAGGCAATTCGTATCCTTTTGTACACGTGCTGTCCTTTGTCAAACATGCTGTCCCTCTGCAAACATGCTGTCCTTTCAGGTACCTGCTCTCCCTCAAGACAAGTGTGTAGTGTCCTTCCAGACACAGGGTGTGCCCCAGATGCATGCTGTGCTCATGGATGTCACCTGTACCTCTGGACATGTGCTGGTCCCATGAATGCAGGCTGTCCCTATGGGTACATGCTGTTACCCTGGATGCAGGTTGTCCCTCTGGACACATGCTGTGCCTCTGGGCTCAGACTGTCACCCATGGACACATGCTGTCCTCCGGGATTCAGGCTGTTTCCATGGACACACTTGTCCGTTCGGACACATGCTGTCCCTTTGGATACACGCTGTCCCTTTGGACACATGCTGTCCCCCTGGATACACACTGTCCCCGTGGACGCATGCTCTCACCATGGCATATGCTAACCCCCTGGATGCAGGCTGTCCCTATGGATATCCCCTCTCCCTCACCCCTCTGAGAGTACAGTGGGGGTGTGCTCTGTCCCTGCCCACAGAAGATAATCTCACAGGACAGGCTGTGTGTGAATCAGGAGATGAAATCCCACTAGCCAGGCTGAAGATGCTGGTGGTCACCATGCCCAGAGCTTGTCCATGAGGACTGTCTGAGCTGGCTGGGAAAACAGCCAAAGAATGGGGAGAGAGGTATGGAAACAGAGCCAAGAGCCATCTCAGCCCCACAGGGACCTGACCACCATAGTGGGGCCAACAGGGCTCTGCCATCCCATTTTTCCCCTAATTAGCCCTGTCACGTGTGTGGGCTGCTGGAGGCCCCCCAACCCCCACCATGCTCTGAACTGTCTCCATAGAGACCCTCTAAGGGCTCCATCACTTACTCATCAGCAGTATCACTTAATCAGCTGTGCCCTTCCTTATCCCTTCGTCATCCCTCCAGAGAATCTGCTCAGTTGGAAGGAGCCCACAAGAAGCATCAAGTCCAATTCCTGGCCCTGCACCGCACCATCCCCAAAAGTCACATCACATGCCCAAAAGTACTGTCCAAATATTGCTTGAACTCTGTTAGGCTTGATACTACTCCGGGGAGCCTGTTTCAGTGTCCAATCACCCTCTGGGTGAGGAATCTTTTCCTAATATCCAATCTAAACCTCCCCTGACACAACTTCAGACCATTCCCTGGGGAGTGTCACTGGTCACCAGAGAGCAGACATCAGTGCCTGCCCTTCCTCCTCCCCTCACAAGGAAGTTGTAACTGCAATGAGGTCTCCCCTCAGTCTCCTCTTGTCCAGACTGAACAGACCAAGTGACCTCAGCTGTTCCTCATACAGCTGCCCCTCAAGGCCCTTCACCACACTCGTTGCCTTCCTTTATACTCTCTCTAGTGGCTTAATGTTTTTTTTTTATTTTGTGATGCCCAAAACTACCCCCAACACTTGAGATGAGGTGCAGAGCAGGGTGGGACAATCCCCTCCCTCACTCAGCTGGTGATGCTGGGGCTGATGGCCCCCAGGACATGGGTGTGACTTGTGACTCATGATCAACTTACTGTTGACCAGTACCCCCAAGTCCCTTTCCACGACACTGCTTTCCACCAAATCATTTCCCAGTCTGTATGTACATTGGGGTTGCCCCATCCCAGGTGCAGAATCCTTGTTGAACTTCACACACTTGGTGATTGTCCAACTCTCCAATTTGTCAGCAGCCCCTCCCATTTTTTTTATTTTGTGTGCTTGCTTAGTCTGAACTTCTAGTCCTGTGTCCAAGTAATTTATAAAGATGTTGAAGAGCACAGGACGTCCTCATCCCTTTCTCATCACTTTGTTATCCTGCTTTGAATCCAATGATAACCCAAGCCCCAGACCTGATGCAACCAGGTCCCTGCAGTTGGCACCTCTGGGGGCCATCCCCACTGAGGGTCTGGTGCCAGGACACCCCCATCCCTGCCCAGACTCAGATAATTCTGGTCTGTGGCTCCTGTGGTGGATCAAGGGATCCACCTGGATCCTGGATCCCACCCTTCCAGTGTGCTGCTGTTTCTGGAGATGACAGTAGTGCACACACACACACACACACACACACACAGTAGCTGTAGGCACAGCTCTTCCTTGTGTCCACACATTCCCAACTCTCCTGCTGCTCCCAGCAGGTCCATGCCGTGAACCCACTTGGAGCCATGGAGCCTCCTAGCACCCCCAGCACTGTGCCTGGCATTGCTCAGGTGAGGGATGCCACAGCATTCCCTGTCCCACAGCATTCCCTGCCCTGCAGCCTTCCCTGCCCCACTCGGGCACTGCAGCTGCCTCCTCCCTGGGCACTGTGTGGGATTTATCTGTGGAGAAACCACAGAGCAGTAAATGGGATATTGATTTGGTGCCATTGTGGGGATTAGTGCAGAGCGGAAGAGCAGATGGATTGATTTCTGATGGGATTTAGAGCTGTCAGTGTACCTTGGATTAGTGTCTCCAGAGCAATAACACCCCAATTCATTCATGGATCCAGCAGGTCCATTAGTGGCCATGTCCCCCAAGCTCAGCTGAGTCCCAGCCCCATGTGCCACCTGCATTGGCCACTGTGTCCCCTCCTTCCCCCAAGGACAGGGATGCTCCAGAAGGCAGCACAGTCCTGTGCCTCCTCAGAGCCAGCATCTAGTCCTGGGTCCATACCAGTGCCACAGTCTAATGGAGCTCTGCTGATCCTACATGACTCACAGCAGTCCTGGCCCAGCTGGGAACAGCCAGCCATGCTGCCCTCCTGCCCTACTTTCCTCCCATCCCAGTGCTCCCAGTATATCCAGGATGTCCACAGATGCTGCTCTGAGGGCAGACTGCTGCAGTTGCTAGGGATGGGGAGAAATGGGATTTCAGGGTTATGCAGGGTGTGAAGGCTCATCTTGGTGCCTTAATCCCCCAAAATCTTCAGCTTTGGGAGTTTGATACCATTTGCTGCCAGCACCTCCCAGGGAAAAGCTGGAGTGGGGTTTATCTCAGTGTCTTTGGTGTGGAATATTCCATTACCATGGAGTGAAGGTTAATATTTACTCACCTGCATGAACTTTATTCCCACTGATGCCATCAGACACCCTCCAGATGGGATGCGGGGTGGCTGCTCCCCGAGTTCCCAGGAAGAGACAGGAGGCACAGTGCTGACTGATCCCTCCAGAACAAGGGAAAATTACAGGATGGATGGAAATGTGGAAAGCCCAGCTGGGAAGCCCACACTTCTGCCTATCTTCAGCACCTACAGTTATTAACCCAGCAGCTCCACAGCCGGGTTCTGAGGCTGTGTGTGTCCATCTGACAGCTGTGATGTTCCCATCCAAGGAATGCCATTCCTGAGGCACACAGAAGAGCCAGGGAGCAGCTCATAATTGCCCTGGGACTGACTGGGAGATGAGCAATGATGCATAGATGCAACGGTGGTACTGCAGCACAAAACCCTGCACCCTTGCATCCTTGCACCCCTGTCCCATTCCCCTGTCCCCAGGTGCCCCTGTGTCCCTGCACTGCCATGTCCCTTGTCCCATTTCCCTGTGTCCCATTATCTGTCTGCAGGCCTTTGTGCCTACACCCCTGTGTCCCACCCCCGGCCCCCAGGCACCTCTGGGTGAGCACGAGGGACAGCTCTGTGCTGTGTCCTTGTGACCAGCAATGACTTTGTGTTCCCTGGGCAGCTGTGCTGGCTGTAGACTGCTCCGTGGGTGGCTCTGGTGACAGGGTTGTGCCAGGTGGCAGGACATGGATCCTGCCAGCACTTGGCTCCTTGGGGTGTTCCCACTGCTGGCCCCACAGCAAATCTGCTATTCCCACCAGGCATCTGCTTTATTCATGGATCCCCGGACCGCATCCGTGCCAGCAGGACCTGTCCAGGCTGGGGTGACACTTGGTACTTGCAGCAGGGTGAACCCATAGCAGGGGATTTCACACCTTGATCACGGGGATCCGGAGTCCCTGGTGGTATCCTGGTCAGAGAGATGGGCACTGTGAGACGCTGCCCTGGGCGGTCTGCGGCAGGCTGAGGGATTCATGAGGGATTCTGCGTCAGGCTGAGTGATTCATGTGCCACCCCGAGGGGAGACGCCCCTCGCCGTGTGTCACCCCCAGGGGCAGGACCACCCGGAGGCCGGGGTTGCTGCGGCAGGGTCGGCCGCCCGGGAGCTCCCGGTGGCTCTGGCCGCTAGATGGCCCCGCGGCTCCATTGGCCACCCTGATCCTCCTCCGGGATCCCCAGCCCGGCATCCCGGGGGTCGGGATGCAGCGAGCGAGATGGAGGGTGCAGCAGGCAGAGTGTCCCTAAACCCTACCCTGCTTGGCCCCTGCCTCGAGGTGGCATTTCCTCGTCACGACCTGTCCTACCGAGGGTTGAGAGACGAGAAGGTCGAGTCCTTTACGAACCACCGAGAACCAAACTCCAGAGCACCCTGTCCCTGAAGAGCACTCTGGGGACAGGACACAGAGGTGCAGGAACACGGTAGTGCCTGGGCAGGGAGTGGGACACAGGACTGCAGGGACACAGGGACATGGAAGGGCAAGGATACAGGGACAGGGGAGTCCCGGGATACGGAGGAAGAGCAGCCCATCCTCCCCCAGACCAGAACTTCCTCTTCTGCCCAGAGCAGGAGGAGGAAGAGGAGGAGGAGGGGGAGAGATGGAGATTGTCGCGCTGCCGGTGTCCCTCTCGCCGTGTGGCATGTGGCCATCGTGTGACGGCTTGAGCACGTCGACCCTCTATGCAGATTCCCCGGGGCCATTGGGGTAGGGGCAGCATCCGAAATCCTGGTACTTTTCTCAGGGGTAGGGGGGAAGGGGAGGAGGTGTCACTCCTCATTGAAAGCAGTGGGAGGTTAATATCGGAGGGTGAGGGGCGAACAGACCCTATGAGGGGTCTTCAAGATGAGGGTCTCTCCCTATCCAAGAGCGGGATGCTGGGTAGGATCCCTTTAGTATCCTATGGGATGGGGGCCAGGGAATACCTTCTGTACTGAGTCCTGCATCAGTTACGCCAGGGCAAGGGATGGGATGAGATTTTGGCCCCTCCATTAGGGAGGATGAGGGGAAGACCGCCCCAACCCTGAAGTGAGGCGCAGCCTTTAAGGGGGCAGGAGTCGTTTTATTTGGACATGAAACATGCCCCAGAAGGGAGAAGGGGCTAAGGGGAAACTACTGGCCCGATCCTCAAGAGGCGGGGGGTTTGACAAGGAGGGGGATTGTTGCCCTCCCAGATACCAGACCCATGACAGCACACCCGGTACCTGCCCCACAAGGAAAGCACTGCCAGCCCCGCGCTCCAGAGCGGAGCCACCCAAACCTGGGAGAGATACCCTGATCCTCTCCCCACACGGATGCCCCCGCCCCACCCCGGGTTCCCCCTTCACCACCCCACACGGGGACTCCATCCTGACCTCCTCCCAATAGCGGGGAGTGAGATCCCGACCCAATTCCCACATCGGGACCACCCTCTCGAACCCCGCCCCACACCGGGGACCCCCACCCCACGTTGGAGAGTGATGTCCGACCCCCTCGCCACCCCACAACCCCCGCNGGATGGTGCCAGGATGGTGCCACGGCTCCTCATCGCGCTCCTTCGCTTTTTCAGCCGCGGGTTCCTGCGGGCGGGGGACGCCGCTCCCGGCCCCGAGGCGCTACAGGTAGGGACGTCGGGACCTCCACCCCGAGGGGTCCCCCGCACCTCCCTCCCATTCGGGACCCTTCTCTTCTCAACCCCCAGGATTTCCATCCCCGACCGCATCCCCTCCCATTCGGGACTCCAATCCCAACTATCTCCCGTTCCACCTGGGACCCTCAAACCACCCCCTGTCCCACCCGGAAACTCAGACTCGCCTCCGCTCCTACCCGGGACACAGACCCACGTCCCCAGACACCCGGGACGCCCGATTCACCTGCCCTGCTACTAGGGACTCCCACCCCAAGCACCTCTTCTTCCACCCGGGACCCTCAACCCTCCTCCCCTCCCAAACCACGACACGCGACCCACCTCCTCTCTCACCCGGGACCCCCATTCCCACGGCCTCCCTTCCCACTCGGTCCCAGGAGCGGGGGGGTCCCCGTGTTCATGCTGTGGGGCGGGGCTGGGAATCGGGGTTCCCGACCAGCCGCGCTCGGCGCTGTAAGGGGTGGGGGGCGATGGGACCGAGGGTTGGTGGACTCCCCATCCCTTCCCGCACCAGGGGCGGAGGCGGCTTTCTCGAGCACATTTGTACCCCCTTGTCTCCCCCTTTTCGGTGCCCCACGGGGAGAGCTTGACAGAGAAACTGAGGCACAAATGAGGCTCCCGAGGCGGGGCGACGATGCCGATTTGTGGCCCCCCCCTCCTTCCCCCCCATATCCAAGGCTTGGGGACACGCTGGGCTTCACGTAGGAAGGAGGCAGCGGGTTAGGGGGGTGCGGATCCCGGCGGGATCCCGGGAGGAAATGGGCTGGACTGGCAGGGGAGGGGGACGGCCCGGTCCCGGGGGGACCCCCACGCCCTCCGGCAGCCGCGCCAGGAGCCGGGCCACGCCATGGGGACTCTCCAGGACACTGTGAGCGACCCTGGGGAAAAGGGGTACCCAGGGGGTCCCGGGGGATCTGTGGCTTCGGCCTGGGGGTCCATTCTGTCCTGGGGCATTTGGGGTACGATGTGCTTGGGAGTGTCTGGGGGTTTCGATTGTCTGGGGGGTTGGGGTCCCCCCTTCCCTATATCCCCTTGCCCCTCTGGAGCCTCAAGAGCTCGGCTGCGTATTCCATCCTGCCGCCAGACCTCGGGGTGGGTGTGCTGGGAAGGACGGAGCCCTTCAGCACCCCCAGCAGGACCCAGTTCTGAGCCCCCCACCCTCCTTGCACCAGCTGCACATTTTGGGGAGATGGAGGCTGCATCCCAGTGTGTGGATGGGAAAACACTTGGTCCTTCCTGCTCCCGCGCCTTCGAGCACACCCAAATTTGGGGAGGGGGTGACTTGAGGCGGGTTCTTCCCCTCTTGAGACTGTCTGTTCGCCTGGACAGATCCCTGACCTATGTGCAGATGGTTTTGGGTGTGAGAACCGTGGCCTTAGTCTCCCCGGGAGTACAGCGGTTTGGGAGGCTCCGGGTGGCTGCAGGTTCAAGACAGGAGCGAGGACCTGGAGATTCCGAGCTGAGAAACGAAGGGAAGGAAACGCTCTCTGGGAAATTGCCGAAAGCTGCTGACGGAGAGAAAGAAGCTGAGCAGGGCCAGTGTGCCCCGGGCTGGGGGGAAATGAGCCCCCCCTTCCTCCTCCGGATGGGAAGGTGGCGGTCTGAGGACATCTGAACTGTCGCTCAGCACGGGGGTGAGATGTGACACTCCTCACGCCCAGCGCAGTGACACGGAGGTCCCTGTGATCCTTGTCAGTCCCAGCCCTCCAGAACCCAGCTGGGCCTGACCTAGGAGGATACTGACAGCTGGGCAGCCAGACACAGCCCCCAAGGGGATCTGGGGGTGGGAGGGTAAGGGAGTCACAACTCCCAGCCTGGGGGGCACAAAACCCATCCAGAAGGGGTGGTGGTGGGCAGACTGGTCTTAACCCAGACCACCAGTGCTGGAGTGGCAAAAAGGAGCAGGAGGATCACATGGTGGGGAAGAGATGCAACCCCAGCCATCCCTGGTGCGTGAGGCCACAGTAGCATGACCCAGGATGTACGAGGAGTGAGTGGTGGGGATGGATCCTGCCCCTTCTCCAGGACATCCCAGACCAGGGTGGGTGAGGAACAGCTCATCCCCCACAAAATACCACAGGACCCCTGTCCCCATTGGTGTCCTGGGTACTGACTGCATCTGGAAATCCCATCCCTGAGCCTGGGGGCGCATATAAGGGGAATATAGGGCTTGGGGCATTATTACCCCCCAGCACCCTACAGTGGGATGAGGCTGAGAATGTCTGTTCCTCCTCTCCCTCCCTGCCACGAGCTCCAATGCAATTACCTGCAGACTGGATCATGAATCAAACTCTAATTGATACATGTTCACAGCCTGGAGAAGCAGGATGGGTTTGGGGGGGCCTCCACTGTCCCCAAGGACTGGGAGGAGTCTGTGGGGGACTGCACTTAGGCATCTTTACCTACCTGCCAGGGACTGGGGGGCCTCAGCCAGCATCATGGGGGTCCTCCTGCCTCAGTTTCCCACTGTGTGGGGTAGCCATGTCCAGTGAGCTGAGGACCTGTTGAGAGCAGTGAGGGGACATGCGCACGCACGTGTCTGTCCTTGCATTTCCTCTGGCAGACAAACACATCAGCAGGGCAATAAAGGAGAGGAAAGGGCTGTGGCAGCTTCTTTCCATTACATGCGGCAGGGCTGGCTTCCTCCCACACTCAGCAGGGCCAGGGGGTAGAGCTGGATCCCTAAACTGGGATGGGTGGGTGAACCCCAGTGTTTCCCAGCCAGGTGGTCCCCACAGGCCAGAGGTGTGGGGGTCTCAAGGAGTGACTGCTTGCAGATGTGGAATCAGCCTGTGCTGGCACTGCAGTACCCTGGTGCTGATTTTTGAGGGGCAGTGGGGTTTGGGATATAGGTTCCAGTGCTCTCATGTCCCATGACATGACTTGGGAAGGGAGGTCTGAGGTGGGAGTGTCCTGCTGCACTCCAAGCAGAAGGAGTTGGAGGGGGTTAGTCCTGCTGCACCCAGAGGGGATTAGTCCTGCTGCATCCTGGGCAGTGAGAAGCTGGGATCAGGATGCTCCTGTTGTAGGATGACATGGTGGCATCTTCCCCCTGAACAGGATAGGCCCCATGGGTGACCTTGGCTTTTTGGAGTCGAGCTGTGACATTTAGCAGGGAGGTGATGGGCTGGGATTCTCTGCAAGCCCGGGTCTGGAGGGTGGTCCTCTGGGCGCTGAGTCCATGGATTTGGGGACTGGCCTGGGACCTTTGCAGCTGAATCCCGTTGCATACCCACCCTGGCCACTCCATGGATGTGGGGGAGAGGATGGTGGGGACCTGCCCAAGGGAGCCATGGGGTGGAAAATGCCAGGGAGCAGAGCTAGCTCCTGAGTCTCCCTCCTCCTGGTGCAGGAGAGATCACTGCTCCTGGCCCAGCTCTGGCAGATGCAGGGTGTCTGGCACCTTTGGATGCTCTGGCCACAGCTTTGGAACCCCCCCACAGACAAGGCAGGGCTGGAGGCCAGACCCCTGGCTGGATACTGGCCTGTTAAACACCAGCACTGTGATCCTTTCTGCCCTGTAATGGGCTTTGGTCTTCTCCTGGCTGTGCCTCAATTTCTCCACCTGAGTAGCGAGACTCCCCCTATTCCTAGACCCCTTCATGGCATTTAAGAGCTGCATCCCACCACTGAACCCTCTCAGGCATGGAAAATAAGAGCAGTCCCTGTATAGACAGAGGGAACACCCTGGGGGGGCAGCTCTGGCAGCCCCCAGCCCCCCACACCCTGCTCTGGAGCACTGCCAAAATCGAATTCCTCCCAAGCTGCAGATGGCCACAAATTCAATTTTCCCAGATCCCATCAGAGACTGATAAATGAGGTCCCTAATCACTGTGCAGATCCCATTAGTGCCAGCTGTACCAGGAGAGGATGCATGGATGGATGTGGGAACGCTGCATTCCCCTTCCCATGCCACTGATTCCTATCCCCACAAGAGACCTAGATGTCCCCTGAGCCTTTTCTGGCTGCATCCCCAGAGCTTTGCCGTGATGGTCCCAAGTAGAGACAGGCACAGAAACCCCTGAATGGCTAATCCACCAGAAAACATCTAGGAAAATCCTGGAAACCCAGCCAGGTGGCCAGTGTGGATAGAAAGGGGACTGTGTGCCAGGGAAGTTTTTCCAGCAATGCCATGTCCCAGGAATGCACATCATGCCACCTCTCCCCCAGCACTGCCACTGCCAGCACCCAAAACTTGGTGCCAGCTGGGTGCCAGGATGCTGCTGTCCTTTGGGGTGGAGGCACCTGCATACCAGGGCTCCTGACCATGGAGCAGTTTCCCTGCAGCTGCTGTAGGAGGGTCCATATGCCCCTCCCTGACATCAGTTAGGGGCAAGTGACATGGGGCTGAGTGGGGTCCCTTTCCCCCTCTCTAACGTGGTTTAGAGACAAGTGGGGCCCCAGCCCTCACCACCTTCTTCCTTAGAACAGTGAACTAATCAGTGACAAACTAGTGACAGATCATTAGGCCAGTGGCCGAGCTGGCTGTTGCAAGAAGGCCACAATGTTCTGGGGACGGAAATCCTTGAGGAGTGTGGCTGCTGTCCCGATTTGTCCTGCCCGACAAAGGGACATCAACAGGAAGCAACCTTGACTCTGGCCCTGTTCTCTTGGCCCCAGGAGGCCAGGCCAGGATGTGGGGGGACAGACTAGGAGCACCCCAAGGGCTTGTGAGCTGCCAGAGGTTAGGAAATCTGCTTGGTTCAGCAAAACATCCCACTCAGAATGTGCGGGGTCCTTAGAGAGTGGCATCTGTCTGGTTCCAGGCTATAGAAACTCCATGTGCAAATGATCTGTGCAAATGTCCTGTGCAGTATGAGCATGCCAGGCTCCAGTGAGGCTGATGAATGGGTGAGGAGGAGGAGGAGGATGGAGTAAGGGGTGCATTGAGCTCCAGGGAGACACTGGGCTCAGCAAGGCTCATTCCACCTGGACCAAACTCTAATGCCATTCTAAGCAGGTCTTGCATGGCCATGACTCTGTGCAGGTAGGGAAACTGAGGTAGGAAACCTCCACAGAAAGGGAAACTGAGGTAGGCACAGGCATGCAGGGCTACTTGTGGGATTTTTTTGGGATGGCTGATTCCACAGATGTGCATCCTGCAGCCCTTGGAAGCCTCGGCCTGGGTCACTGGGTGCCAGGGTGGCTCCATGACAGGGTCCTGCACCTCAGTCCTTGCTTCCCATGCATACATTGCTACAGGACCCCAGGCAAATGACCATGAGGAGACAAGAGATATCCCAGAAGTGTTTCCTTCCTGTTTGCCCTCATTATCCTCCTGGAAAAGATGAGGTAATTAAGGAGCTACCGTGTTACAGGTTGTTGCTGCCTGATTAGATTAAAGCAATGTAATTTGGGACTAAGAGTGGTGCTGGGAGAAAATGGATGGACGGCTTCCTAGCTGGAGTTGGGCAGAGCTGCCAGCTCTACCTTCCATCCATCCCTCCATCCTCTGTTGCCCTGGACCTCGCTCCAGGGACACTGCTGGAGGGTTATCAGGGGGGCTACTTTGGGGGACTAGGGGTACCTCCTCTGTTTTCTCACCTCTACAGAGAGGATTTCCTGGGGAATTGTGGCTGTGGGACAGAGAGAAGGAGCCTGGAGCAGTGTGGGGGGTGACAGGGACAGGGTGTCAGCAGTGTCACTCAGCCTGTGGCAGAGCTGAAGGGTATCAGGGATGCTTCTGGGGGGGGTGGGAAGAGGGATGCTGACTCTATTTCCCCAGCTCTGTGGGGAGGATTCCCTAGGAAATTGTGGCTTTAGGCCTGGGAGAAGGAGCAGTGTGGGGGACAGGGACAGGGTGACAGGGTTTTAGCAAGTGTCACTCTGCCCACAGTACAGCTGGTGACAGCAAAGCGATAACCTGCTGCCTTCAGAAGTTGCTTCCCTGCTCCTTAGCTCAGTTTTCCCACTCATACCCTGGTGTTAGAAGCTGGTGATCTCCTGCCTGGCCCTGCCCGCCTGTTAGTCCGGCGTTGCCAACACACAGACAGAGCTTGGCTATATTTAACCACCATGGCTGGAGCACAGGGCTGAGCAGCCAGAGGAAAGCAGCCCCCCAGGATTGGAGGGGGCTGGGGTGGCTCAGCATTGCTGGAGGTGGGAGAGGAGGATGAATCACGGCTCAGGGATATTTTGGGATATTTTTAATGCCACTAGATTGCTCAGCAAATGCTTGGGCAGGGTGGCGCGGGCACAGGCCGAGTGTTTGCTGGCAGCTGTGGCTCAGCTTGGGGGGTCTAGGCGGATCAGCTGCTCCCCGTGGTGCTGTCACTCTGCAGCCATGCATTGGAGAGGTGACAAAGGCAGGGACATCTGTCCCCATGCACTTGGAAACAAGTCTGGGTGTGATGGGTGGGGGCAAAAGGGGGTCCAGAAGCAGCATCTTCCTTCTTGAAGGGGAGGCAGGAGGGGAAAAAGTTTCCCCATCACTTTCCCTGGAAAGGGGAAAGGGCTGGCAAGAGGCAGAGCTGCGGCATTGGAGAGAGGGTGGGTCTCTCTGCCTGCAGGGTTGCAGGGTAGGGAGCCCTTGGACAGGGACAGGTACTGAGGCACCCTGTGGGTGGGACACAGGGAGTGGTGAGGGGCTGTACAGGTGGAGGTAGGCTGCCTCCCAGGAATCCAAACAGGATTTTGCTTTTCACCTGTCAAATGTAACAAGATCCAGAGGCTGGTGGCTAAAAATGAATCCTATCTGAGGAGACCACAGTGGGAGGGAGCCCTAAGCCTCCAGTACTGGCTCTCAGCCTTGCAATAAGGTGACCACATAGTCACCCTCCTCATCCAGGGCTCTGCTTGGTAGGGAGTTTCCTGGGGAGCAGTTTTTCGGTCCGTGAAGTCTGTAAACCCTCTGTGACAGACATTGGGGCTGATGAGACAGGCAGCAGAGGGGTCTTTTGTCCTGCCCCAGACCCCTCCTTGTTGTGTTCTGCACTCCCAAGCATCCCAATCCCTTTGCAACCTGAGCCTGTAAAATCCATTGAGAAGCATCTACATGGCATGTGGGTACTGTGCTGCCCACAGGCACCAAGATCTGTGCACTCAGCATCTTGGATGCTCTAATTTGATTTGGGGCCCACAATTCGGGGTGAAGTTGTCCAGACAGAGCGATGTCCAGCTCCATCCCAAAGGTGATTGCTCAGGCAGGGGTTAATAGACTAATCCACTGCCAAAATTAATTGGGCTCATTTTCCTTGCATTCACAGATGGATAAGGTCCCATTAGAGGGCAGGAGCCGAGTAAGCTCTGAGGGCTCACTGTGTAATGGATGCCTCAAGCTCAAGCGGTCACCTCTGGCAAATAATTTACTTGGAATTTTTACAGCAAAGCTGGGCTGGAAACTCGGCAGGGAGATGATTCATTTCCTCGAGGTTCCTTGGGGAGGGTTGTGGCAGGAGTCTGCCACTGAAGCCTGGGCTGCTGCCAGCATCCCCCTGTAGAATCAGCACCCATGGGTGCTCTGGCAGCGATGGCAGGATCCATCTGGGGCCTTCCCAGCCCAGCATCCCCTTGCAAGGCAGGGTGGGGGTCCTGCAGCCCTGCTCAGCACTCCTCCAGGAGCAGGATGCTCCCAGGCACCTGGGAATTGCTGCCTGGCTCTCTGTGCCTGTTTTTCTATGGCTAAAGAGGAATCCAGTGGGTGGCAGGTCCCAGTTTTGAGCTCTGCCTCATGCAAAGTCTACTTGCCGAGTGCTCAGGTGTGTACCCCCTCAGAGAGAGACCTCAAGTTCCAGATACCCTCGACAGGGCTGGACATCCCAGTGGGTGCCTCACTGCACTGGATCCAGCCTCTGCCTGCTGCCAGGGGGCTCCTCCTCACTCTTGGGGGGCCTCCATTCATCTTCCAGGAGCAAGGCCAGGAGAAGGAGTACAAGCTCAGAGATCTGAGACGCTGTGACGTCAGTGTTCTTCTCCTCCAGGCCCCCACCCTCCACATGGCAGGTGGGAAATGAACCTTTCTGGAGAGGAAGCTGGCCAGGATGGGATTTCTCTATTTCGTAAACATCCAGAGAAGCTGGAGGTGCCAGGGAGGACAAACCAAGCTTCCACAGCTGGTGAGGGGGGCGGTGCAGGTCAGGGGACAGACGTTGCTGATCCTCTTGAAGAAAGTCATGTTTTCACTGCTGGTGAATTCCCTCTGCTGAAAAAAGCTGCTTTTAAATCCCAGCAAGATCTATGTAAGCCTGGGATGGGGGCTTGGAAGCTTGTGCTGGGGGTTCCCATCACCACATGCATGGGGACAGGATGCTGCTGCAGCTATCCAAAGGGAAAAAGAGGGGAAAATAAAGCAGGGGAGAAAAGGGGCCATTTTCCACGAGGGAGAGAGCAGGTAGTGCTTTGGAGGCTGGCCTGTGGCAGGATTTGGCTTTACTAGAGTGGAGGGTCCATGTTGGAGCAGAAACAAATCCTTACTCTAAGGAGTAAGGATTAATCCTTACCCTAAGGAGTAAGTAATTAATCTTCCACCAGCTCCAGTGGGAATATGGAGGCAGATACAGCTCTGGTGTTGCACCTCACCATGGGATGCGGGCCAAGGAGAGCTGGCAAAATTCCTGTCAGCATTGAGGTCCCATGGGACCAGTATCCTTGTCCTCTCAGGCCAGAGAAAAGGTGACAACAGTCCCTGGGTGGGGGCCCCACAGGGCTACATGTGTGCTCCATGGGGACAGGACAGGGACAGGGTGCTGTTCACCTGCTCTGCAGGAAGAGCATCCTCTGCTCCTGGGGCTGTCAGCGATGCCATGCTTTGCCCCCTGCCCACACCCTGGCCTTGGATCTATCTCCATGCCCATTTCCAGAGAGCATTTCCCTCCAGAGCTGCTGGGTGTGCAACACCTGGGATGAGGGTGTTGGACTCTGCTCCAGCAGCTAGGAATTGCAATCCCTCTATGCTTTCTCCTGTTTTAGTAAAGTTAATTAACCCCCTGTGCCCACTTGGGAAGTGTTACCGTAGCTCTGCCCTCCATGGAAGCTGGGATGCAGAGCAGGTGCTGGGAGCTCTCCTTGGGAGAGCTTTGGTCCCCTGCCCCATTGGGTGCAGGTACAGGGCTGTGTGAGTCTGGCTTGGTGGGTCCCAGCGACATTCCTGGTGACAGGCATGGGGTGGCTGGTGGTTTCTTCTCTCCACTGGTGCTGGGGATGCATGTGCCAATGCAGCCTCATCCAAACACCCCAACATCTGTGGAGTAGTGATGGATCCGGAGGAGCCCCCACCCAAACTGGAGTAGTGCCTGGATGGTGTGGATTGCTAGGAGTAGGACACAGGGGACTCCACAGCAAAGGGAAAGGCTGTTTATGGCAATAACTGGGATGTGGCTATGGTGGTGGCTCTGGCTGTGCTGGCTCTGGGCCCAGGCTCTGTCCTAGCAGAGCTCCCAGAGTGGGTCTGCAGCATCCTTAGGACTGGGGGACATGGGGTGACGGGGTGAGGGTGTTGGGGTAAACTTCTCCACTGGGCTGGAAGATGTGGACTGGCAGTGGAATGAGTGGGACAAATGGAATTAGTAAGATGAGCAAGTGGGATATGCAGCATGAGTGGGGCAAGTGGAAGGAGTGAGATAAGCCATTGAATGGGATGAGTGGGTTGAGCTGGATGAAAGGAACAAGCAGGGTGAGTGGGATGAGTGGGATGGGAAGGAGGAGTGGGACAAGCAGTTGAGTAGGATGAGCCATCAAACAGGATGAATTGGATGAACTGGATTAATATAGTGAATAGGCTGAGTGGAATGAGCAGGTTGAGTGGGAGCAGCAGTTTAGCAGGATGAGTGGGATAAGTGGAATGAGTGTGATGTCCCTCCCAGCCCACCCTCACTCTCCCTATCTTCTTGCTAGGCTGCAAACCCTCCTGCCAGCATCTGCTGCTGTCTCCTTGTCTTGGGAATATCTTCTTTTAGCTCCTGCAGCTTTCCCCTCACTGTCTCAGAGATGGACCTGTATTCCCAGCCCTAATAAAGCCACCACCCATGTCCAGCTTGCCCCACACCAAGAATGCCACTGGCATTTGATGCCCCAGGCAGACCCAGGGGACCCGTTTAGGCTCTGCCCCGTCTTCCCCTGCCCCAGGGGCGCCACTGTGGAGGATCTGGTGGGACAGAGGGCTAGCAGGACAGCCACCTGGCTGAGGCCTGGCTGTATTCTACAGTGCATGTGTCTCCAGTGTGAGTAAGTGACTGGAGATGCGGCCCTGTTGGAATAACATCCAGTGCCGATGTCTTCAGCTGGAAGCACCCTCACCACCAGCCATGCTCCCAGGGCCACTTGGATCTGGCCCCATGGCCAAGTATGCTCCCAGGGTGGGTGGCACCGCCCTGCAAGGGGCTGCTGTCCTGGATGGGGTCAAGGGGTACATGACAATCCCCAGATCTGGTTATCAGGAATGGAGCCTGGAGCCACCTGACAAAGCTGGGACCAGAGGAAGAGCAAATCCCAGCACCATCATCCAGTGTCTAATTCGGAGCATCTTCTATTTCCATCATAACATCATTCTTATCCCAGTCACCCAGACAAGGACTGGAGGCAGGAGCAGAGCTGGGAGAGTCACACCACAGAGCCCCCTGTGCCCCTCAGCTTTTCCATGTGTCCATCCTAACACCTCCGTCCCACCATGAGGCTGTAATCCCCAGATGAACTTTAATCCACCTTCTTGCCCCATTTCTCTTCCCATTGGTGCTTTATGGCATGGCTAGCACTGAGGACCGTGTGGCTCAGTGCCAAAGCCTCCCCTCCCTTTTTGGGGACCTCCCACCAACACAGGAGGGTTTGGCTCCAAAAAAGGCACCAGGCAGATTGGAGGCCACTGCCAGGGGTCTGGAAGCAGAAGGACTCCTGCCGTGGCAGGGGTGAGAGAGGGTAGGTGCCACGGTGCCCTTCCTAATGATATCAACTCCCAGTAACCCCCTGCTCTGGACTTGTCTCTCTGCAGGATGCTCTGCTGAGCCTGGGCGCTGCGCTTGATGCCACCACCCTGCGTGATGCCCTCCGCCATGCCCTTGTCACCCTGCTGCCTGCTGTGGTAGGTGGGGGGTGCATCTGCATCCCCTGGGAGGCTGGGAGGAATGGGGAGCAGAGCATCCTCCTTGGGTGGATGGGGGTTATGGGGTTGCTGAGATCCCCTGGACTGAGGGGAACCCTGGAGGGAGTAGAGAGTGGATTATCTGCTGGTTTATGCTGAGGTTCAGCCTGGGATGGGGTCTCTTTATCCCCAGCCCACTGCCAAGTTCTCCCCCTATATGGGCCACCTGTCACCACCAGGATGCTGGTGGTGGCCCTGGTGCTCATGGTGGCCCCAGAGTGCTGGTGACCATGGGGGTGCTGGTGGCCCTGATCCTGGTGACTCTGATGCTGGTGGTGGCTGGGCATTGTGCCAGTGCCATTCCATGGGGTCATGGCTGGGGGTGAATGGTGCACAGGTGTACAGGTAAGTGTGCACACCTGTGCATGACTCTGTGTGTGAGCAGGGATGTATTTGTGAATGTCTGCATGTGCAGCTGCGGGTGTGCACATGTGTTTATGCACACGTGTGGCTGTGCACGCATGTTTGCACACACGTGTGTGCTGCCCTCTCACCCAGGAGCACGTCTACATCTACCTGCTGGACGGGGACACACGGCTGCTCTGCGATGACCCCCCCCACGAGCTGCCGCCCAACGGGAAGCTCAGGTGAGCTCGGCTGCCCCCCCAGCCCGGGGCATGGGCACAGAGTGTGGCCCAGTGGTATGCATGAACACACGTGCATGGAAGGAATGGAAGGCGGGAGGGTTCCCATCCCTGTTCCCATCTCCATCTTCATTCCATCTCCGTCCTTGTGGCCAGCCCCTTTCCCTTCCCATCCTCTTCTTCATCCTCAATGTGCACATGTGCACAGGAGCTATGTGTATCTGCACAGGACACTTCCTGCTGTGTGTGTGCAGGAACACACACATTTGTGTCCAGGGGCTGTGCATGTTGCAGGGACACACATATGCACATGTGTTGCACAGTCCTTGAGCCTGTCCCTATCCCGTGGGTGTCTCTGCCCAGGGGGATGTCCCTTCCTGGGGGTTTACCTTCACAGGTGCCCTTCTTAGGGGGTGGTCAAAGTATTCCTGTCCCCACAGGGATGCTGTGCAGAAGCAGAAGCGCCTGGAATGTGGGGGGCTGCTCCCTGCTGAGCTCCCTGGCCAGCACCTGGGACCCCTGGCAGCGCCCCTGGCCCCTGGCACACAAGGTGGGAGCTGTGGGGAAGGTGATCTTGGTGGACATATATGGGGGTATGGGCATAGGGCTGGGTGGTAGGTAGGTAAATGATGGAGGGACAGGGAGGGGGATGGATGGATGGATGGATGGATGGATGGATGGATGGATGGACGGACGGACGGATGGATGGATGGATGGATGGATGGTCGGTCCATCGGTGGTCAGAGGCAGTCGCTGAGACAACAATGTGTGGGTGAATGATGGATGCATAGGCAAGTGGGTAGAAACAGGATAGAGGCATGAGGACAGGTGGGCACTGGGACTGAGGAGTGTTCTCAGGGTCAAGTAAGCAGGGAGGTGGGCAGATGGATAATGGATGGATGGGAAGATGGATAGATGGCTCGCTAGCTGGCTGGCTGGCTGGCTGGCTGGCCGGGTCATGACACGTCAGGATGTAATGGGGGCATGCCCCCCAAGAGCTGAGTTCCACAGCTCCTGGCTGTCCCTGGGGCCCACCTGGGACCGACACCCTCTTGCTTGCAGTGCTCATCATCCCGCTGGTGGACAAGAACAGTGGATCCGTGGTATGCGTCATCCTGGTGAGTGCAGGAACGTGGTCAGGGCTCTGAGGACAGGGCCTGGACATGAGGGTCCTGACATCACTCCTGCTCCAGGTACACTGTGGCCAGCTGAGTGACTCAGATGAGCAGAACCTGCGTGCTTTAGAGAGACATGTGAGTGACTCCTCCTGAACTGTAGGACCTGCCACCTGGGGACCTACCACCCTTTCCCCCAGCCCTGCTGTTCCTTGTCCCTTCTGCCCAACCTTGCAGGCCCTGGTGGCATTCCGGCGCCTGCAAGCCCTGCAGAAGTTGCAGCCCTGGCCCCAGGTCAGCCTCTCCACCAGCTCCTCCCAGACCTCTCTGGCCAAGCCCGAGAAGGCACCTGACAGCAGCTATAGTGACCTGGACTGCAAGATCCTACAGCTGTGTGGTGAGTGGGGGGACACTGGGAAAGGTGGGGTGTGTGGACAGAGTGAAACCATGCTCAGCCCCTCACAGCTCTGTGACCCTCATACAGGTGAGCTGTATGACCTGGATGCCACCTCGCTGCAGCTCAAGGTCATCAACTATGTGAGTAGTTGCTCCACCAGCCCCCTGTCCCCATCTACCCCCAGCCCCATGACACACCAGGGAGCCCTGTTTCATTTCAAAACAAGAAAATTCCGCAAAGACAAGAAAAGCCTCAAGCATCAGCTGTGCAGTCATCAGTAGTGACCAGAGTGAGCAGCCTTGTAAAAGCCATCAATAGTCTCCAGAGTTAACAGTGCCACCCTCACCCCAAAAACTCATTAAGAGAATGTACAGGTTCGTCTCTTGCTCTCTATCATTCTGTACCTCAGTATGACCCTCAGTAATGTCCAGAGTGAACAGCCTTCCCACTGCCATCAGTAATGTCCAGAGTGAACCTTCTCCCTACTCAGTCACAGGGAGAAGGTTCTGGGGAGGGGCACCTAGTTCTCTGTGGCATGTGTGGGTGCCCTGGGCACAGGGAGGCAGAGGAGGGGCTGGATCCTACCTGGGGAGTGCTCAGGGCAGGCTGGGGTGCTGACCCTCCCCTTACTCCCCAGCTGAAGCAGGAGACCCAGTCTCTGTGCTGCTGCCTCCTGCTTGTCTCTGAGGACAACCACCAGCTCTTCTGCCAGGTAGGTGCCACCGGGCCAGTCACCAGCCCTGACTCCCACAGAGGATTACATTACACCCTCTGACATGGTTTCACCCCCTCCTTCCCTTCTCTTCCAGGTGGTGGGGGACCGTGTCCTGGATGAGGAAATCAGCTTTTCAGTGAGCAGGGGGAGGTGGCGAGGGCCTGGGAGGTCAGAGGAATGGGCAATGGGTACCATGCACTAACATGTCCCCTCTCTCTGCAGCTTACCTTTGGGCGCCTGGGGCAGGTGGTGGAGGATAAGAAGCCCATCACCTTGAAAGACATCAGTGAGGTGGGTACTAGCTGTGTCCCTTCCACACCTGGGGACATGTGTGTCACCCCAGTGTCCCATGAGGCTTCCGGTAGTGGGCCAGGGGTGCTGGTTCCAGCCCCATCTTGCCTCTCCCTGCAGGAGGAGCACAAGCAGCTGAGCAGCATGTTGGGCTGCGAGGTCACCTCCATGCTTTGTGTCCCTGTCATTAGCCGGGCCACCTCCCAGGTGGTGGCACTGGCCTGTGCCTTCAACAAACTGAATGGGGAGAGGTGAGCAGCATTTTGGCTGGGACTCTCTGTGGGGCTGCACCCCCTCACTTCTGGGGTGCTGGAGCATTTGTCACCATGGAGAAGGGGGGGCACCAATGGGGACAGAGAACTGAGGTGTGCCCCCGCCAGCTACACAGACACGGATGAGCACAAGATCCAGCACTGCTTCTGCTACACCTCCACAGTGCTCACTAGCACCCTGGCCTTCCAGAAGGAGCAGAAGCTCAAGTGCGAGTGCCAGGTGAGCATGTGCAGGGCCGTGCCAACATGCGTGTGTGTGCCCCATCTTGCACTAGTCACTGATGGTATTCTCTCTGTCCCCTCAGGCCCTGCTGCAGGTGGCCAAGAACCTCTTCACCCACTTGGGTAGGTGCATTGGAGAGCACCCATGGTGAAGAAGTGGAATGGGGAATAGATGACCACCCCTCACCCGCAGCCCTGGAGGGTCGTGGCACTGGGGTCTCTGTCCCCAGCCAGGGAGAACCTTGTCCCCTTGCTGGGGAATAGTTACAGAAGGGTGATATGAGCTGGCACAGAACCTGGCATGCACTGATGCTGCATAGCTGCATGCATGCATGTAGCATGACCACAGAGCTCGTAGAAACGTTGTGCACATGTGCAGCTGCGTGTGTGCACTGCTGCACACACGTATGTGCTGCTCACACGTGCACATGCCCCACACAGCCCCCATCCTTCTGTGCCCCCCAGACTTCCTGCCAGGACCTGAGCTAAACCCTTCTGCCTGCTTTCATTGCATGGGTGGGGAATGAGGGGGCAGTGCTGCCTGGCTGGGGGTCCCTGACCCTTCATTGCTACCCCTGCAGATGATGTCTCTGTCCTGCTGCAGGAGATCATTACGGAGGCCCGGAACCTCAGCAATGCTGAGATGTGAGTGGTGGTGGTGGGGCACGTGGGTGAGGGGACACAGGGGGGACACTGAGCTCCCTGTGGGTGCGAATGGCAGCGGTGCGTCTTGCAGATGTTCTGTGTTCCTGCTGGACCGGCTCAGTCATGAGCTGGTGGCCAAGGTGTTCGATGGTGGAGTGGTGGATGACGAGGTGAGCACAGGACAGAGTTGGGGGGCCTGGGATTGAGTCCCTCCCCACAAGCCTTGCTGGTGATCCTCTTCCCCTGCCCACAGAGCTACGAGATCCGCATCCCAGCAGACCAGGGCATCGCTGGGCACGTGGCCACCACTGGCAAGATCCTGAACATCAAGGATGCCTACTCGCACCCACTCTTCTACCGCGGGGTGGATGACAGCACCGGCTTCCGCACCCGCAACATCCTTTGCTTCCCCATCAAGAATGAGAGCCAGGGTGAGGGAGTGATGGGGGCACACTGGGAAGAGGGGAGTACAGGTGTGGCCCAGCAGCTGCTTTAGTCAGCACATGGTGGTTTGGTCACCCATCATATGAACATGACGCTGTCCCCAGCATGCAGGCACAGGCACAGCATCATCCCTAGCCTGTGGGCATGAATCCTGCTCAAGCACAGGGGCACAATCCTGGCTCAGCACTGTCCCCAGCCCATATACACCATTCTGTCCCCAACCAATGGGCACCATTCTGTTCCCAGCCCATAGGCAGAGCACTGCCCCAGCACATGGGTATGACCCTGTCCCAGTCCCACGTCACAGTCCTGTTCCCAGCATCAGGGTCCCAGCCCTTGGGCTCAGTGCTGTCTCCTGGCACAAGGGCACAGTTCCTGGGTGTGATCCTGTCCCCCTGCAGACAAACACAGCACTGACCCCAGCACACGAACGTGGTCTTGTCCTAGTCCATAGGTTCAGCATGGTCCCTAGGCATGATCATGTTCCCCTACAGACACTCAGCACTCACCCCAGCCCATGGTCATGATTCTGTCCCAGCCCATGGGCACAGCACCATCCTTGAGCACGTGGGCATGATCATGTACCCTGCATGTGGGCACAATCTTGTCTGCCAACACATGAGCACAGTATTGTCCCTGGGCATGAGCCTGTCCCAGCCCCTGGGCACTGCACTGTCCCCAGAATGTGGGTGTCACACTGTCCCCAACCCACAGGCACAGCACTGTCCTTGCTACTTGGGCACAACCCTGCCCTAAGCCCATGGACACAGTGCTGACATACAGACATGACCCTGTTCCCAGCACAAGGGCCTGATATCCCTGCTGTCCCCCCTCTGCTCCAGAGGTCATTGGGGTGGCAGAGCTGGTCAACAAGATCAATGGCCCTTGGTTCAGCAAGTTCGACGAGGACCTGGCCACTGCCTTCTCCATCTACTGCGGCATCAGCATTGCCCATGTATGTGCTGGGGGGTCCTCCACTTGGGGGGGTCACACACAAGCTGGGCTCCCAGCTCTGCCACAGCACAGAGAGCTGGGGATGGGGTGGTGTGTGTGTGTGTGGTCCCCATTCCTTGGGGACAAGTGATGGTGGCCACAGGATGGGAAGGGAATTCATGGGCAAAAGATGTGCTGTGGTGCCAGGGTGGGTGTAGGGGTGCTGGAGGGTGTCTGTCCACCCCCAGCACTCCCATACCCTGATTCTGCCCCACAGTCCCTGCTGTACAAGAAGGTGAATGAGGCACAGTACCGAAGCCACCTGGCCAATGAGATGATGATGTACCACATGAAGGTGAGGTAGCATAAGGACAGGGACAGGCATGGGACCCCCACTGTCAGTATGGTGCCCCCACACTTTACCCCAAGGTGGTCACACAATTGGGTGGTGGTGATACCCCAGGGCTCTCTGCTCTCCTTGTGGTTCATGTGGCCTTGGGGACACCTGGTGACCTGGTCACAGTGTGGGTCACTGGCTATGGCTCCTGTAGGTGTCTGATGATGAGTACACCAAACTGCTGAGCGAGGGCATCCAGCCTGTGTCCACCATTGACCCCAACTTTGCCAGCTTCACCTACACACCACGCTCACTGCCTGAGGATGACACCTCCATGGTGAGGACCATGCCTCTCAACTCTCAACTGCCACCATCCCCTGCCTGGCCTCAGTCAGGTCATATATCCCAAACCTGGGGTGCAGGGGTGTTGGGGTGAAGGGATGTGGCTGCACTCCTGAGCATCCTCCTGCTGAGCAAGGGCAGGGGTGGCTCGCGGGAGACCTTGCTGGGCATTGTCATTCCCTGCCACCCACCCTATCCCCTCTGCAGGCTATTCTGAGCATGCTGCAGGACATGAATTTCATCAACAACTACAAGATGGACCGTCAGACGCTCACCAGGTGAGTTCCCATCTCTGTCCACTTCCCCTGTCTCCATCCTCGTTTCCACCCCCATCCATATCACCATCTGCCTTCCCCATCCCCTCTGTCTCCTTCCCCATCTCTGGCCACATTCATGTCCCTGTCCCCATCCACATCCTCATCACTGTCCACCTTCTCTGTCTCCTGTCCATATCCTCATCCCTATCCCTATGCCCATCCCCATGCAGAAAACTCTCTACCTTCCCTGTCCCCATCCCCCTCCCATTGCCCATCCCCAACCCTTCCCCATCCTGTCCTCATCTTCATTCCCATCCCCATGCCCATGCCTGCCTGGTGGACACCTGGCCAGGTGGAGGTCCCTGTGGGGTGAGACCCACCCCACATGGCTTTGCCTCCATCCAGGTTCTGCTTGATGGTAAAGAAGGGGTACCGTGACCCTCCCTACCACAACTGGATGCACGCATTCTCTGTCTCCCACTTCTGCTACCTGCTGTATAAGAACCTGGAGCTTGTTAACTACCTGGAGTAAGGCCAGGTGCTATCCCTGTCCCTGTTCTCCATCCCCTGGCCTGGCTGGGGTGCTCCCAGCTCTCCTGCCTGCTTCAGTTTCCCTCCTCCCCCTCCCCAGAGACATCGAGATCTTTGCCCTCTTCATCTCCTGCATGTGCCACGACCTGGACCACAGAGGCACAAATAACTCCTTCCAGGTGGCCTCGGTGAGCCAAGCCCAGAGCTAGGATGGGCAAGGGGGAAGGAGGGGTATGGGGACAGCTGTGGGGGTCTTCACCGCTTCACCCGCTGCTCTACCTTGCAGAAATCGGTCCTGGCCGCGCTCTACAGTTCAGAGGGCTCTGTCATGGAGGTAAGATCCCCCAAATCTCTCATTGCCCACCTCTCCTGGGTTCTGGCTGAGTGGCAGCATCCTTGCCTGCTCCCTGCTTGCTTTCACGGTCCTGGCTTCTTCCACAGAGGCATCACTTTGCTCAAGCCATTGCTATCCTCAATAGCCAAGGCTGCAACATCTTTGACCACTTCTCCCGAAAGGTAAGCCCCCCACCTTAACACCTCTCTCAGGCCACCCCTGCCCATGCTGAGCCTCTGTGTCCTCTCCAGACCTCCTGCTCCCCATCCCTGGATCCTAGAGGATGTGGGAGCTGGCAGGGGCACAGAGCTGGTCATAGTAGCTGCCTTGCCCACAGGACTACCAGCGCATGCTGGACTTGATGCGGGACATCATCTTGGCTACTGATCTGGCCCACCACCTCCGCATCTTCAAAGATCTCCAGAAAATGGCAGAAGGTGAAGATCCTGGGATGGAGATTGGGACTGGGATTTGAGGGGTGGTAGGAACTCATCCCACCAAGGCTGGGAGATAGCACAGGAAGTTCTTATTTCAGGGGTGATAAGGGCTGGGACATTACACAGAAGGTCCTGGCTGTCCCTAAAGTCCTCATGTGTGGTGTGATGGGGGCTACAGAGCTCTGTCCTGAGCCCCTCATCCCAACCCCTGCCCCACACTCTGCCCACAGTGGGATATGACCCTAAGAACAAGCAGCACCGCAGCCTGCTGCTCTGCCTGCTCATGACCTCCTGTGACCTGTCTGACCAGACCAAGGGCTGGAAGACCACCAGGAAGATTGCAGTGAGTGCCACACCATGGAGCTAAACCCCCTGAATGCCACCTCACAACTCACCTAGGCCACCTGCATGTCCCCAGGCACACACCTGCCCTTCATGGAGTGGGTTCCTCCATGCAGCATCCAGTCCCTCCAAGCCAGACTGTGTCCCTGCTTCAGAGCTGTGGGGAGGGGTCTAGAGGGCAGTGGGGATGGGGGATCATCTCAGGCTGTACCCCTGTGCTGACACCTGTCTCTTGCAGGAGCTGATCTACAAGGAGTTCTTCTCCCAGGGTGACCTGGTAGGTACCATCTGGCAGGACTGGGCTTGGCCAATGCTCCTAGAAAGCACCAATGGGATGGGGGGTGTGGGCAGTGAGCGGAGAGGGAATGGGGGGAAAGCACCATTGGCACTGACCCCCTCAACACCCATGCAGGAGAAAGCCATGGGGAACAGCCCACTGGAGATGATGGACCGGGAGAAAGCCTACATCCCTGAGCTGCAGATCAGCTTCATGGAGCACATTGCCATGCCCATCTACAAGTGAGCCCCAACACTGGCGCTGGGATGGGGAGGACCCCCTGCCACCCCCACCTGCCTTAGGGTGGGGTGGGGTGCTGTGTGGCGAGTCTTGCAGATGTTGGGGGGCATTCCAAGCAGTGGGGATGGGGTTGCACTCAACTAAGGGGGTTGCATCAAAGTAAGGGGGTGCAGCCCTGTACTGATGGAGTGCATCCCCCATTCCCCAGATTGCTGCAGGATCTCTTCCCCAAGGCAGCGGAGCTCTATGAGCGGGTGGCCAGCAACCGGGAGCAGTGGACCAAGGTCTCCCACAAATTCACCATCCGGGGGTTGCCCAGTAACAACTCCCTGGACTTTCTGGATGAGGAATATGACCCACAGGCCCCCGACCCCCAGCTCAATGGCTGCCTGGAACCTGAGGCAGGGCAGCCCCCTGAGGCTGGGGCTGAATGAGAGAGGCGACAGGGGGGGACACAGCCATGGCTGGGCTGGGAGCATCCCCAAGCCTCATCCCCCAGCCTACGGGGAGGAGGTTTGGGGGGACATCAGTGAATCTGGACTACCACGGCAAGGGCTCTGTGCTGCCAGCACCCGTCACTGGTCCTTTCCCACCACTGGGTGATTATCTCCTCCTCTGGGGCAGGTGTTCAGGTATCCTGTCCACCCAATGGTCCCTGGGACACTGCCTTGGTGGCTGGAAGCACCAAGGGACACAGTGGGGCTGGGGGATGGATGTGCTTTAAGCTGCTTTAAGACTGCAGGTCCTGTCCCCATGGGGTGACAAATAAGAATGATGTCCTTGGTGGAAGCACTCATAGAGGGGTTGGTCACCATGACATAGGTGTGTGTAGGTTAGCATGAGAGAGGGGGATGGTGTGGGGCAGGATGGGGAGGGGCAGTGGGAGAGCTGTGGAGTGGCTGTAGAGCATATGGGGGGTGTTGCCATGGACCATGGGTCAGGTCCACAGAAGAAGGTTGGCTCCAGCTGGAGGAGGGAAGAGACACCAGAGTAGGATGGCCACAGCCATGGGGATGTGCCTGCATACCCTGCTGGGTTCCACACTAGAGAGCCAGCTGCAGCCTCTTCCTAGCGGCTGCTGAGCATCCACTGGCTAAAAGCCCCACCCCTCTAGGACCCCTGAACCCACTCAGCCATGGAAGGTCTCATATCTCCCACATAGCCCAATCCCATGCAACCACACAACCATGTCCCCTACAAGGGCTACACACTTGCCAAGGCTGGGGAGTCCTGCTGCTGGTTTGCATGCACAAGGGAGGCTGTGCTCCATAAGGGTCCATCTGGTCCCATACATCACCTTCAGCTTCTGGTTCCATACATGTCCTTGCCATAGGTATAGGAATGTAGTTGTTCCTCTGAGGTGTCCACCCGGGAGCCTCCTCACTGCAAGCAGTTTCTCTGGTGACCATGTTGTGAGCATCCCTTGCTCACAGTGGCTTCACAACTCCTGCCATACCAACCTCTGTGCACGGATCCTGATGACATTTTGGGATCCCTCTGGTCTTGCAGACCACTGGACATGAACCTCCTGTGGTCCCTCTGGTCCTGCAGACCACCATGCATCGACCCTGCGATTTTCCTGTGGTCCCTCTGGTCCTACCTGGCACCATGCATGGATGTTGTTGGTCTACCATGGTTGATCTGGTCATTCATGGACCCCGGTTGTTTTCCCATGACTTCCTTCTTGTCCTGAGTGCCATGCATGCACCCCACCAACCTTCTGTGGTTTTTCTGGTCCTGCAGACCACCATGCATGGACCCCAATGCTCTCCTCTGGTTCTTCCTGTCCTACAGACTACATGCATGGACCCTGCTGGCCTTCCTATGGTCTCTCCAGTCGCACAACCCAACCCATACGGACCCTCTTGGTCCCAGGGGCTCCACCAGCCTCCAGGGTCCAACCAGCTGTATGTGACCCTGGGTTCTGTCACCCCAGCCAAAGCCACTTGAAACACCCATGAGCAGGGGAATTGCAGTGAGCAGCTTGCCCTGCTGGGGCAGAGCTGAAGAGGGGGCTGGGGCTCAGGGGGTGCTCAACCTTGAGGGACTAGGGTGCACTGAGCCCCCAGGCTGCACCATTCAGCTTGTGGGAGCTAGATGGGTCCACCACCACACCAGCTAAAGGCGACGGGAGCAGCATGGTAAAATTCTGGCACTGCTGGCATGGTGTTGGTTGTGTTGGGATCAAGAGTGCACATGGGGCCATTTGCTGCCCTATCCCCTGTTGGGACTCCTCTGCAGTATCCCATGGCACCATCCCAAGTGGCGTCACAGCAAGTCCCTCCTGGATTTGGGCTACACAGTGGCTGCTTCTCTCCTTGGCTTGTCTGTAAGCAACGACTTGCCTGTGTTCTCGGGATACCTGGAGCATGTGTCTGCAGGAGCAATGGGAGACCTCAATGCTGAGCTGCTTCACGTGGATGAAGTGACCTGAATTCCTTTTGCCTTACCTACTCGGAGATGCCTTTAGTGAGATGCTTTGCCCAAACCCTGGTGAGACTCACCTGGTGACTGAGTCTGTCTGCTGGCCCATGGCTTTGCCTCCAAGACTCCCTTAAGCCCTTCTCCCCCTCCCCACACTGCCATAGGGGGTGGGGATGGTCCCAGAAGGCAGCAAACCCCCAAGCTGCAAGAGGAGGACAGCAGCTCCATCCCCGTCGTGACGCTGGCTCAGCCCTGGTACCAACGTGCCAGCAGGTACAACTGTTCAACGACACTGCCTGCATCCCAGTGCTGATCCAGGGATGCCTGACAATGCATGGATCTCTCCATCCAATAGATGTGGGGGTGTCCTGCACTTGGGTTTTGCGTCCTGGGTACCACATCATGGTGGGGGCACACAGGCATGCCCATTTCCCAGCTGTATCCCAATTTTCCAGACCCTGCTGCTGGTGTTTGTAGGTAGTCACTGTTTTCCCAGCTCCTGCCCCTGTATATACCCCTCTGGATACTGGGGAGTGCAGCTGGCACCCAGCCCAGCTCACCCATGAGTGTGCACAGGTGTGTGTGGGTGTACAAAGCTCCTCCAGCTTTTCTGTCCTTCTGTCTTTCGGCATTGGTTGTTCTGGACTCCAATGGAGCCTAAGGAGGAGATGACTTCTCTTTCTTTCTCTTCTCCTCCTTCTTTTCTTATTCTCCTTCTCCTCCTCCTCCTCCTTCTTCTCCTCTTCCTCCTCCTCACTCTACTGTTTCTCCTCCTCCTGTTCCTTCTTTATTATTATTTCTCTTTTTTTGGTGGGTTTTGGTTTTCTGAAATAAATTTCCTATGTCAACCTCCCTGTGGCAGGCTGGTGGGTGGACTTGTTGGGGTCTGGGGAGCTCCAGTTAAGACTTATGAACCCCAAAATCACCTTCGGGGGAGGTGCTGCATGGCCCAATGCAGCTTGGACCATGTAGCTCTGACCCCCCAGGAAGCTCCAGCCCCTTGGATGTTCCACTCTCATGGAATGCTCCAATGCCCCAAGATTCACTGATCCCCTCTGAGTGCTCTCACCCCTTCCCTGTGCACTGTTCCCTCCTGAAATGTTCCAGAACCCCAGGATGCTCCAATCCCCTGGGATGCTCTTTCCATCTCCATCTGCCAGGTTGGGACGCGCCCATGCCTGGACAGGAGCCATGTTGGGACCCATCCAGCCTGGCAGCAGGGGAAGCTGGGCCCGGGGCAGGATCCAACCTGGGCTGGGACCGCAGTGGGATCCTAGGCTGGGATGCAGGATGAGGCCTGTGTCGGGACCCCTCTGGGCCTGGGCTGGGACGGGCAGAATCCAGCTGCTCCTCTGGCTCCTGCAGCCGTCCTTGCACGGCCCCAGAGGGGACCCCCTAGTCTGCCCATCACCCGTGCATCAGGGATGTGGTTTTCATTCCTGCCATCTGGCTGAGGAGCAATTTATTATCCAAGATCAATGCAGCACTTTCATCCCAGCCCAATCTGACAGCTTTTGGGCATTTGATACCCAGAGGAAAAGTCCCCGGAGGCTTTGGTGCTGGCATGCTCTGGCACTCCATGAGCTGCCAAAATTGGGGTGAAAAACTGCCCAAACTACCAAATGCCTCCATCCAGCTCCAAGCACCGGTTCAAATCCTGGGATTAAATCCTTTAATCCTCTGAACTAGTCCCAGAGCAGGGTTTACGGTCCTCAGCCAGGAGCTGCCCCACTTCCGCCTCTGCCACCGATGGCTCTGTGCCCTTAGGTGACATCCCTTCCTGGTCCCGTCAGGGTGTCACGGCCTTCCCTCCTGACCCTCACCGCAGCCTCGGCCCGTCATTGCTTTCTGTCCTTTTGTCCTGGCTGATCCCTAAGGTGGGGTGCACATTTCCCCAAGGATGGGGCAGAGGAGTCACCACGTGTCCATCCTCGGTCCCCTCCATCCGCCCCCCGGTGGCCGTGGGGGCGGGAGAGAGAGGGGATGCTCCAGCCGGGGATGGACGTAGCACTGATACCACCTGAAGCCCGTTCCCCACGGGCAGCTCTGCGACAGGAGGCGGCCGGGAGAGGGACGCAGCCAATGGGGAGGGAAGGACGGATGTGTTCTCCAGGGAAGGCGGATTCCATTGGAGGAGGGGAGGGACACCTCGGGGGCGGGCTGTCCGCAAGCGCGTGTGTGTTGTATGCACATGTGTAACACACGTGTGTAGATGTGTGTGCGGGTGCACATGAGGTGTGTGCGTGTGCATATCCTGTGTTGTGTGCGCGTATGTGCGCACACATCTGTGCATCCATGTATGTACCCGTGTGTGCGTGTGCACATCTCTGCGTGTGCGAGTTCACTTGTGTGTGCACCCGCGTGGCGGCTGTATGCAGATGTGTGCGCATGTTTTGTCTCTCTTCACAGACACCTATCTCTGTATTCACGCTCGTGTGTCTGTGTTCACACACGTGTCTCTGTGTTCACGAACATGTCGCCATTGGCACGCAGGTCTCTGTTCGCACACACGTGTCTCCATGGTCACACACGCGTCTCTATGGTCACACACGCGTCTCTATGATCACACGCGTGTCTCCATGGTCACACACGTGTCTCTATGATCACACGCGTGTCTCCATGGTCACACACGTGTCTCTATGATCACACACATGTCTCTATGGTCACACACGTGTCTCTATGATCACACGCGTGTCTCCATGATCACACACGCGTCTCTATGATCACACGCGTGTCTCCATGGTCACACACGCGTCTCTATGGTCACACACGCGTCTCTATGATCACACGCGTGTCTCCATGGTCACACACGTGTCTCTATGATCACACACGTGTCTCCATGGTCACACACGTGTCTCTGTGTGGTCACATAGGGGGCTCGCCCCGCCCCTTTAGGTCTACGTGCGGCCGCTGGGGAGCGCCCCAAGCCGTGCGCGCGCTCCCGCTGCTCTGTCCGTCTGTTGTGTGCGCGCGCGCGCGCGCCCGTATGTGCGCGGACTCGCCCCACACTCTCCTACCCCCTCACCGCCTTCCCACCCACCTCGTGTCAGCCTCGTGCCCCCTCCCCCCCATCCTTCTCGTATCGTCTCCCCGCGTCTTCCCCCTGCCCGTGCGGCCCGCGCGCACCACCGCCCCCGGCCCCGGAGCCGCGCCGCTCAGGGGTGGGCGGAGGCGGCGGCGCCGGCAGCGTCCGCGTCCGCACCGGAACCGGGACGGGCCGAGCCCTGACGAGCGGCTCCGAGCGTGTCCGAGCAACTCCGAGCTGTTCCGAGCGACTCCGAGTAGTTCCGAATCTGCCCGAGCGGTTCCGAGTGGTCCCGAACGGGCCGGCGTAGCGTCAGCCCGGGCCGAGCCGAGCGGTTCCGAGTGTTTCCGACCGTGCTCGAGCATTTCGAGCGGTTCCGAGCGGGCCCGAGCAGGGCCGCACCGGGCCCCGCGCCCGCCCCGCCGCCGCTCCCTCCACCATCCAGCCAGTAATTTTCCAAGCCCGGCCGGCGCTTCCCGGCTGAGCCCGCAGGATCGGCGGGGCCATGGGAGACAAAGGCACCCGGTGAGTGAGGACCGGGACAGAGCGGAGCATCCCGGTGGGGCATGGCCGGGCATGGCGGGGGAGGGGTGGGACAGGCGTTGCCCGTGCCCTTCGCTGGAGCTGGAGGTCCCCGAGGTGGCCCCGCTGCTGGGATATGGTGCCCCCCGAGGGGTAGTGAGGACCTGCAGACTGGGGGCATCACTGCTCCCTCCCCATCAGATTTGGAACCTGGATGGATTTGGGATAGGGGAGGCTCTTGTCATCGCAGTGACGCCAGGGGACCCAGGCCCTGATGTCACTCCTGGCATGTGGCACAGCTGGGGGTGTCAGGGAGCACGTGCCAGCCTTGGAGCGCTGGGAGATGAGGGCGTGTGATGCCTTCATCCCATGGGAATGCTGCCATGGGGATGCTGTCTTTTGGGGAGCCCTGTACAGAGGTAGATGGGGATGCCCCCTGTGCTCCCCAGGGCTCCAGGTGCAGACCTTGGGAGGACCCGCTGGGCTGCACATCCTGCAGAGGGCTGGTGGGATTTGAGGGACAGCCTGATGACCCCTGCCAGCCCTTGCAGGGAGGCCTGGGGGATCTCCTGTGACATTCGCTCACTGGCGGCTCTGGCGGAGTGGTCAAGGATTTGACACTCCCATTCTTCACCCCAATCCATTTCTGTCCCCTTAGCCATTAATCATGGAGGACCAGAGATTTCACAGTGCTCCTGCTCACCCCTCAGCACCATCACCCTCCCTTTGCTCATCCCCATGTCCCCTTAGCATCAGGATCAGGGAGCTTCAGTGCAGCCTCTGCCCCCCCTCTCATGGCCATGGCAAGAGAGAAAGATGAGGGGGTCTAGCCCTGCCTGGACAGAACCTTCCAGAAACATTGCTGTGTTTTGGGGTGGCAGGATGGGAGTTGTAGGTGCCTGTTGAACTCACCCAGCATTTTGGGAAGCAGCTGTTGCCACTTCCAGCCTGCTGGGTGTTGGTGCCCCAGCCATGTCTGACAGCATCCACTTCCTCCTTGCTCAGTATCCTGAATTCTTGAGAATTCATGTTATGCTCCTGGAGCAGGTGGACAGCCCCACAGATCAGGGGGCTGGAGCACCCAATAGGTTCTCCCCAATGTCCGGGTGCAAACCCTGGGATGCAGCTGGTTTGGCCTCCAGGGCTTTTCGGGTGCCAGGGGAGATTGGTGAGCGGCATTCCCATCAGCAGGCATGCCGGCAGGAGAGGCATGAGCTGATCTTCTCCCTGCCTACGCAGCGTGTACAGGGAGGGCAGGGGGGAAGAATTAGGCTGACAAATCCCTCTTCTCCAGTTTGGATCTGCAAACCCAAATCCACTGGGTTTGATCAGGAGGTTCAGCTGTGGGAGCTGATTTACTATCTGATTCTCCAAAAGCCCATTTTTGCTCATTCCTGCTGTGGCACTCCACTGTTCTTGGGAGTCACCAGTGGGAAGAGCTGGAGGAAACAGCTGAGTTGGTGGCTGTTGGGACCATTGATCACCTTTCCCTGCTCTTCCCACACAGCATCCAGCACCCAGCCAGGGCAGCTACAACCCCACACAGGATGCCCAGCTACTGGAATTCCTGTCTGCTGGGATTCCTAGGCTGTGGCTTGAGGGTGGCTTCCTGGTGGCTTGGAAGTGCTGCAGTGGTTCTGGTACACCAGAGCCCACCTTGGTTGGCATTAAGCACCCCTTGCACCTTTCCTCTGGCCCCATAGTCCCATCCTGCCCCTCTGTAGCATGCCACCATAGCATCTTGCTGCTAGGGGGTGACCCATGCCTACTGCCAGACCTGCTGCTCATTCCCTCTACCATCCCATTAATCCCCCTGGATGAAGCCATAGGATCTGGGAGCAGGACAGGGATCTCCACTGGGAAGAGAAAGAGCCCTAGAAGGTGGCCCATGACGGGAGACTCCTGCTTCCTGGATATTGTTTGGAGAGCAAACTCTGGTAATAACAGCAGGATCCAGACACATCCCGGATCCCACAGCCGAAGTGTTTCCTTGCCAAGGATGTTGGTGGAGCTCTGACCCAGCTGGGGGAGCCTGGGAGGGGATAGATGGATGGATGCAGCAGGGATGCAAAATGCAGCATTGGGCCTGTGGGATGCTCTTACTTTGGGACTGGCTGGCATGGTTCTCCAGGCTTATCTGGGCACAGCTGTCACGGAGCTCCTGGCCACCACCACGGGGTTGTGCCGGTGCATATGATGTGGTTGCTGGTGGTTCTGTTATCCCTGGAGGTCCCTTCTAACTGGCTCTAGCTAATTAGATCTGCCAGCCAACCTTGTTAGCGTGAGAGCTGGCAAAACCCCTGGATTCTCTGCTCTGGGTTCAAAGGCAATCAATGGTGTTGCCATCAGATCCTGTTCTAATGCCTAGGGGAATCAAATCCTCATAAATCTTCCAATCAAGATCCAACAGACCCCACCCAACCATTTGCCACCCAAAAAAGCCATCGTTAGCCCTGGCTGGGTACCTAACCAGCTCATTAAGGGATGGGACCCACGGCAGGGAGAGGGCAGGAGAGATGGGATCTGGCTGTGTGGCAGCATGACAGGCTCAGGGGGCACTGGGACTACCAGCCCACGGTGTGAGGCCCCAGGCCTCTGATGGGCAGTGGCGGAGGCCACTTCCTGCCTTATGTCTCCAGTATTTCGACACCAGGAAGGGCTGGAGGGGGAGGGAAGGCTTCACACTTCCTCCTTTCCTCCCTCTAGATCCGGTGGCGGGCGAGGGTCACCCCGCTGGCAGCAACAGGCCACCGTGTCCCCATGTGCCCCTTCCCTTCTCCCACTGGTGCTTCAGGGGAGATGTGAGCTCCTGCACCCATGGTGTGGGGCCAGGCAGGGCTGCTGCACCCACAAGATGAGGGCACCACACATTCGTGTACCCACAGCGGGGAGCCAGCCTGAGCTCCTGCATGCACACTGTGGAACTGTGTAGGTCTTGAATTCTGTGGAGCTTCTGCACCCATAACGTGGGGTTTCTGCAACTGCAGTGTGCAGCTGGGCAGGTCTCAGGCTCCGTGGGGTTTCTGTTCCAGTGTTGGGCCAGCCCGAGTGTGTGCCAGGCAGAGTGGTGAGGAATGGCTTCCCGCAGCGCCTGCCATCGATCCCACTTGCACTAGATTCATTAGCGGCTCCGTTAGTGTCTCCAGGGCTGGGTGGGAGCATCACCCGTGTCTCAGGGGGCTGACAGTGGCACCCACTGAACCTCCAGCCTTGGCTGCCTTTTCTGAGGCTTCCCAGCACACCTCAGGTTGTGATCCAGCATGCTGGACCCTCTTTGGGGTTTCCCTTGGGAGCTGGTCTTGAGGGTATAGGGTGGGGGGTGGGGTGACAGGCTGTCAGGGGATGCTCTTCATCCTGCTTTGAAGTAATGCCTCATTAATTACCCATGAAAAGCCCGCTGTTAGTTGCTCTGGGCTCTCAGGAGGATGCATTCATTGCTCCTCCATCCCTGACTCTGGAGACTGATCCCCCCCATGGCTTTCAAACCCAGAAACTGTGGGGTGCTGATGCCCTTCCACGGCAAGTTGAGGCCCTTATCTCCCCAAGTTATTTATTTGGAGCAGCATTCCCATTAATTCCATCTTTCCTTCTACCAGCACAGGATCACACCTTCATCAGCAAACCCTCATGACAAGCATCCTACTGTGGAAGTGCTTTACCATTTTGGCTGGGAAAAGTCAATCCCCCAACCCCCACAGGGAAAAGCCATCCAAGAAGAGCCAGCAGGATGTTTCTGATGTTCCCAGTGGCTTGGGACAGCCAGAAGGATGTCCCTAATATTTCATGTGTCTGGCAGAGGGTTACTGTGGCTTGTCTGGGGACAAGAGAATGAAGGCCCCCAGCCCCCACACTCCCTTTTCCAGACTAGATCCTGCTCCCTGGGCAGAGCTTGGCCAGGCTGTGCTGGTCCCCATGGCTCTCAAGAAAGTGGGATGTGGAGACTTGCACATGCAGGAGTGCATGGACACACATATGCAGGGATATGGAGATGCAGGGATGCAGGGAGGTGGGGACAGAGGATTTCAGGGATATGGGAGTAAGGGGTGTGCCCACACATCTCTTGATGCATCATACTCCCTTGCTGGGGTGGTAGTCACTCCCAAGCTGGAACCCACCAGCTGCTGCCTTCCCTGCCTGCCCCTTGGCTTGGTGTGGGCAGCTGCAGGCACTGGCGCGGCTGAGGGTCCATCATCCAGTAGCAGCCTGGGACATTTTGGCAGAGCCAAGCAGCTGCCCTGGGAAATAGTTTTTTTCTAGCCTAAAACCACTACTAATCCTCCCGGATGGTTTTAATGGAATTTAAAGGCGAGGAGGGATTATATGAGGAGAACCCATTATGGGTGGCTTTGTGCCAGGGCAGGCTCCAAAAAATCTGGCAACACCAGGCACCCTACTTGCCTCTGCCTGCTCCCTGCCTGCAGCAGACAGGCTGGGAATGCTCCAGCATTCCCTAGCAGTGGCATGTTGGATCCACATCCTTTCTCCCATGTCACTGTGGGGTGCTCCAGAAGGATTTTGGGAGTTGAGAGGGGTGTCTGGGGGCTAGTCGCATGGTTTGGAATGGGAATAAAAAGCCATAGAGGCAGGAGCACCCAGACTTTTCTTGCTTCTCCAGTGGCTTTGGGATGCATCCATGTGAGGTAATGGTGAGGTGGGTTCATCCCGTGGGATGCTCCCATTCTGCGTGCCTTGACCCCATGGTCCCACACTCTGGTCCCTAGGGCCAGGTGGGTGCATGGGTGCTGCTGCTTTTCACACTGGTCTCTGGGCACCATCCTCAGGCGAAGGGGTGGGCTGGGGTCCTGACGCCTCCATTATCCAAAGCTGGGTCCTGGCAGTGGGTGCTGAGGGTTGATGCATGTGGCACCTAACAGGACTGTGCCAGTGGATGCTTCTTACCCCAGGGACCCTTCCTGAAGGGGAGAGCTGGACAGCTCCATGGACAGAGATCCAGGAGCAAAGTGGGGGGTTCAGGAGTGGAGGATACCCCCTGCTCCAGCACTCACCCCCTCTTTGCTGTTTTGCAGGGTGTTTAAGAAAGCCAGTCCTAATGGGAAGGTAAGGGGGACATGGTGGGGGAAACCATGGGGTCACAAGCATGGCCAGGAGTGGGGGATGGGCATGTCCCTGAAAGCAGATTCCACCCTGCGTGCTGCTGCCTGCCTCAGCATCCTGCCAGGGCAGCAGGAAGGGAAACTGAGGCAAAGTGAGGCTGTGGGGTGCTTTCCCAAGGTCAGGGATAAAGCAGATAGGTTTTGGAATGCTGGGGTGCAGGTGACTTTGCCTGTGGGGGTTTTGGGTTTGGCAGCAGGAGCTGGTGCAGAAAACCTGCCTGGCAGCTGCCTGTCCTGTGCCTCAGTTTCCCCATCAGGAGAAAGGTGAGAGGGTGACACTGGGGGGCTCATCCTTGTCTTACAGTGGAATACAAACTCCCTGGGGAGTCACCCAATAGTCCCCAGATGCAAAGTGCCTCCATGGGACATCTGGAAGGGTTCCAGGCTTTGACTGGAATGGGGGGGGTTGGCTTTTGGCTACCACAGGGACAGGGTGACACTGGGGGTGATGAGGAATATGGACCCCAGTGGGTGGTGACAACATGGGCGGCCATGGGGGTGTCTGCTGTGTGCACCCCTGACACCCTCTTCCCCCCTGCAGCTCACTGTCTACCTTGGGAAGAGGGATTTCGTGGACCATATTGACGTGGTGGATCCTGTGGGTATGTGGTGGCAGGAAGGGGACCTCAGTTGCAGGGAGACACTTGCTGGGGTGGGCTGGGCTGTCTGGGAAGAAGGATTTTGGGGAGCAGGAAATAGCTGATTTGGGATAATATTCATGTCCTGCTGTGGCTTTGCATATTCCCTGGGTGTGGTAGGTGCAGATGGTCTCTGCTGGCAGTGTGTTCCCCCCAAGCCCTGGCTGGCAGCTTGGAGGTGATGACTCTCTGTGTAAAGGAGGGGCATGTCCCCCCTTAACTGTGCTGCTGTCCTCCCAGACCCTGCCTGTACATTTCCCTCTAACCCTACCAGCATTTCCCCTGACCGGTGTGTGTTCCCCTGCCAGCAGTGTCGCCCCATCCCAGTTGCATGGCTCCTGACCCTGCCATCATGTCCCCTAATCCTGCCATTGCATTCCCTGACCCTGCCAGTGTGTTCCTCCTGTCTCCGTGATGCATTTCTGACCCGGCTGTTCCGTTGCAGATGGAGTAGTGCTGGTGGATCCTGAATACCTGAAGGAGAGAAAAGGTAATGTCTATCCCTGCGATCCCTGGGGGCACAGAAGTGGCACTGCTATAGGGTGATGCTAGTATCCACATGCAGTCCTACCCAGGCATTGGCGTCTCTGGGCCCTTTGGTGACATTTTCCAGCCCCCTGTCCCCACGACAGGTTCCCTGTCCTGTGGAGAATGGGGGTGAAGTGTGGTGAGCATAACAAGGCACAGCTGGCTGCTGAATCCTCATATTCTCAACATGGCATGTCCTCAAGCCACCACTACTTTCCAGTGCTGGTGGGACTGGCATAAGCCAGGATGCCACCTTGCCTTGGTGCCCCCACACCATGATGCTCCCCTCCATGACCCACATCCTGCTACCAACCTCCCTTTGTCACCCTCTCCAGTCTTTGTAACGTTGACCTGCGCCTTCCGCTATGGCCGTGAGGACCTGGATGTTCTGGGCCTGACCTTCCGCAAGGATCTGTTCGTGGCCAACTCCCAGGCTTTCCCCCCAGTCCCCGAGGAAAAAAAGCCCCTGACACGGTTGCAGGAGCGGCTCATCAAAAAGCTGGGCGAGCACGCCTACCCCTTCACCTTCGAGGTAGGGGGGCAGCAGGTGCTCTGGGGTGCTTGAAGGGACAGTGAACCCTGTGACAGGGACATCAGGGTCCCATCTGGCCCTGTGGGGTTGTGGCTGGGGGTGAGATGCTGCTATCTGTGATCAAGAAGCAGCTTTTGGTGGTGGATCTTCAAACTCGTGAGTAGAAAGCAGCCACCAGTAGGGAAACTGCCAGTCTGTGTCAGCACCAGGGGGTCTGTGCTGACACTGGAGATCCATGCCAGCAATGGACAACTCTGGCAGGGAATGGGGTGGGGGTAGACCCCCTGCTCCATGTACCTGCTCCTCTGATTTCCCCAGCACAGCTTTGGCAATGCTGGCCACCCTCTCTGGAGCTCTGTGACATTTTATGGTGCTCAATCCTATGGCCTCAAAAATGGCCCTGACGCCCTGATTTCTCAAAATCCTCCTGAATAATTAAAACCCTCTAAAATAATGTATTTTTGTAACACTTTGGGATTTGGGAATGCAACAGTAAAATGAGGAAATCCTTCCTGGATTTCCTTCTTTCCATTGTGGGTAGGAAAGGGAAGTACTGGTAGCCCTCCAAAAAGCTCCTCACTCCCCTTTCCCTTCCAGATCCCCCCCAACTTGCCTTGCTCTGTTACACTGCAGCCAGGCCCAGAGGACACAGGGAAGGTAAGGTCCCCCCGTTTTCCCATGCCACTAGGCTGTGGTGAGTGGCCACTGCTGGGGTCACCTCTTTGGGGAGTGCAAAGGGGTTTCTCTGCCTACTTCTCCCCCCTTCCTGGTTTTCAGGCCTGTGGAGTGGATTATGAGGTTAAAGCTTTCTGTGCCGAGAACCTGGAGGAGAAGATCCACAAGAGGTAAGCAGAGAGGATCCATCCAGCCTGGATGGGAGTGGCACCCTCCTGGTGCTGGCAGCAGGAAAGGAGCACCGCAATTTGTTACTCACCTTGGGTGAGATGTTTTCCAGAATGGGATAGAGTTGTCTTGCAGGATGGGGCTTGGATGGGGGTGTTTTCCACGATGGGGCTGGGATAGAGGTGTTCTCTAGGATAGGGATGGGTCAGAGAATATCTTGGGGCTGTGCAAGAAACCCAACACTTGCTGTGGGCTACCTGGTCTGGCCATGGGGCTTTCCCCTTGTAGCTCTGGTGGGCATCCTTCTGACCCAGCAGACCAGAAGAAAAGAGGGATTTGACCCAGAATGGGCCAAGAAAGAGGGTAGCCTGCGGGCAGCCTGAGTTCTCCTCTCGTCTTGTCCCAGGAACTCGGTGCGCCTGGTGATCCGTAAGGTCCAGTATGCACCGGAGAGACCCGGCCCCCAGCCCATGGCAGAGACCACCCGGCAGTTCCTCATGTCAGACAAGCCGCTGCACCTTGAGGCATCCCTGGACAAGGAGGTGGGCAAGGACTGGGGAGCGTACACTGGTGGGGTGGCCCTGGGGATCTCCCCATCCTCTCTGTTCTGCTCCCCTACAGATCTATTACCATGGGGAGCCCATCAGTGTCAATGTGCATGTCACTAACAACACCAACAAGACCGTGAAGAAAATCAAGATCTCAGGTGAAGAGTAGGGCCGTGTCCCCCACCCCACTGGTGTCCCTGTCCCCATCCCTGTGGGGCCTACCCTGATCCCCATCTTGCTGTGTCTCACCTCAGTGCGCCAGTATGCTGACATCTGCCTCTTCAACACTGCCCAGTACAAGTGCCCAGTCGCTGTGGAGGATGCTGAGTGAGTACTGGCTCCTTGGGGACATCATGAGGAGCTCTGGAGACCTCAGGGGGGTCTTGGAGGAACCTTAGAGGTCTCCTGCCCCAGTGCAGCCCCACTGGGATGTTGAATTTGGCAAGCAGGGACTGGCCAGAGGAACAAGGAGATGGAGACCTTCTTTCTGGTGGGATCTTGGGCACATCATCCTCTGTGTCCTCCAGGAAGGAGATGTTCATCAGGCTGGGGCAGGGATGGGAATATGTGGAGTTCACCAGGCTAAGATGGAGATGTCTGGGGTGGCCTGTGGGAGCTGTGGGTGGCTGGGGCTCTGGCTGATGGTAGCAATTATCTCCAGTGATATGGTGGCCCCGAGCTCGACGTTCTGCAAAGTCTACACCCTGACCCCCTTCCTTGCCAACAACCGGGAGAAGCGGGGGCTGGCGCTGGATGGGAAGCTCAAGCATGAGGACACCAACCTGGCCTCCAGCACGCTGTGAGCCCCTCTACCCCCCAGGGCTCCTGTCTCCCCTGCAGCATGGGGGCAGGACCTGGCCCTGGTGGGCATCCAGCCCCTGCTCCAGGGGTGATGCTTGGGGTGGAGGAGATCCTAGGGGAACCTTCAGGAGGACAGGGGGCTGGTCCCTGTGGCCGTTCCCTCATTGATACCCACCTGCCCCTTCCTCCAGGTTAAGAGATGGAGCCAACAAGGAGATCCTGGGCATCATTGTCTCCTATAAGGTGAAGGTGAAGCTGGTGGTCTCACGAGGAGGGTGAGTGTTGGGCACCCCACCACCATGCTGCACCTCCTCTCTAACCTTGGGACTGGTCTGTGCTGCAAGTGGGGCCCCATCATCCTTAAAGCTCCCTTGGGACTAAGCAGCATGGGTGGGACAAAAGGTGTGTGGGGGTTGTGTGTCCTTGGGAGGTGACAGTGACTAATTTGTTGTATCCTTTGACTCATGCCAGCCTGCTGGGAGACCTCGCCTCCAGGTAACACCCCACTCCCCCCAGCGCCCCCCAATCCTCACTGCAGCCCCCCATTGCAGCCTCTCAGCCCCTCAGGGTGCTACCTGATCCCATGCCTGTCCTGGGACTTCCACTGTGTTGGGGATGCTGTCTCACCTAAAGCAAAAAGCCTGGAAGAGGTGGGGCTGGGGTGATGAGGCTGGGAATGCTGGCAAGGTTTGAATTCTGCATCCTCCTACTTGTACTAGAGTGAGAGGCCTGTGGATGCTGCTGGGGACAGTAAGCAGGGCACAGAGGTGGCTCCATAGGGCTGAGCATCTTTGGATGTGGGGAGGCAAGTCTCTGGGGTTTCCCAGGTCTTCATCCTCACATCACTTCCCTCCCACAGGGTCCTATGGGGACCACGGGACTACTCGTCTTCTTTTGGGACACTTGTCTGTCTAAGCTCTGTCCTACCTGCCCCTGGGGCAGCTTGGGGCTATGCTTAGGCTGTCATGCCCTGATGTCACCATGCCCACTGAGCACTGGGAAAACGTGTGCACCTCCTGCCATTCCCATGGCACTGCTGGCTGCAGCCTAAGCCTAAGGGATTTGAATCCCCCCCATAGCTTCTAAAGACAGATTTTTGCCATGCTGCTCTCCTTCCTGATGCTCCTCTACTTCCCAGGGGGCCTGTGCTGATCCCCTGCCCTGGGGTCCAAGCTCAACCAAGAGGCATGAGACCTGCTGAGCAGCTCCATGGAGTATAACACAGGGGTTTTCCCAGCTTTGTGGTCTCTACAACAGCTGTAATGGGGGTGCTGTTCTGTTCCCCCTCCACAAATTTGCCTCGCTCTGCATGTAAAGTGCAGGCAGGCCTGTGCTTTACCCTGGTGTCTCTTGCAGTGACGTTGCAGTGGAGCTGCCCTTCACGCTGATGCATCCCAAACCCAGGGAAGAACCAGTACACCGGGACAGTGAGTGTCTGTCCCTGGGTGACAGGGCCAGCATCCCTGGGGGTGGGTGGGGGCAAAGGATGCCGGTGAGGCTGTATGGAGGGAGATTCTTGGCTCCTGTCGACCCTGTTCACAGGACCTCAGTGTTCAAAACATGGGGGTGCACCCAAGTGCAGCCAAACTCCAGGGGGGTTGAATCCACACACTGGAACAGTGGTTATGACCCCAGGGGAATCTCAGCCACCCCAGTGAGATGGCAGCGATGACTGCAGGGGGGTCTCACCCACCCTGGTAGGATGGCAGAGATGATCCTGGGGAAGGTGTCACCCACCTTGGTGGGATGGCAATCACCACCGTGACTAATCCTGTGTCATCCCTTTGTTCAGTTCCAGAGAATGAAGCGCCCATAGATACAAATCTGATAGAGCTTGATACAAAGTAAGAGACTAAAATACACCCCTCCCCCAATTCCCACATTTCGTGTGGGAATGTGAAACATGGCGGTTGCATGGCACACCTCTCAATCCTCTAACCCCTACTGTGCCATAGGATTGGCACGTGTGATTAACCCCACGCATGTCACCTGTAATGCATGACGCATGCTGTTCCCCTTTCTCTTCTCTCCTCCTTTGCCCTTCCCTGCATGGCTTTCCAAAAAACAGGAGAAACTGCAGTAAGAGGCCGCCGGGATTGTGTTGGGGGTGTGGGAGGTTGTCGCCACAGTGTTCCGTGGGCTCATGATATGTTTGGGAGGTTTTAGGATACTTAACCCACCCAGCTACTTCCTGCCGGTCTGCGGTTCCCCCACAGTGGGGCAAATGCCAATGGCCCTGGTAAAGCTGCATCTGCTGGAGAGCTTGGGGGCTCTTTTCTGGGTCCATTGGGCAAGTATTAATAAGGCTTTGAAAACGGAGGCTGTTTGCTGGGGAGGGGGGATTTTGGGGCCCCCTGAGCTGCTGTAACATCATGGCAGTGCAGATTGAGCTCACTGGGCAAGCTGGGACAGCTCTGTGGGGCAGGACGTGTTTCACCTTGCATCCCACCTAAAGCCCGCTCCCTTGTGTCCCCTCTAGTGATGACGACATTGTGTTTGAAGACTTCGCCCGCCAGCGACTGAAAGGCATGAAGGATGACAAGGAGGATGAGGAGGAGTGGACAAATTCCCCGCAGCTCAATGAGAGATAAGCGAGCCCCCCCAGCTCGCCACCCTGCCCCAGGGACACCCCTACATTAGGCTGCTTCTCTTTTCTATAATTAATTAATTTTGTTTTCTACCTGTACTGGGAGCCTACGAATCACCTGATGGCCACAGGACCTATAACCGTCCAGCTGTGCCGTGCTGTCTCTTCATCCAGGTGCCAGAGCTGCTGTTTTCTGTGCAGGGCATGGCCGGGGAGGTGCTGGAGGCAGTGGGGTTCACTATAACTCCGTCCCTGTCCAGCCTCCTTCCACTTATCAGAGCCCTTTCCTATGAGCTGCCCCTTTTATGAGTTTTATATAAGTCCAGACTCAACACCGGTTTGCTATTGGGAGGGGGGTTGCAGAAGAATGGCGGGGNCTCATGGGAAAAGGCACCTGTGCACCTCGGTGTCCTCTCCTTTCACCCATGGCCAATCCCCCTCTGTCCAGCCCTGCTGCATGTGTTCCCTCCCTGGGATGCATGAGCCTGGCTTTGACTTTGGCCCCTGCCCCAGCTGCAGCAAACAAAGGGGGTGGGCAGCACCTGCCCTTTTGTTCCCCCAAGTCCCCCCAACAGTGGCCAAACCCAGGGGTCCTCCCAGCTGCATCTGTTTTCACACCAGTATAATCTCCCTGGAGGAAACCAGCTCAGAGCTGGGAGCTGCTGGTGCCAGGTTAAGGCGGCAGAGGGGACCCTGTGGGTCTGTGCCATCCACCATGCACTCCTTGCTCTGGGAGAGATCTCCAATGTCTCTTCACAGCCATGGCAGTGTTGTGGTGGAATAGCCTTGTCCCCAGCAGGATGTTGCCAGGGATACTTTCGTCCTGCCAAGCTGCAAAGCCCTCCTGGTTGATGTTTTGCTCTGCCTGCATGGGATCTAGCACCTCTCTGGGGATAGGGGAGAAGCAGGGCTTTTGCCACCCTAATCAGTGTTTCAACAGATGCTTGTACCTCCTGGATTGGTGGTGCCTGGACCCCCTCCCCCCTCCAAGGGTCTCTGGTCTCCCACCGCCCACTGAGAGGCCATTCCCATTATTTATTGTGCTGTTGCAGACAGCGTTGTCATCTGAGAGCATTTTGTGGGGAAAGCTACATCCCCCCTGCCCAGTTTGTGGGGGGTTGAGCTGAGCCCCCCCNTTTGGGGGGTGTTGAGCCCGCCCCCCCCCCCCCCCCCCATAATTTTTGGGTAAAGATGATGGGCAGTGTGGTACTTCTTTTTGTAAAGTGGTTCCTTTGTACTGATCATTGATACCTGCTGCTTTGGTTTCTCCACCCTGTCTGTGATGTTTCTGTGTTCTGTCAAATAAATTATTCTAGTTTATTAAACTCAGAAAAAAAAAAGAAAAAAGAAAAAACAGTAAAATACAGTCCCAATGCCTGGACACTTACGCAGTTCTATCCTCCTTGCCATGGGTGGGGACACTTTCCACTTGCTGAAAGATCCAGCAAACCTGGCCTTGAACACTTCTAGGGATGGGGCAGCTTCTTTGGGCAACCTGTGCCAGGGCCTCACCACCCTCACAGGGGAATTTTTCCCCTCCTGCGCAAGGACCAGGGAGCAGCAGCTACCTGCACTGTTCGTGCCACCCCATCCCTCCACTGATGACAGCCTCTCTGGTGTGCAGACACATGCAGAGAGGAGTCAAGGAGGAGATGAAGGATTCTGCAGGAGGGACTGGACATTATTTTGGAAATGAAATGCATAGCCATGAAGTACCTGATGAGCACGGGGCACAAATGAGCTGCTTGTTAAACAAGCCATATCCAGTCTGTGTCCTGCTGAGGAACTGCTCAGAGCTGATTGTTTTAAGGATCACAGAATCATGGAGGTTGGAAAAACACTCAAAGATCATACAGTCCAGTGGTTCCCCCAGCCCTGCCAAGGCCACTAAACCATGTCTCCAAGAGCCACATCCAAATATCTGCTAATGCTGCAGGGAGCTTCTCATCCCCTTTGAGAGCAGCAGGAGCCAGTTCTGGGGAATGAGCCAAGTAACACCTCAATTTATGGGCCTGAATTCAGAGACAGTCCCTCATGGAAGGGCTGTGGCTTGTCCCCTCACAGTCAAGGAAGGAGAAACCCTGCCTCAAGTTGTGCCAGAGGAGGTTTAGATTGCATATTAGGGAAAATTCTTTCCCTGAAAGGACTGTTCAGCCTTGGGACAGGCTGCCCAGGGCAGTGGTGGAGTCCCCATCCCTGAAGGGATTTAACAGATGTGCAGATGTGGCAATTGAGGACATACATGGTTTAGTGGTGGACTTGGCTCTGTGTGGGTAAATGTTGGACTCCATGATCTTAAAGAGCTTTTCCAACATGATGATTCCATGATTCTATGTCTCCAGCTGTGTTACCTTTTCCCAGGGGTTAAAACTCTGTGGCCTCAGTGAAGACAGGCCACAGAGGACCTGGAGGACCTTTCTGTGATCTCAGGGGAGAGCACAGCTTGGACACATTCATGTCCCATGCAGCTTGAGCTCCCCTTGCCATGCTGATGCTATGGGGAGGGAGAGACTGTCCTTAAGTTGGTTCACTTCATGGGTGTCAGCATTTGTGCCGGAGGCTGTCCTAACCTTCCCTGCCAAAGACAAATCGGGCTCCAGCAAAGCCAAAATCTCCACAGTCACACAACCAGACTGATCCCACATGGACATTGCCAGAGGCTCCATGTGGTGCATTCCTGGGAGCAATGTCCCTATTGACCAGCACAATTCTCCAGATCCCTCCTAACCCTAATCCCTTCCCACAACATCTGTGAGTACTTGATATTTTTGACATCTCCAGACCCCTGTCAAATCTGATTCAAGCTGGACAAGAAGGCTTAAGTTATTTTAGGAAAAAAAAGGGAAGTTTAGATGGGTACAAACTGAGCTATTGCTTAAGCCCCATTTTGAAAGCCAAGCAAATCCAGTTCCCTGTCTTCGTTGCACTATCTGCATCACTGTGATGTGGGAGGAGGTCAGCTCCTCCACATGTCCCGGCAAAGGAGGCAGCGAGGAAGAGGTAGCTGGGGTACTTGGAAAGTCCAGTGGTCTTCTCTCCACCTCAGAGCCCACCTCCTCCAAGGTGAGACCCTCCTGTGGGTGTTTCCCCCAGGAAGGAGGAGCCGCACAATCTGAGTCTGCACCGCTGCTAGACTGTCTGCTCCCAGGGGTGCTTGAGGAAAACCCATTGAGCTCCAAGATTCCTCTGTGGGAGCCCTTCATATCTGTGTACTATGCACTGCCCTTCATGGGGCTGCTATGGGTCACTGTCGTGGGGCAGAAAGGCCACCTCCTAAATGTAGAAACCTGCAGGTCTCAGTGCAAGGGAAGGGCATACTCAGCTTTACCACAGCCGGAAGGAACTGACTCAAGAGCAGATGGAGAAACTAGAGAGTCAGGAGCCCTCCCTTCTGCCTGCACTGGGGCAGAACTGCTCCCAGGCTCTTGGTCAGAACCCATTTCCCCCAGTTCAGCTCTGGTTCAGGTGGATTGGTTTTGCTGTGGACCTCTGGCAGCAGAAAGGATGCTCAGGCACTCCTGCAGGAGAGCTTAGCTCCTCTAGCCCTCAGACAGGCTTCTCCTTTTGCTGATGGTGGTGACACAGATCCATGCCATTAGTAAGTGACAAAACATTAACATTCTCAGCCTTGGGCAGGACATGTTGCCCCTGCTTCACATGCTGCCAGGCAGAGTTTTGGGACGAGTGGAAGCACCCACATGGCTTGTCCTGGGAGAATGAAGCAGGTTGCAGGGTCAGCTGCCAGGCAGACAACTGTTGCCATGGCACAGACTGAGTCAGTACAGCACATTCCCAGTGTAAGGTTTCCCCAGGTGCTCTTGAAGCACAGCCTTCACCCCGCCTCACCTGTCTTCAACTCCTCCCCACCTCAGCCACCACCCAGAGCAGACGGGAGCCTTTTGCAGGCAGGTTGTTCTTCCCAATTAACACCTTGGTCACAGTATGGGTGTTGCAGGAGCTGCAACACAGCCCAGGAAATCACATCAGGTCCATCAAATCTAAATGTGCAGTTGGTGGGAAAAGAGCCAAAGGACACCAATGCCTTGTCTCAGACAGGTGCTCTCAGGATCTAGAGGGGGAGGGGCAGAGTTTGGAGTGGCTGGAAAGTTTGCTCCTGTTCCTTTCACAGGCTGCAAGCAGGAACACAAGTGGCCACACTGAAACTTCCTGAGTGGAGGCCACTGCTTGTGACATACTTGGGGGGTGCAGCTTCCCCTTGGTGCTTCGGGCCTAGAATACAGTGAGTAAATATCCCACAGAACAGCCTGTTCCTTAAACTCCTGGTTTTTTTCATGAAATTGGAGAATGGTGTGGTTTGGAAGGGACCTCAAAGCTCATCCAGTTCCAGTTGCCTGCCATGGATAGGGACACCTTCCACTAGACCAGGTTGCTGAAAGATCCATCCAGCCTGGCCTTGGACACATCCAGGAATGAGGCAGCAGGTTCTCTGAGCAACCTGTGCCAGGGCCTCCCCACCCTCATAGGGAAGAATTTCTTCACAATATCCCATCTAACCCTGCCCTCTGGGAGTGTGAAGCCATTCCTTGTCCTGTCACTCCCTCGTGTGACAGGCCCTTGTCAAGTCTCTCCTTTTTGCTCCTCTCCCTTTCTGAAGACATGACACAAGCCTATGATCAAACAACAGCAGAATGCTCTCTGTCAGTAGCCACAGTCAGGACCACAGGCACAGCTCTCATCTGAAGGCTGGTACACAGGAGAACAAGTAATATAGCCAGAATTTTTACTATTATTAAAATAGACATTTTACAGTTGTTCTGCTCACGGCAACAGTCTCCAAACAGTATCTGCAGGCGAACGTAAACAACTGCAGCCCATGCAAACTAGAGCAGAGGCAGGAAATGCCTCATCTCACCAAAACACCACCTACCCACACTTCCCACAGGGCTGAACCCAGTCCCAGACATGCAAGGAACCATCACTTGCTGCTGATAACAAAGTTCTAGGTTTCTGCAGATGCCACATGTGCACAGTGACCAGGGGAGGGTCCCTGCTGCCACCTGCTCCACCAAATACGTGGCCCTTGTGAACGAAGATGGGCTCTGCTTCCCTGCCAGAGCTGTCCCAGCTCTGTGTGTCATACACATGCACGGTGCCATCAAAACCTTGGATAAAAGGGAATTAGAGAGTGCAGAAATTAATTGCTTTGCTCTAGTCCAGCTGGGCTCAGGATCATCTCCCAGCAGGAACAAGGAAAAATGGCCCAGACTAGAAACCTGTGAGAAAACAACAGTTCTGCCTCTGAGGAGGGTGTCTCAAGGAAGCAACTGCTGCGGAGAGCCCAGACCAGATCCCTAAAGTTTGTGGATTCATGGGTGTGAACATGCAAGGCTCTGGTCAAGAGGCAGTCTTACTGCCCAGGTGGCATTATCAATGCTGTAGCCTGCAGCCAGGCTGTGACTGGCACTATCAGGGCAGTGCTTGTGGTCAGCTTGGGGCCTTTGATCTCACAGAAGGGCAGCAGGCATCTTCCTGAACCCACCCAGGCCCCTTCCGGAGTTGCTGGAAAGAGGCAGCTGCAGAGAATGATTAGCTGGCATCTCGCTGGCTCCAGGGGCAGCTCTGAAAAGCCACTCTTTCACTGGGGGAGGTTTAGATGGAGTGAACTGGGCCTTCACAAAAATATAAATCAAAAAAGCACCCAGAAAAGGAGATCTCTGCCCTAAGCACCTACCTGAAATGGCAAGGTAGCCTTCCAGAGCAGGAGCCCACGAGATGCACAGGAACTCTGCACCTGAGCCAGGAGAGGGGACTCTGGCCCTTGCCAAGGCCAAGAACTCAGAGGTTTTCCTGAGGTCTGTCAGGGTTAGGAGCCCCCTGCTCGAGAGGCGAGCCACGGGCTGGGAGCTTGGCTCCAAGCCCTGAGGTCCATGCCTAGTGCCCATGCACCACCGCTCACTGCATGGCGCCAAGGGCACTGATGTGGCCTCCACAAGACTCTGCGGCTGCCGGATGTCGGCCAGGCACAGCCGGCCTGTGGCGCAGCACAGAAGCAGCGTATTGCAGTCCAGGAAGGCCAGGCCGCTGAGCTCCTCACTGCCTCTGGAAGCTGGAAAAGAGAGGCAGGTCTCAGGTACAATGAGGAGCATTTTCAGGATTTCCGTGCTGCAGTATTGCGTGAGAAAGAAAGCAGGATGTATGCTCAGGAGTAATGTGTCCAGATCCAGGGCCCTTAGTATCAGAAAGATGTGGAGCTCCTGGAAGGAATCCAGAGGAGGCTATGGAGATTGTCTGAGGGCTACAGCCCCTCTACCCTGATGACTGGCTGGGAGAATTTGGGGTGTTCAGCCTGGAGAAGGCTCCAGAGAGAAGAGAAGGAGCCCCTTCCAGTGCCTAACAGAGCTCCAAGAGAGCTGGAGCAGGACTCTGAACAAGGGCCTTGAGTGACAGGATGTGAGATATGGGTTTGTATTGACAGAAGGCAGCATTTAATGAGATATTTGGCAGAAGTTCTCGTCTGTGAGTGTGGTGAGGCCCTGACAAGGTTGTCCAGAGACGCTGTGGCTGCCTCATGCCTGCACGTTGGCTGGAGCTTGGAGCAACCTTGTCTAGTGGAAGATGTCTCTGCTCATGGCAGAGAGTTGGAATGAGATGAGTTTTAAATGTGTCTTCCAAGCCAAACCACTCCAAGTTCTGTGGACTTGGAGCACAGGGACAGTGACAAACAGACCTTCCTTTTCCACAGTGCTGTGATACTGCCACTGGACACACACATCCCCTCTTCTCTCCCCAGCGATGAGCTCTGTGGGGACTGAGTCTCACTGCATAGGTGACAGCAGAGAGTCCCCAGATCCCAAGGAAACCAGACCTGCACCCACCACCTGATGTAACCAGGCTGTCACCTCCCTTGTTCGGGACAGCACACACAGCACCCCTCTGTGAACCCAGCTCTCCACACTGAAACTATCTGCAGGACTGTGGTAGTGGCCAGATTTGGAGCATAAATGTGAGAAATCAGTGTAGTGTGAGTGATAAGCAGCTGGAGATGGACCTGCCCATTGTCACCTCTTTCCCCAGGACAATATTCTTGTGGCAAATATCTTTATAATCACTTGCACATGTCCAAAAGTACCTGCTCAGTGAAACGTTTGCTACTCAAGCAGTTAGCATTGCTTTACCCAAACTCCACTTTCCCAAAAATAAAACGTTAGGCTTGCCTTGAATACCTGCTGTGTAGACATTTTTCCTTGATTCAACCTCTGTAATTTGGACTCTGTCAAGTCTTGAGCCATGAAGGACCCATGGGGCTCTGGCTGAAATGGTGGCAATTTTAGCCCAGGATTGCCCAGTGCCATTTTCTGTTGCTATGGTGCTTACAGGTTTAATAACATCTATTAGGAAGAGACAGAAAAAGATGTAAGACACATTGAGAACCAAGTAATCCATCCAATTAAGCTGCTTCACAACAATATCTCATAAAGGTAAAATTGACCTATAAAACCAATAAGAAATCTAATTATGCCTAACCCCCTTTTCAGGGTAAAACCCCTTTCCAACCCATCCAGCAAGGACTGACAAAATGCTGAGCAAACAAATGAAAATTTGTGAATCAAGATGTTGATGTTCAATGAAGAAGCTTTCTTCTTCTTTTGCGCTTCCTTTCTGGTGGTTTACAAGTATTTCCCAGTAGCAGCATCAACAATGGTGATCCTTTTTGAGAGAACTAAGGTGGATCAAGGTCTATCCCAAAAGGCAAAGGAGCTTTATTCCTAACCATTAGATTTACTAAGGGGACACTGTGCCAACTACATGCAATACAAGGCTACTATGACAGACCTAAACACACTGATTTTCTAACAAGGTTTGTGCTGTTAAGTCCAAAGCACCAAAACTGGTGTAACCCTTGTCTTGTACCCTTCTCCAGCCTGTGCCACACAAGTGTGGTCACTCAGGACATGGAAGTGGCACTCCTCTCCTCATTTGACACACAGGAAGAAGGGGAAGCTAGAGATGTGAGATGCAACAATAATTCCATTGGGAAACCACTTGAGCTCAGAAACTCTTACCAGAGTCTTCTGCTGACACCTGCCAGACCTGGAGGGAGCTGTCAGGTGGGCCACTTGTTACCAGCAAGCTGAAGAAACAGAAGAGTCTCACAAAAGAGTCTCCTCAGGAGCACAGAACAGCCTTGTTTTCCCCAGCCTGGGACAAACTGGTCTGCTGCTCCATAAGCAGGAACTTCTGCCCCTGCTTAGAGCAGAGTGGTGGCTGGAAGGACCATAATCCCAGAACTCCTCATACAGGGATGCCCCACACAGCCCATGCAAACACAGTCCCAGGCAACAGCATTTATGAGGATATTTTATGAGGATCTATTGAGGAGGGGTTGAGGGAGCTGGGAGGGGACCCAGCCTGAAGAAAAGAAGGCGCAGAGCTCAGAGGGCATCCTTTTGCTCTCTACAACCCCCTGACAGGAGGGGGTTGGGCTCTGCTCCTAAAGAACAAGGGACAGGACAAGAGGAAATGGCCTCAAGTTGCACCAAGGGATGTTTAGGTTGGATACTGGGTCCTTCCCTGAAAGTGTTGTCCACCCTTGGCACAGGCTGCCCAGGGCAGGAGTGGAATTGCCATCCCTTGAGGGATTTAGGAGTCATGTGTGGTACTTGTGGACATGGGTTAGTGGTGGGCTTGGCAGTGATAAGGGGACACTTAGAATCAATAGTCTCAGAGGGCTTTTCCAACCTAAATGATTTAATTATTTTGTGATTTAATTATCACATTTTCCAGAAGGACTAGACTAAGAATGATGCAGACAGCCCCAAAGAAGTCAACGGGGACTTGTGCAGGAAGAGAAACTGAACAAGGGATGAGCCAGAGGTATTTGGTCTAAATCCAGAGCACGAAAAAAAGCTTCTGAACCTGCACACACAGGGTCTTGCAGAACAGTGGCACCAGCCACCAGTGTCCTACTCTGCTGCTGAGCACCTCCAAAAAGTGCCAAGTGCAGAAAGAAGGGAAGGTAGAGAAGGAAAATGCTACAGGCCCCTGCTGCTCAGAAGTGGGGTAGGGAGCAGCAACATCAGCAGCTCTTGGTATGTAACTGGCCCAGACTCACACTGGTCTCAGAGCTGGCAGGACTGACCACCTGGGTTGGAAAGCAGGCATGGAAAAGGAGTTTGCTCTCAGTGGATAAGTCCCCCCTCCATCTCAAATACACCCTGGGAAGAACGTTATGGTCATACCTGGTGTCCGGCACATATCTCAGGCTGTACACTGGGCGCTCTGAAAATCCACCACATTCTACCTTGAAATCTCTCTCTGGACACAGGCCCTAGAAATCAGAGGCAAAACCATTTCTTCACACAATGGTTCACAACTTGTACTCAGTTATCACAAAAAATTACAGAGACACGAGGCAAACTCTTGCTTGGTATAGCTCTTCCCTGTCCAGTGCTGCCTTTTTCAACAGGAGATATAGGACTGAAGGATCCCAAAATAGTCAGAGAGAACAAAAATCTGGAGAAAGCTGCTGCCAAGAGGTCTGCCTCTGTTTGCTGCCATCTGTGCACATCTGGCTCAGGACCTTCCTACTTACCCAGTGACCAAACACCACCTTCTACTCTAGTGCAGAGGCCACCCACCCAAGGGCAACCTTGGTGCTCTGCAGGTGGTCCCACACACCTGGGCTGCTCAGCAAGCCCCTTCTTGACTTGGCTTGCTGTCCTCATCTGTTCTCTTTCCCCACGAAACGCTTTAATTCACATACCTGGAGATGAAGCGTCCACAACCCAAGCTGTCTGCAGAGCAGCTGCTGGATAATGTGACTGGACAACAAACAGGTGACTTATGTGCTTTTCCTTTCAACAAAGCTGCTCAATCCCTGGCCATACCCTTGTCACAGCAACAGGTAACAGCTCATGAAGGCCACCATGCCCTGGCCTGGTCTCTGAAAATATCAGGCCAAGAAGGTCAGAGAGGTCTGGTGCCACCCTGGCTGCAACACCCACCTGGGTCTCCTCTGTCAGCAGACGTGGCGGTGGGATCAACTGCAGGATCTCATTCCCATCAGACTGACCATACCCGGCTACACAGACACCTTGATGGGGTGGGTATGAAGAGCCAGGAACACCGTGAGAGCTGCCCCCCTGCCCAGCCCACCCTCCCTGAGAGAAACCCGAGTTACTGCACAGTCCATGGACCCCCAGGCCCTGTGCTCGAGCCTAGGCTGAACCCGGAACAGCTCCAGCCACTTAGCCCCACTTCTGGGGTCCTGGCCCTGCACCCTGGCCTCCCCTTCGAGGCCCCAGACTGGCCCAACCCCACAGCCTCCTTTCCCCCTTCTCCCTCTATACGGGCCCCGGCCCGGCCCCTGGGCCTCCTTCTTTCCTCCGGCTAGGCACGGCTCCCCACCCCGCCAGACCTGAGCCCGGTCCTTCTCCTCCCCTCAGCACTCCCCGCCTCGCACTCACGGTTCCCACGGGCCCATTCGATGAGGCGGGTGGGCGCCTGGGGCTCGNGTGTGCAAGTCGCGGTACCTGCGGGGAGAGGGTGGGTATGAGGCCAGCGGTGCCCAGGTCGGTGCGGGTTGCCGGGGCCCGGGGGTCCCTCACAGTCGCAGCGACTGCAGAAGCCACTCGTCCGCCGCCTCCATGGCAACACCCGCCAGCCGCGCGCTCCTGACGTCGCATGCCAGCGCGCGGTAGTGACGTCACCGGGGTGAGGCGCCGGCATGACTGGAAGGACGGTGTGTGACAGTGAGGCGGCCGCGGGTTGGAGTGGGCTGGCATGGCACGGACGGCAGGGACCGCAGAGCTTACCCACTTCCAGTCCCCTGTCAGATGCCTGAAGAGACATCTCCCGCTAGACCAGATTGCTCCAAGCTCTGTCCAGCCTGACCTTGAACACTTCAGGCATGGGGCAGTCACAGCTTCTATGGACAACCTGTGCCAGGGTTCCCGACCCTCACAGCCAAGAATTTCGTCCCAGTATTCCACCTAACCCTGCCCCCTGTCAGTGGGAAGCCATTCCCCTTTTCCTGTCCTTCCAGGCCCTTGCCCAAAGTCCTTCTCCATCTCTCTTTGAGCCCTTTTAGGCACTGGAAGGGGCTCCTTCTCTTCTCCCTGGAGCCTTCTCTTTTCCAGGCTGAACACCCCAAGTTCTCCCAGCCTGTCTCCAGAGCAGAGGGCCTCCAGCTCTTGAAGCTCCATGGCTTTCCCTGGACTTGCTGCACCAGCTGCATGTCCTGATGTTTGGGGTCCCAGAGCTGGACGTGTTACTCCTAAACATAAAACCTGCTTTCCCCCTTATTCTGTGGCTCCAGGCTCTTGTCAAGCCTCTCTCCTTTTTGTTCCTCTTCGTTTTGGTCTGTTTTCTTTTGCAGACATGACACAAGCCTATTATCAAACAACTGCAGGATACTCTCTGCCAGCAGCCACAGCCAGAAACACAGGTCCAGTCATATCTCTTATTTGCCAGATCATATCCAGCTTTTCATCCAGTTGAATCTTCAATGCTTCATGTTTGAAATTCTTTGCCCCCTCCATAGCAGGGGTTTGGAATGACATGAACTTTAGGATCCCTTTCAATCCAAACCATTTGATGGTTCTGTGATTGTGTGGCAAGGGCATCTTTCAAAAAAACAAGTATTAGGTACATTCAACTAAATGCAGATGAGTCATGTTCTCTGACATAAATTGTAAAATTACTAGAAAATAGAAATATGAAGTGAATTAAATCCTGTCTCTTAGTTGAGATCCCATAGATCACTGTGTTAAGGGGAAAACATGATTATATCTGTTCTGAAGACTTTCACATAGGATAAAGAGATCTAAATTAGAGACAGAAATATTCAGAAAGAGCAGGAAAAAAGGCGCAGGTCGCTCAGAGAAGCTGTGGCTGCTCCATCCCTGAAAGTGGCTTGGATCAACCTGGTCTAGTGGAAGGTGCCTCTGCCCATGGCAGGGAGGTTGGAACAAGAGGTCCTTGCAGGGAATAGTATGAGTCATCTGCGAATAGAACTGTATCTGGGTAATGTGAGGGAACATTAGTTAAATTAGTCTGTGGGTTATTGAAATGTGCATCACTTCCTCACACTGGAATGTTCTCCATCATCAGGTAGAGGAAATGGGCTTGCTGGATTTAGGGTGATGCATCTTCTTAAATCATCTTATGCTTCTTCTGGTGTTAGAGTTGCTGCTGCTGCTGCCACCAACTTAATGTAGTCTGGTACTACCACTGCACCTGGGTCCAGTGTGGCCAGCTCTTCTCTGTCCCCTCATTCTTGGTTGCTTTAGTTAGAGACTAAGTCAATTCTCCCAACCTTGGAATCGACAGTCAACAAAACACCACACCACCGAGAAAACCTCGTATCTGCTTTTTGTGACCAGACACGGGAGCTCAGTTATTGCCTCTGTTCTTTCTGGATTTATCATTTGTTATTCCTTCCCCAAAATAAAGCTTAAATATTTCACCTTCCTTTGGCACAGCTGAAATTTGGATGGACATACTGTTACTCTTTTGCTAGAACAATATGTAATGTAGTCTTGTCTGCTACACAGCTAGAGTAATTATATCCCTTAACTGCTGTGCATTAACTGCCAGAATTCTCTGCAGATACAACAGGGCTGTGAGATGGATAAGGAATTGGTTGCATGGTCACATCCAGAGGGTGGTGATCAATGGCTCAGTCCCGATGGACATCAGTGACCAGTGGTGTCCCTCAGGGGCCTGTATTGGGACCAGTGTTATTTTGTATCTTCATTAATGACACCGACAAAGGGATTGAATGGACCCCCAGCCAGTTTGCAGATGACACGAAGCTGAGTGGTGCAGGTGACCCACATGAAGAAGGGGATATCAATCAGTGGGACCTGGACATCTTGAGAACTGGCTCATGGGAATCTCATGAAGTTTAACAAGACCAAGTGCAAGGTGCTGCATCTGGGTCAAGTCAAGTCCAAGCACAAATCCAGACTGGGTGGAGAATGGTTTTGAGAGCAGCCCTGCTGAGAAGGACTTGGAGGTGCTGGTGGGTGAAATGCTGAACATGCCCTGGCTGTGTGGACTGGGAGCCCAGAAAATTCTGTATGGTGGGCTGCATCTAAAGCCCCGTGGGCAGTGGGAAGGGGGGAATTCTGCCCCTCTACCCCACTCAGGTGAGGCCCACTTGCAGAGCTTCATCCAGCTCTGGGGTCCCAGCACAGGAAGGACATGGACCTGATGGAACAAGTCCAGAGAAGGCCATGGAGGTCATTAGAGGGGTAGAGCACCTCTGCTGTGAGTCAAGGCTGAGAGAATTTGGAGTGTTCAGCCTGAGATGAGAAGGCTCCAGGGAAACCTTACAGCCTCCTTTCAGTACCTAAAGGGAGCCTACAGGAAAGATGGAGAGAGACTATTTACAAGGTCATGTAGTGACAGGATAAGGGGTAACAGCTTCACACTACCAGAGAGCAGGGTTAGATGGGATATTGGGATGAAATTCTTGGCTGTAAGGGTGAGGAGGCCCTGGCAAAGGTTGCCTGGAGAAGCTGTGGCTGCCCCATCCCTGGAAGTGATCAAGATCAGGTTGGTTGGGCCTTGGAGCAACCTGGTCTAGTGGAAGGTGTCCCTTCCCATGGCATGGAGTTTGGAATGAGATGATCTTTAAAGTCTGTTACCACCCAAATCGTCTTGGGAGTCTGTGATTCTACTTCCTGAAGACCACAACAGAACTTTAAAGCATTTTTGCATTTACTTTTTTTTTTTTTTTAATAGAAAAGGTTTTTTCCATCCTGTGTGCAATAGTCTGGAGTCTTCCTTTGGAGTCATTGGATTCTGGTTTGTCTCTGAGTGGCTGCTCACCTGCCTCTGGCCTCAGGCTCCTGCCATTTTCCACCATGCAGAACTCCACCTGCAGCTTGCACAATGAGCAATCTGTGCTAAATGTATTCCTTAACAGTTCATTTCCTAGTCTGGGATTTTGAACATTCTCCCGGTCTACAGCCACATTTCCATATTCTTTCAGTTAAGCTTATAAACCCATTTGACCTGCAAAAAATGCAGGAAATGGTAAGAGGATAAGAGAGAACTTATCCTTCACACACTATTCTAAAAGTTTTTTGCAACATTTGTTTACATATCTCAGTGAGTGATAGAGTGGAAATCAAAGGAATGCCACTTGAGTTTCCTCCCTAGGGAACAGAGAGGTGAAATGGCACCATGGGTTGATAACTGAAGAATGATTGATTTGATCTATAAATGGTTACCTGCCCAAAATAGTTGTCATTCTGCAGTGCCATGGGGCCTCTTCCTCCCTGAGCAACTGGCCATTTGCCTGGCCACATAAACAGCAGAAAGGTTTATTTGTCAGTAGACAAATTAATGAGCAGAGGATTGAGGAAGAGGTGGAAGTGAAAGGAATGGGCAAGGAGACCTNGCTCATTAGTATGCACTCATTAGAATGCCCTCCGGTACAAGTTCTTATGAGTAGAGCCAGGATCTCGCGAAATGTCGCGTTGGGGAGCAGCGGTGGGATTCACACGACACAATGGAATGGGGCAGGGGGGGGGATAGGGAAGAACAAGGGAATTGAACAAGGTGATTAATTAATTTTCATTACCAATTAACTTAACAAATATGTATAACTCTAATGCTTAACAATGGAGAAACAATCAACTTACTGCAACTTTATAACAGGTGAGTAACTGGCTTTTCTTAATCTATAACAGTCCCTACTCTTTTCTTTTGATCAGGCGTACGCCTGCATCAATCTGCTGTTTCAGGATCTTGTTGGTATGGTTTATAAAACTTCCTTAACTTCTGGTATTGCTCATATACTTCCTTTGCTCATTTTCTTTCTTGGCCTTCTAGTACCATAATTTTGGTTGGATTCCTAATGGGTACTTTGGTCTCTAGGGTACTGGGGATGAGGGTGGAAGTTTGGACAGCTAAGCTGATTATCCGAATTAAGCAGGGGATAAGACAGGGTAAAAATGTTAGTCCCGCTAATCCAGCAACGGAAAAGAACACTACCTTCTGCCACCATTTCCCTTTAAGGGACCAGAACTCATCCCACCAATCAGATTTTATTAAAGGGGTCCACTCCTGAGTACCAACATAGGCGATCTTCCTGATTTCTTTAGAAATATTTTTAATCACTGTACTTTTATCATCAATTTCTAAACAACACTCAGAAGAGTTGAATTTACCACAGATATCCCCTTTGTTGGCCGGATTTGATACACAGCTGTCCTTGTCTGGGATAACTGATCACTAATAAGATCCAGGGCGGAGGCAGTTTTGTTGGAGATTACCTCAATTACTGCCTGGAGGCGGATTATCCAGTTGAGCATATATACTGGGGTCCGATATCCCCAGGATCCATCCTGGGCCCAGGTGGCTGGCCCATACATTTTTATGATCTCTTCAGGGGTCCATACTCTTCCTTTCCATTTTTGGGTTCCCCCCAATTGGATTGTGTCTCTCTTTCGCCTGTTGGTTTTCTTTAGATCATCATATACCGGTACTCCCAGTCCCTTCCCTGTCTCTTTAGGTAATAAGAAGAATGCGGGTTTTATAATACCAATCGAGCAGCTGCTGGACCAGTCCCCTGGTGGACTAGTATATGCAGTTTTCTCACATATCCAAAATAAATTTTCTTGCGCCCTCCAAAAATTACTTTCCGTTTCATATGGGTGCTCCCAGAATTTACATATCCCTCGAACAGACCAAAATGGATTCTTCCCCTTATCTGCGCATTCATATAAATTAAATCCCTTATGGTATATGCATCCCCTCTCTTTTTTACCAACTGACCAATATCTGTTGGGCTCTTGAGGAACCCACTTTGTCCCCCTCCCCTTAACAATCAAATATCTTTTGCATGGCATTCTTCCAACTTTAGTTCTAAAATTGCTCCCAGTTCTTAAAATACACTCTTCCCCAATGATTTTTTAATTTAGTTGCCAGTTTTCTTTTTCTCTTTTCCCTAAAACCTCCTGGTTACCTCTCATTTGTTCTAATCTCAAAATTTCCACCGGTTTCAAGATAACCCCCTCCCACAGCCAGATTTCCGACATGTGGGTATTCCCGCATACCCAGCAGCTGGTAATGTTGAGTTCTCAGCTAATCCGCTCGACCAAATCTATGAACAAGTTCTTCCCTGCTAAGTTCTCTAGTTCTCCCCTCGGTTCCGCATTCACCTTCTTCTCTTTTATAATGTCAGGTTCCCCTTTGTATGCCCCTTCCCTTTCAAAACAGAGCCAAGTGTCACTCATGGGGCAGTCCCCCAAGAGACATTGCCTAAAGGTGGCAGTATTCCTGGCCATCCAATATCTTTTTCCATTCTCTCGGCAGGTAAACAACTGGGACTGGTTGTAGCACATGGGATCTAAATTGGTATGGATCCAGACAAGTGACTGGAGGTTCTCGGCTTCTTATATCGGATAGTAACATTTGGTGCAAGCCTCCTCGCTCACAAGGACACCTTGTGCCCACATTATTCCTATTATCAGATCCACCCTCAGTCCTCTCCAGAGTCCAGTGGAAACCATTCTCATCGATCTCCCCTGGCCTTGCATCTGGGCTCTCCCCTTACTGGAATAGATCTTAGGATCCATATTCTGTTTGCTACTGTCCCTGTTTCCCTCTACTTTTTCGGGTTCTCCAGGAAATGCCCTGTGAGTGACTTATACTAGGAGTAGGAAATGCGATACTTCAACAGTTACTACCTGATTAAACTTAACAGTATGAACCTTTTAACTTTAATAGTAACAAATATGACACCTGAACAGTAACAAACCCAGTATAACACTTAAATGTAGCAAGTATAACACACAAATAGTAACTGAACAAGTATAACACTTAAACTGTAACCAATACAATGTGGGAACTTGAGCTTGAGTATGTATTTCATTCAACAGTTTCTTGTCCTTACACCTTCTTTTTAAGCTCAACTTTAAGTCCTTTCCACCAGGTACGACTGTCCATTCCTTGGGCTCAGGTGGATCCTCCGGTGGAGCTACTGGTCCTTTTACTCAGGTTATATGAGTCCAGCCCCTTTCTGCAGTGCGAACGGAGGTGTGCAAAGTTAGCAGCACCTGAAACAGTCCTTCAGATTTTGGAGTGAGTGGCTTATTCATCCAAGTTTTAATCAAAACCCAGTCCCGCGGTTTAATCTGATGGGCATCTGTGTCCAGTGGGGTGTTTGGGCTAATTGTCCTTTTCTTCTTAGCACTTCCAGAGTCCCCAGCACAGTTCTTAAATATTTTTTAGCCATTTCCTCCCCTTCTATGAATTGGGCAGTACAGTGTGAATTCATCAGAAAAGGTAATCCAAAGAGCATCTTGTACGGGGAGACACCCATGTCAGCTCGTGGCCTCGTCCTAATTCTCAATAGCGCTAATGGTAAACATTTTAGCCAATTTAGTTTTGTTTCTTCAATGAGTTTAGTAATTACATTCTTTAGGGTCTTATTCATTCGTTCAAACCGGACGGAGCTTTGAGGGTGCCAGGGTGTATGCAGTTTCCAATTTATCCCAAGGACTTTTGTTGTATCTCTTAACACCTTAGCGGTGAAATGTGGGCCTTGATCGGAGTCAACGTTACTTACTAGGCCATATCGGGAGACTAGCTGTTCCAATAATATTTTTACTACCCCATCTGATGTTGCTTTCCTTGTGGGAAATGCTTCCACCCAGTGGGTGAGGTGGTCCACTATCACAAGAAGATGTTTAAACCCTTGTAGTAAATTCCACTTGTATGCACTGAAATGGTCTCTCAGCGATCTCCCTTCCCCCTTGTGGTAGTATTCTCATGGTCCTTTGATTGATTTTTCGACAAATTACACAACCCTGTGTGATGGATCTCGCAATTGCATGCATCCCTATGCACATATTCTCCCTCAGGAAATAATCGCACATCTCCTGTGCACCCCAGTGTGCGTTCCGATGCAATTCTCTTAATCTTTCTTGAGCCAAAGCCTTATTGAGAAATACTCACCCTTCTGATGTTTCCCATGTTCCATCTGGTTTTTGTGTCAATTGTAGCTCCTCTATTACTTTGAGCTCTTTTTCATTGTAGGTAGGTCTACCTCCATTGTTATCTTCCTCTGGGGCCCCTGTGATCACTAAAACTTTCCGGGGGTCCCCGATCCCCTGAGCTGCCTGTTTGGCCTCTAAGTCCACTGCCCAGTTTCCTTTTGTGACCATATCCACCCCGTTCTGGTGACCTCTAATATGGACCACTGCTATTTCCTTCGGTTTTGTTAGGGACTCTAAGGTCTGCTTTATAAGCTCTCGGTGGGCCAGTTCCTTTCCCTTGGAATTTAAATACCCCCTCTCCTCCCAGATTTTTCCAAAGGTATGGATTATCCCGAAGGCATATCAGGAGTCAGTGTATATGGTCCCACTCTTCCCTTCCAGAAGGTCTAATCCTCTTTTCAAAGCATACACTTCACATTGTTGTGCGGACCACCGACTAGGTAATTTCCCTTTCTCCAACACTGTAATATTTCCCTCCTCTGTGGCCATAGCTACAGCATATCCTGATTGTCTTTTTCCCTCTACCGCCCTTGATGAACCATCACTGAACAATACTTGCCCATGGGGGAGTGGTAAGTCAGTCAGACCTTCTCTGACTTTTATTTGTAGTTCTATCACTTCCAGGCAATCATGTTCTAGGTCGCATGGGGGTTCTCCAGACAGAAATTGGGCTAGATTTAGGGTCTTAGTGGCTACAAGTTCCAGATTGTCCGAATTGGTTAACACAATTAATATTTTAGTATTCTAGAATCTGTGAGCCCATTTTGCGTGTTTTTGCCTAATATACTTTTTAAATCATCGGACGTGTGTACTTTTATTTTTCCTTGTAGTGTTAATTTCTGTGCTTCTTCAGTTAAGACTGCTGTGGCTGCTATGGACTGGATACAAGTTGGCCACCCTCGAGCCACCGGATCTAAGAGCTTTGATAGATACGCTACAGGTTTCTTTGACCCGGCCCAATCCTGTGCAAGGACCCCATATGCTACCCCTTCCTCTGTATTTACAAAAAGGTGAAACGCCTTCTTAAGGGCAGGTAACCCCAGGACTGGTGCAGAAAACAACTTTTCCTTTAGATCTTTTAGCGCTCCTCCTCTGCCCATCTCACTGGGTCAGGTTCCACCAGTATTTCATAGAGAAATTTTACCTTCTGGATGTAACCCTCAATCCATAATTTACAATAACCAAATAAGCCCAGCAATTTTCTGATATCCCTTTTAGTTTTGGGGAGGGGATTGCTAAACATCCTGATATCCCCTCAGGGTTTAATTTCTTATATCCATGTCCAATTAGGTGCCCCAGATACATTACTTGGGCCTCTACAAACTGCAATTTCTTCCTAGAGACCCTCAGTCCTTTTTCATTCAAGAAGTTTAGTAAATTAATACTGGTGATCCTCACACATTCTTGACTTTCCCCAGATATTAACAAGTCATTCAAGCACTGGAGCACCTGGACCCCCTCCCCAGAAGTGAACTTCTCTAATATTTGTTTGAGAGCCTGCCCAAAAAGACTTGGGGATTCACAAAACCCCTGCGGCAGCCTCGTTCATCTTAATTGTTGTTTTCTATTTCCCCCAGGTTGTTCCCACTCAAAAGAGAACCAGTCCCTGCACTCCTCTGCCAAGGGGCAAGCCCAAAAGGCGTCCTTCAGGTCCACTACTGCGAACCAAGCATGCTCCCTTCGAATTTTCCTCAAAAGTGTGTAGGGATTCTGGACCACAGGGTACCTAGCGACAGTCCTCTTGTTGACTTCCCTAAGGTCTTGTACCAATCTATATTTTCCTTCAGCCTTCCTCACCGCTAAATTTGGCATATTAAGGGGAGACATACAGGCTGCCAGTATTCCGGCCTCTATTAACTGCTCTATGACTGGGGCTAATCCTCTTTTTCCTTCTGGGGAAATGGGATACTGTTTGATCCTGACAGGAGAGGATCCCTCCCTGATTTCCACCTTAATAGGGGGGATGTTGAGATATCCGTATTTTCCTTCCTCTGCCCATACATTATTATTAATCCTTCCTTGATCAGCTTCTGTTAATCTCATCATTTGTACAACCATCCTCCCTTGGTCTGGTATAATCCTATTGCCTAGTCGTACCTGTAAATCCCGTCCAAGCAAATTACACTCTAAATTTGGTAAGAACGCAAACTCAACTTCACAAACTCTTGAGTTCCCTTTTATCTTGACATTTTCTAACACAGGTACACTGAAAGGAATTCCCTCAGCCCCCGCTACCTCACAGGTTTTCCCTCCCAGCCTCAGTCCGTGGGGATTTTACTGAGGCTGAATCTATCTGCGCCTGTGTCTACTAAAAATTCGTATTCTTCATTATATGGACCCACTTCCAGATTTACCAGGGGCTCCATGTGATGGCATTTCAGGTCCTCTAATGTATAAAGCGCCCGACCCCCCTGATCGTCTTCTCTCTCTCCCCTCAAGATCCTTTCTAATTTATCCTGCTCCTTCTCGATAGTGTCATCAAACCTGAGTTGCTTACAGTCTTTTTGGATATGTCCTATTTCATTACAATAAAAACATCTCCTGTTCTCCCTCCACTCGATTCGCCAGGGTGGCAGTACTGGGCAGTTCTCTCTCCTGGGGTAGCTTGGTGGTCTTGGCACTTCCTTCTTATCTCCTGAACCCTCTCTTGCAACTTCCACCATTATCTTTGCTTTCGCCCTGGTCTTTTCCTCCCCCCTCTGCAGGTACACTTTCAGGGCCTCCTTTAGGAGATCGTTCACACCCTTGTCCTGCCAGTCCTCTAGCTTTTCCAGTTTTCTTCTTATATCTGGCCATGACTTAGAAACAAACTACATTTTCAGCAGGACTTGTCCCTCCTGGGTCTCTGGGTCTATATTAGAGTATAATTGTAAGTTTTTCTTAAGTCGGCTGAGCCAGGCAGCAGGTGTTTCATCCTTCTCCTGCATGATGTCGAATGCTAATTTTGTGTTTGTTCCTTTAGGTACGGCCTCCCTGTGAGAGTCGGTCCGAGAATCCCTCATTTTTGCCTCACGATTGTCTTCGAGGACTGAGGGCTGGAACCATTCAGAGACCCTGAGGACTGAGGGCCAAGACCACTCAGAGACCCTGAGGCTTGCCTGAGGCAGGAGGATTGCCAAGGAATGTGCACACATCACAAAAATGCCTCCCTGCTGAGGACTGGTACTGCCTGTGCTGATGAGGAAATCAGTGCTGGCTGTACCAGTGGACTGTTTACCTAGTGCCTTAGGGCACTTAGGGCAACTATCTCTACATTAAATGGTCACCAATCTCCTCTGTTTCTGGCCCTGTGCCTCTAGCTTTGTAAAAGACTATAAAAATGCACCCCGAACTCACCCCCCTTGGAGATCTCCCCAATGGACAGAAGACCCTGTACCTGCGTCATCGGACGGCTGGGCGGACTTCAGTTGGTAGCTATATCCCTGACTCCCTTTTCCTTTCTATTCTTTTTCTTTTATCTCTCCCCTCTATTGCATATTAGTGTTGATGAGCAAGCAATTAAGTGCAGTTTGCTGTGTTGAGTCCCTAGTGTTGTTTACCTTTTGTACTCTGGGATCAAATAAAAGAACCACATCATGAATCCCACCTTGCGGATCATGACACTCCCTAATGCCCTTCACCATCAAGGCCCTGTAATCTTCCATATTTCGTCTATCCTGGGCTTGGTTTGGATTCCACCCTGGGTCTTCCAACGGTAATTTACATTCGGCAGTTATCCTGGTCTGATTGTCCCTGTCCCACACCTTCATGGCAGCCATTCTAATGAGCCTGACCTCCTCTGTACTGAACAAGATTTTTAGAATCGAATTTAACTCCCCCTATGTATAGATGTTTGGCCCCAAGAATTGGTCAGTTTGTTGAGCACTTCCAATAGGGTCTTCAACTAAATTACTCAATTCCTTTTCAAAACTCTGGACCTCGGAAGACGTCAGGGGAGCATTTACGTAACCAACTCCCCCAAATACCCCTCCCATTGCCACTTCCCTCAGTGGGAACATATGATCTACATGGGTGGCCCATGACCTAGTATTGCAATAGGGCCCTCCTGTACTATCCCCAGGATCCAAAGAAGCCGCACACAGTGGATTACAAGGCGATACGGTTAAACCCTCTTCCCAACGTGGAGGAGGTTTTGGGACAGCTTCAGGTAAAGGAGAGGAAATAGCAGGAGGGTTAGGAGAGAACATGGGAGTTGCCAGTTCTGACAGCGGATGTCATGGGGAAGCAGAATAGTCAGAGATGGAAAGATGGGGATCAGAGGGGGTTGTGACAGGGGTCGTTGTCCCTGGGAAAGATGTAGAGCTTATATTTACAGGGTTTAGGGAACCTTGATATAAGGGAGTGTGAGTAGGTGGAGTCTGTAAAACAATGTTAGGGACTAGGGAAGAGGTCACTGGAGATGGGGCAGATGTTGTGGGATTTGCTGGGGTTAGGGTTGACTGGGGCAGTGGTTGCGGTTGTGGGGCTGGGGTAGTCAGGACAGGGATCGTAAGGTTGGCGGGGACTGGGATAGACTGGGGTTGCGGTGGCTGTGGGACCTGGCGAGTCGGGACCGGGGTTATGGGGTTGGTAGGGGTTAGGATTGGCTGGGGTTGCGGTGGTTGTGGGGGCGGGATAATCGAGACAGGGGTTGTGGGGTTGTGGGGTTTGCTGGGATTGTGGTGGTAGTGGGGCCAGAGTAGTTGGGACAGGGATAGGCTGGGGTTGTGGTGGTTGTGGGACCGGGGTAGTCTGGACTGTGGTTCTAGGGTTGACAGGGACTGGGATTGGCTGGGGTTGTGGTAGTGGTTGGGATTGTTCCGGGGGAGGAGGTAAGGGGATAGGAGTCCTTAGGGAATCTTGGTAGGTAAGAGCAGGTAGGTTCTCTGGGGGTCTGAGGGGAAAAGTAGGATATACTGGGGGCGGTAGGTGTTCTAAGGGGTCCTGATCCCACTGATCTCTTTCTCTTGGGTCCCCTTCTGCCCTCCTTTCCCTTTTCTCCTTCTCCTTTAACTCACAGATTCTTATCACTTTGTCATCAGTACGCCTCCTTGCCCAACACGCAGCGTACTCGAGCTGTTCCTTGTCTGGGGACGATTGGTTCCTTAGATGTTGAACCAATTGGGCACACATCCAATCATCTTTTGATTCAAACCATGGCCATTCCAACTCTAACCTCGGCCATATTTCCAGACAATAATGGATCATTTTGAATTTATCTAAGTCTTTTGTTATATAATTTTGGTCCCATTGGACCAACATCCTCCCCAGATGACTATCAGGTGGTATACTTTTGATCTTTCTCTTCCCCGTCTTGGGGGAGGACCTCTTACTAATACACTGTCCCATGACGACAACTAAAATCTCAAATGTGCCTCTACCCAAACATAAGATTAATGACAGGCTACACAAACACAACCTTGTCGTCTAACTAATAAGTAACACAAAATTTCCGCCTACACAAAAACCCCCTTCTGTCACAAAAAACTACAACTAACACAATTATCTCCTTACCATGAACTAAAGCATCACTCTCTCCAACGGAATCTGATGAGTAAAAACACAAGCTCAAATCACTCTTTCCGCCACTCACACCATCCGTACTGAGGCTCGCTTGCTCCCTACTTTTGCTCTCCAAAATAAATGCTACGGTTCCCTATTCACTGAAATTAATGGGGTCTCCCTGGCTTAGCCCTAGCGACTAGCCACACCCTAGAGCCTTGGTGTGAGGGGCCCACTTGGCTCGGAAGCCGCTCTGTACCCCCTCCCTGGGGCCAAGGGCTCCACTCACTCCCTCCTTCCTCACCCCCCTCCCAGGGTCAGGTACCAACGGAGTCCACACACACACCCACTCACACAGCAGCCAACCTAACTACAACAGACTATGGTTCAGAAGGAACAAAAAAAA
>VWZP01001601.1:0-14567 GCA_013396995.1 Dicaeum eximium
TCTTGCACTCTAACACTTGCAGAACCCAAACCGCTTCAAAACATCCAGCAGTGGCTTGCAAAGAAAAAGTCCAACAACAAAAAGCCAGTGGTGGCCATAACAGTCCCTTTGCAGACTGGAAACGAAAAAAAACACACTAGTGATTCGGACGTTCCATTTCAACTATATCTATAGATTAGGCGTCAGCACATTCTCTTAGGTGGCAGAGTCTATTGTTAGAGCAAAGACTTTTCAGCTGCAGTTCTGACAGACGGATATGTCGGGATAGAAAGCATGTGACCACCTAACCTCTTCCCCGTGCAACCTGACATTGGCAGCGCAAATATTTTCACCCAGTTCCATTTTTGCCATGTCCAAGCAGCTAGAGATCACACAGATGGAAGTGTCAAGACAGACGATGTTCTTAAAAGTCCCTCCTTAATAGTTTTGAATTGCCTACAATGTTCTGTAGCTTCTTGCTCAGATAAACTTGCCATCAGGTTTTTCATTCTCATGTCTTCATTGCAAACGTCCAGCAACTGCTCTCATTAGAAAAAGGCACTAGAAAAGCCAGTGCAAGCCTGCACCTTCCGCATGCCCCAAGTAAGCCAAGTCAAACTCACCGATGCACTCTGTCCTTCCCTTCTCTGCTGCATCTACCATTTTGTTGTCTTGTTCAATGAGCTTAAAGATAGGCTCAATCGTTTCCACGGAGGGGTTTAAAGACGTAGAGGTAAGCAGCACAAGGAGCCCTCACTAAACTTTAATTCTTATGACTGAGAAAGCTAATATTCAGTTGGTAGGGAAGTGACAGCCATGCTCCATTTACGGCTCCAGGTGCACCCAGCAGCACGGAGCTCTGCGGTCTTTGTCCGTGCCTTTGGAAAGCTGACGTGCTTTTACTCATGCAGTAGCGAACAGATGTCTACTTCCGGCACAGCTCACAGTGGCGGAACCGAAGGGCTCCAGCCCTCTACGGAAAGACTTGCGCTGGCCCCTAGGCTCCTACAGCCAGTGAAATGGATGCTGGCTGCAGCAGAGAAAGGTAATGCAGCATGAAGCAGTGAATTAGCTCTGGTATCCATGGAGCAAGAGGACGGGTGCACCCCATGTCTGGCTTTTGCTGGAACGACCTTTTGTTGAAGGAACAACTGCTGAAAATACCACTGCTTGTAAATGAGCTGTTGCTTATTAGAAAAGTCCTGTCATCTATCTGGGGTGCGGCGAGAGACTTCTGGAGACAGGGATGCTCTTTGGACACGTGGTTTATTGTTCGTGGGGACAGCCAGCCTGACCAGCTCCAGCTGAAGTGTGGTCCAAGAGAGCGAACTTCCTGTTGCAATTCCATTTATCCCCTTCTATGCTGAATACTCTGGTTANAAGGCCCTCTGTGTTGCATTCCCATTCTTCACATTTTCTCATCTGCACTAAACTAGAGTTCAGCGAAAGCATTCTCGTTTTTCTCCTTTTTCAAGTAAGTGCCAGCCGGCTACACTGTGAAAACTCGAGGGGACTTTTCTCTTTGCCAAGCTGCTAAATGCGCGCTGAACATTCGACCTGAGAAAGAGACTGCAGAGAGCAGAATGACCTAACGCCGCTTTGCAGGCTGTAGAAGACAGAGGACTACTCCTAGCATCTGGTGCAAATACAAGTGTGCACAAGTCCGAGGGGAAGGCTCGGGGCAAGTGTGCAGTCGTGGCACATTTTCTCTGGAACAAACGCTGTTGAAATGTTTTTCATATCCACTTAGACACCAAAAAAGGCAACTTGTGAAGATACCTGCCGCTGAGAACGTTCATGCTTGTTCCACGCGTCTTTCGCTCCAAGCCGTGCGCTGGAATGCATTGCAGCCGAGACCGCGTTCCGTGCGAGACGCAGGCGGCGAGTTAGCTCCTGGAGAACGAAAGCGCGACAGCTTGCAAGAGACGAAGAATGAAGCCGCGAAGTAGCCGGCTTTAGTGCGCAGCCTTTCGGATGCAAGACAGGCGCGGCTGCCAGGCGCCTGTTTGCGGAATTCATGTTAGCAATGGGCTGGAAGAGGTTCATGGACAACATTCTTCTGCTGCTAGCGATTCCTGTGGCAGCTCTCTGCGAAAAGACTTGCGCTGGCCCCTGGGCTCCGAGACCCATTTAACTGGATTTTGGCTGCTTCAGAGAATGGTAGCGCAGCGTGAAGCAGTTGCTTTACTATGGTTTCCGTAGAGCAAGGGAGAGGGTGCAGCCCATGTCTGTCATTTGCTTCCAAGACCTTTTGCTACACGAACATCTGCTGAAAACACCACTGCTTGTATAGGAGTTGTTACTGGACTTGTGCAGGTCCCGTTAAAGACGCAAAGAAGCCTGCTGCACTGCATTCTCATTCTTCACCTTTTCTCATCTGCACACAACTGGTGCTCAGCGAAGGCATTCGGGTTTTGCTCCTTTTTAGAATCTGTGCCACATGTCTACACTGTGAAATGTCAAGGAAGCCTTTGTCTTTGCCAAGCTGCTATGTGCGCCTTGCTCATTCAACCCGAGAAGGAGCCTGCAGAGAGCAGTACAATCTGATGCCACTTTGCAAGCTGTAGAAGACAGAGGACTACTCCTAGCATCTGGTGCAAATACAAGTGTGCACAAGTCCGAGGGGAAGGCTCGGGGCAAGTGTGCAGTCGTGGCACATTTTCTCTGGAAGAAACACCATTGAAATGTTTTTCGTATCCACTTAGACCCCAAAAGAGGCAGCTTGTAAAGATACCCCCCCCCCGAGAATGTTCATGCTTGTTCCACGCGTCTTTCGCTCCAAGCCATGCGCCGGAACGCATCACAGCCGAGACCGCGTTCCATGCGAGACGCATGCGGCGAGTTTCCTCCGGGAGAAGGAAAGCGAGACAGCTCGCAAGAAACGAAAAAGAAGCCGCGATGCGGCCGGCTTTAGTGGGCAGCCTTTCGGCTGCAAGACAGGCGCGGCTGCCGGGCGCCTGTTTGCGGAATTCATGTTAGCACTGGGCTGGAAGAGGTTCATGGACAACATTCTTCTGCTGCTAGCGATTCCTGTGGCAGCGATCTGCGAAAAGACTTGCGCTGGCCCCTGGGCTCCGAGACCCATTTAACTGGATTTTGGCTGCTTCAGAGAATGGTAGCGCAGCGTGAAGCAGTTGCTTTACTATGGTTTCCGTAGAGCAAGGGAGAGGGTGCAGCCCATGTCTGTCATTTGCTTCCAAGACCTTTTGCTACACGAACATCTGCTGAAAACACCACTGCTTGTATAGGAGTTGTTACTGGACTTGTGCAGGTCCCGTTAAAGACGCAAAGAAGCCTGCTGCACTGCATTCTCATTCTTCACCTTTTCTCATCTGCACACAACTGGTGCTCAGCGAAGGCATTCGGGTTTTGCTCCTTTTNTTCCCTCAAAGAAGCAAAGAAGCCCGCTGCACCGCATTCTCATTCTTCACCTTTTTTCATCTGCACACAACTGGTGCTTAGCGAAGGCATTCGGTTTTTGCTCCTTTTTAGAATCTGTGCCACACAGCTACACACTAAATTCTAAAACCCTGAATTTCTCACCCTGTGATAAGCTAGATTACTACATACCACTATCTAGTTCACACACTTGTTGATTCTAATTCATCCCCAAGCCTTGGTAACTTTCTCTAGGGCCGTAAGTTAAAAGCAGTGTTCCTCTGAGACTCAGGGCTTTTCAAGACAGGCAGAGAAGTATTCTCTGTGCCCTGGACTCCAACACTCACAAGAACCAACTGCATCATATCAGAATGCATGGGCCTTTTCTAAATTAACGAAAACTGGATGCTGTTGCAGTTAGGTAGAAAAATTATCAAGAAAAGCCTCATAAAATCAGGCCTGCTCTGTCTAGACTGTCATTTCTTCTAAGGGAAGCTAGCACTTTGCAAGTTGCCATGTGAAAGCAATCCTGGTGTGTGCAGTTTGTTAACATAACAATCTATTCCTGGGTGAAAAATAACTTGCACCTGTATAAATTGTTTCTACACCGTTAGATAGAAAAATGAAAATAAACAAGTTTTCCTGCATGTACACACTGGGGGTTTGAGTGACCAATCAATACAGGATAACAACTTGTTAGTAACCAATAAAGTAATTGGCAAGAAAGCTACTAACCAATAGGAGTCACAACCGAGGTCTGTAAAACTATAAAAACTAGTTACGTAAATAAAGAAGAGCTTTTTCCACCATGAAGAAAATGGAGTCTGCATTATTTATTTGCATAGGAAGCAATAATTCTGCTCATCTTCACATTGGTACAATAACAGATAAGTTTAATTGGGACACATTCTGATTAGTAATACAGCTAAAATAACAGGCATCAGTGATAGTCATGTTAAATGTGTGATTCTCTACCTTGACCCTTACATCAGTTGCTGCCATGAAAACACTGATGAGTAGTAGATATCATTACAGAGTCGTCATGCCAATTGGTTAAGCTCAGTTGATATGCCTCATTTGTCTTTGTGTAATAACCGTGATCTACATGTCGCAGCCACAAAAGGATTGCTAAGTGCCATATTTTGGTAAACCAAGGTCCAGAATTGTTCAAAAATTTAGCTTACAACACAGGGCCTGAAAGCCCTCCTTCTGACCACTTCAGTGTTCCCTTTGTCACATCCGAGAAGTTTACTGGTTTTGAACTGTTGCTTATTAGGTGTCCTCTCGGTCCCCTGTCAATTATTTCTAGTCTGGTTATATTGATGGTCTTTTTACCTGGAGTAGATAGTCTACATGAAACCCAGTTAAGCTTTGACACTGATAGTACTGCCTCGTGGAATTTTGCAGAGGGGGAAGATGAGCTGGTGCAGCCAACATGTTACTCATCACCTTGCTACTATTAATGCCTGATATAGACACAAAAGTAAGATATGCCGAGTGTTTTCAGGTGTTCCCACAGTCTTGATAGTGTAAGTGAAATTTCTGTGAAATCAAGGCACCCTGAGATACGTGTTTTAGCAATACAAATTGGGGGCAACTCAGTGTAAAATATTTGGGAATCATTATTTTCGATCCATTCTTTATTTTCCTCCAAAGGTCCCTGTGGTGGAAGCCAAACACCTCCTGTCCATTCTGTATCATTACTTGCTATTGGTAGTTCAGCATCCCACCATGTAAGAGGTCTAAAAATGGGAGGATCAACAGTGTGAGCCCAGTATACTTTTTCTGCAGTTACCAAAGGCAAGACAAAGAAAACAGAATAAACTTCTTATGGTACTGTTGCTAGCTACTATTCCTAGGTAGGCCAGGAAGGTGTTCTCCAGGGTTGGTGTCATTCCTACACTATGCATCAGGATTTCAGGTCTTGGTTTTAGTCACTTTAGCATCCTGTATGTTATCTCTGGGTTTGTCTGCTTGCTGCTGGCTGGTGTCAGGTTGTTGGACTGGTCCTTCCAGCTCATGGTATGGTTTTACCATAGGAGCAGGTAACCACTTTGGGCCTATTGGTGATAGAACACACGCATACCCTCTCCCGCAGGTTAGTAAATCATCTCGGCCTTGCCATTGCACACCCAGTTGTGGATCCTTATATAAAACTTTTAGAAATTTGTTCTGTTCACGCAAACCTTCAAAGCAGTGCCACTCTGCTGGGAATCAAGACTGATGATCTGCATTCAAAAACTTTAGTGCAAATATTGCATTATCTAATTGTTCTTGAGGAGACATGTTCTCATTTTACTATGAATATTAAGGCAACACAAAAGTAAAACAATACATGCAATAAAACAGTAAACTTATTGCCTGCTCAGCTTTAGCACCAAGCAAGGTAATACATGTAATCATTACTACATGAGGGAAAGGATAGTGATTTAGAAAGATACATAATCAACTGCCTAAATACTTTCCCATCATCCAGAGTCTGCAATCACTGGGGACCCCCATTTCACAGCGAGGACCTGGAAAACCCTTCTCATGTAAGGTTTCCAAGTTTACCCTAAAAGGAGGCCCAGCTTTTATAAGCCCAAATCAGTAATTCAAAGCGACTTGATTATATTTTTAGTGTAGAAACACCTGGGTCTGATGGCATAGGGCTTGGCCAGAGCCTAGGCCTTAATTGGGAGGATTTCCCCTAACATAGCCTAAAACCAAGCCTCTATTAACATCAGGTGGGAAGGTTTCTTAAAATGATACATTTCTTGCAGATAAATACACAAGGTTATGTGAAAGTTTCCAAAGCAGCCAGTTTGGCTTTGTCATCTATTTTTAGCTAAATAATCAATGGTAACATGAACAAACTGCAAACAACCAAAGGAATGTATGAGTAACATCAAACAATATCTTATGGCTAATTTCCTTTTATAAAGCTCCATGTATTCTCTTTATGACATTAGCAACATACTCAGAATCACTAATTATATTGACTGCCTTTTGTTTAAAAAATGTTCAGTGGAACCACCTGTTTGATTTATTGCATATTTCCATGCACAATCTTCTGATCCGTCAATAAAAACATGATGTGCACCAGGAATAGGGCTACAGCACACAATAGTTTGTAGTGTTAAAGGCAAGTGAAGAACATTTCTGCAACAGTTTGAAGGTAGAGAAAGAAATCTGTCCTACAAAATCTGCCAATGCTATATGAAAAATATCTGAATTTTGCAACAAATACTCATAACTGTCAAGAGACAGTGGTAAATTAATAACTCCCCAATCATACCCCATCAGTTGCACTATGTGGGTTCTACCCTTCTTTTCTATCATCCAGTTTTTTTATTATTATTGTTAGTTCTCCTTTTGTATTCTGCTGCAAGGCTTTGTGAAGACTGGAAACAAATTTAAAATACAACTCAGTTTCATTAGTTAAAAAAGTTCTTAGAAAAAATATTCACGAATTGAGCTGTGGAACCCTGGAAATCCAAGGCACACCTGGCATCCTGCGGCAGTGTGAAGCAGCATGAGGATGAAGCAGGAGGGGGGACCACACTGGGGCTGCTGCCGCCACTGCTGGGTGCCCTCTCAGGGCCCTGGAGGGAGCTGCTGCAGCTGCGGGGGAAAGACAGGAGGGGTATCAAAGGTTCTAAGGATTGTGCTACGGGTTGTTTTAAGGGAAAATACAGGTTTGGCTCCTTTCCAAGATTAACAGGAGCTGATGGCAATACATCCTCATCTGATTAATTGTCAGTATCCTTTTTAGCACTCTCTGCCTCAGCCACTCACAGGGGCTCTAAAGCACTCATGAGAAATCATCATGTTATTATTACTGAATCAGGAATTGAAAAACCTTAGTCCTTACGTATTCATAAATGGTCTCCTACCTTAACATCAAAGCTTCTCTCATTTAAAAAACAAGTACAATGTTCTGTAACCAATAATAAAAGTTACTCTAATTGCTTGTCAGAGATTTTATATCCTGCAGAGTGGAGAATCTCTTGCAATACCTTTAAGCTGTGCCAATGCCCCTGGGATGCCCCCCTGTTCCATGATATTATACTCACAATCCCATGGTTCTTTGTCTAGCGAATATCACTGACCTAATGTTATAGGCTGTGCTGGCAATTTTCCCCATGTTGGATTGTGGTTTACTGAAAATCCCCACTTGCTGTATTATGGTTGTGATCTGTTATGTTTGGGTCACCAAATGTTGGTGATAGGTTTAAATGCAAAGGAAAATCAAAATATAAAAATAGCTATATATCAGTGATGAAAATAGCACACTGATGCAGTGTAATAGTGTTGGGCTTGGCAGGTGTTGTCTTTCTATTTGTCTCTCTGTCTCTTTTTCATGCGAGCGCCTTTTAATTTCACTACAGATAAACAATCACCTTTTCATTGGTCCCTAGGGCCTCTTGCTAATTTTGTAACATGCAAAACATGTCTCAAGCATTCCATGCGTGTGATTGTTTTCAATCACAATGTCACACGCTCATATGGTGGTTTGCCACCAAGAAATGAGATTCCACAGCATCCTTCAGCAAACACACAAATTATCAGGGCCTTTAGGGCTAACATTCTCTTGTTCTAATCTTGGTTAGGATGCCAGGTGTTTGGAACTGCTCCCACAGAGCACCTCTCCTACGAAGACCTGAGAGAGCTGGAGTTGTTTAGCCTGGAGAAGGATCCAGGTAGACCTCACTGCAGCCTTCTGGTACTTGACGCGCTGCCTCTTTAAAACCACCAGCCGGGCTAGGTCCAAGCTCCCGAGGCAGCTGTCTTCTGTGGCTGCACCCTTTAGAACACGCTCCCTCAAAACGGCAGGGGTAGCAGTCCTGGCTGTAAACCCTCGCAGGGCTGACAGCACAGTAGTAAGGCGTCGAAGACAAGAGGCGAAAGAAGGCAGAGGGATGGATTACTCTGAGGTAGCAGCAACAAGGATGATCTTTATTCCAGTTGAAGGATCCTCAAAGTAACAGGGAAAAATGGGCGAAAGGGGTTTATAAAGGGGGGTGGTCCCTAGGGGAGGGGAGATGAAACAACCAATCATAGGATCCCTTGGGAGGAGATAGGGGAGGGGANAACAAATAAATAACAATTAAAACATACACCACAACAAGTTCTTAAAGGGGGCTTATAAGAAAGAGGGACTATTTAAATGGGCAGATAGTGATAGGCCAAGGTGTAAAGGTTTTTGTAGTGGTTGGAAAAAACACGGACCCTGTTCTAAGTCGACAGAATTGTTTTATTAAGCACACACCAGTATTTATATGTTTTTTCGGTGTACAAGTTTAGGATCAAACTATGTAGCCAGTGATTAGGATACTAACCAATCATGCAAATAAGTGACAGAGCAGATGTTTCTTGCTCTTCTATCTCGGACACTTTCACACATCCTACACAGCCTTAGTGGCCCAGTGTTCTGGGCTGCTTAACTGAAGCATTAACACTCACATAGGTATTTATGGCTGCAGATGATCTTTGGTATGCACGTTCTCATGGGAAAAGGGTGCTTGTTTAAGGCTGATCAGGAGCAGCTGCTTCTACAGTTTTATAATAAAAGAGGAGAGATTTAGCTTAGATGTTAGGAAGACATTCTTTACTGTGAGGGTGGTGAGGCACTGGAGCAGCTTGCCTAGAGAGGTTGTGGATTCTCCATCCTTGGAAACGTTCAAGGCCACGTCGGATGGGACCCTGAGCAATCTGATCTAGTGGGTGGCATCCCTGCCCACAGCAGGGGTATTGGGACTTGAAAGTCTCTTCTGTTGGAATCCAGGGCACAGAGAGTGTCTCTATGCCTGTTTTAAGAAATTCTGACCCTCAGCAGAACACTGCTTTTAACCTTTGTCCCTGGNCTTGTCCCTTTTCAGCTCCATTTCCTTTAGTACTTGTGGTAGAAGACTATTGGTTAGTGTGAGTAGTAATATGGAAGTTACGTGAATAGATTAGTGAGAGTTATTGGTAGAAAAGTAAAAATAAAGTATGTGTTAAAACATAATTGGGTAGAACAGCTATAAAAGACCTTGGTTTGCAGACATTTTGCCCCTTTTGGTACATTTTGTGCCTTGCTTCCAGCATGCTGAGTCTGGTGTGCAGACAGTGAGCTGAACTTAAGATAAGATAAGAATAAACAAGACCTTGAAGACCAAAAAAGAGAAAAGAGAGTCCTGGCTCATTCTTCACCCCTGAAGAAAAGAACTCAGAGGGGGAACCCACTCCAAAGGGCCCAGGGGTTGGGTTCCCACACTTGTTGGGATCCAGAAAAAAAGAGAAGAGAAAAAAAGAATGCCTGACACCTTCCAACCCAAAACATTTTATGATTCTATGGCATTTCGCATTCTGTTTTAAAGGGGAACTGATAGCTGGGTGTCTTCAGAGGACTGGTCATGGGATATGAGAAACTAGCTGATAAGTCTGAAAGATGTTACAGTATTTGAATACATAACACAATGGTCATCTAGTCTCCCATCAGAAGACTTCCAAATAAAAATTGGCAAATGTGGCCATAAACAGACTGTACAACATCTTACTGATCTGGGAACTGACCTGTTTTTTAGCAGTGTGCTTCTTGTTGACAGGGTGACCAAATTACAATTGAATTTCAAGGTACTCTTTGTCTCCTAAAAAAGGCAAAAACTCCAGAAACTCCTCTTTGAATTTAGTACAGAGACACCTCATAAGACTCTTTGTCCTTCACCTCAAACTTGGGGCTGTCCGATTAGACTGGGGCTATGAGGTCTAGCTTAAGCCATTAAGTAGAAAAAAGAACAGAAGATTTGATTGCTTTTGTGGGGTGCTTAGCAAGAGCAAGCATCTCTTGCCCTAGCACAGCTTTTCTCTTTAAAAAGTTTGTTATTTTGTTTCTTATTAAACCCACTTCTGTTTCAAACACTGCCACAAGAGCCATCCTGCTCATTCTAAGCCGTCTGAGTAGCTGAGCTATCTCAAATATGAAGAGATCGCGAAGAGCTCATAAGATCTGGCTCAAAGCGACACTCTTCACTGTTTTATCACTTTAAAAATCCAGTCACTCCTAGTCAAGGTTGGGGCACACTCCACTGGGCAACATAAGGTGTGTCAAAGAGTAGACTTGAGGTTGTTGCAATGTTTTTCACATGCACCACATCTGAGTCTACAAAAAAGGGGGGATAACACCAAGTTCAACTGTTCTTCCTCATGCTCAGGTGCCATGGTTTGATGCTGGCCAGATGCCAGGCACCCATGAAAGCCTCTTGCTCTGTCCCCTCTGCAGCTGGACAGAGTGTAGCAGTGTGCCTCCTGTTGACAGGGTGACCAAATTACAATAGAATTTCCAGGTACTCTTTGTCTCCTAAAAAAGGCAAAAACTCCAGAAACTTCTCTTCGAATTTGGTACAGAGACACCTCATAGGACCCTTTGCCCTTCACCTCAAACTTGGGGCTGTTCCATTGGACCAGAGCCAAAAAGTCCCGCCTGAGCCATTAGGTAGAAAAGGGACAGAACAAAAGATTTGATCGCTTTTGTGGGGTGCTTAGCAGGAGCAAGCATCTCTTGCCCTGGCACGGCTTTTCTCTGTAGAGAGTTTGTTATTTTGTTTCTTATTAAACCCTTTTCTGTTTCAAACACCGCCACGAGAGCCTCCTGCTCATTTTGAAGCCATCCGGGTAGCTGGGCTATTCCGGGTATGAAGGGGTTGCTGAGAGCTCACAAGATCTGGCTCGAGGCGACACTCTTCAACAGAGGATAGAAAATTTTAACTAAGGACTCATGGGTTGAGATAAGGGCTGGGAGAAAACACTCATCGAATACCATCAAGGGCAAAACAGGCTCAGCTTGGAGATATAAAGTGAATTCATTACTAACACAATCAGAGCGGGATAACGAGAAGTAAAATACGCCCTTAAAAACAACTTTTCCCCCCACCCTTCCCTCCTTCGCAGCTCTACCTTCTATGCCAGCAGCTCAAGGAGGCAGGGAACAGGGGTTATGGTCAATTCACCACCCATGGCTTTTCCCACTGCTCAGGGAGAGGAGTCCTTCCCCTGCTGCACCGTGGGGTCCCTCCCACAGGAGAAAATTCTCCACAAACTTCTCCAACATGGCACCATCTCACGAGCAGCAGCTCCCTGCAACCTGCTGAATGCGAGTTCCTCCCACAGGCAACAGTCCTCCCAAAACTGCTGTAGCATGGGTCACTCTTCCACAGGGTGCAGTCTTTCATGGACAGGCTGCTCCAGCCTGGGAGCAGGCCCCTTTTCTCCACAGGTATCCCACAGGATCACAGCCTCCTCTAGGCATCCACCTGCTCTGATGTGGGCACCTCCCCCACGGTCTGCGAGTGGATCTCTGCATCCCCCATGGACCCCCATGGGCTACAGGGGGACCACTGCTTCACCATGGTCCTCACCACAGGCTGCAGAGGAATTTCGGCTCCAGTGCCTGAAGCACCACCTCCCCCTCCTTCACTGACTTTGGTGTATGCATGTTGTTCTCCTCACATGTTCTCACCTCCTCCTCTTCTCTGGCTAGAATTAAAACTGAGCCAAAAACTTTGTTTTGATTTCTTCTTAAATATGTTATCACAGAGGCATTACCACTGTTTCTAATTGGCCCAGCCTTGGCCAGAGGCACATCCATCCTCAGAGTCACCAGGGATTGGCTCTGCTGGACATGGGAGAAGCTTTTAGCAGCTTCTCACAGAAGCCACCTCTGTGGCCCCCTCCCACTATTAAAACCAGGCTGTGCAAACCCACTACATCAGGCTATTAATAATATAATGGAACCTATACATACAAATATCCATGTATTTTTAAAATTATGTCAGGCCACATGTTTAACATGATTCACATAGCTTCTTTGTCCTGCTCTTGTCTATACAAAACTTACATATGAAAATAGTCTTGGTATGAATACTCCTTTTTGTAGGTTTATGCAGTCAGTAAAATACCGGATTCATTGTAGCAAATCATGACTCAAGCTGATTTCTACAAGGCCAGAGATTTGGCCAGAGTTCTTATAGTAAAAGTTCCATTATTATGCTATTTCTGCTATTCTAAGGTTTCATCACTTCTGCTTTAAAACACCATATTTTAACCTTGCATGAAAGACCCATTTAGATAATTATGATCTATTGATATTTATATTAAAGAGAGAGGCCTATTTTAAAACCCAGTGTGGAAAAACTATCCTGTACCACTTAATATATAAAGACAGAAATAAACAGCAGGTAAATTACATGTTGATATCCAGTGCCTTAGAAATGTAAGCAAAAAATCAGTTCCCAGAAATAATGTTTCCTTCCATATTAATACTCCTATATACATGTGACACAGGACGCCAACCCCCCCTCCCCCTGATAGTTGGTGCATAAAGAGAGAACTCAGGCTGAAAGGCTCAGCAAGGGGTCATCTCTGCCGCCAAAAGGGCTCAGGCCCCAGATAAGAATCAACATCTTAGACTGAAGACCAGATCTGGGAAGACATAAAAGAAATATTCTTGACTGAGAGACACTGTTTTACAAACTATAAAAGACACATGAGTTATCACAGAGGCAGAAGCCTCTCACACCCTGAAGTGTTTGGGACTTCTCCCCAGAGTTTGAACACAAATTCCGTGGTTAATTCCCTGGGGATTGAGGGAAAGGATCTCGATGTGTGCCCCACCAACAACTGGATGGTAAGATACATTGAATTCTAAGTTATACTATTTCTTTGCTAGCTGTAACATTAATAGGTACCTTTAATCTTGCACTGTATATATCTACTAGTAGTTTCTCTTTTGGTCCTTATTCCTGTGTAGTATTAGTTTGTTTTAAGTCTTATGTCTGTTCGTTTTCTGTCTATTAAATAAATAATTCATTCTATAATAGACCAAATCAGCCATTATTAAAGAACTTGTGAACAAAAGTGGGTTTTGGGGTGCTGGCCGCCTCAGTAAAGCTACTGCCTGCTGCCAGAGGCCTGGGGAAATGGCAAGGACTTATCTAAACCCCAACAACCATTCATAACAATACAATGAAAATCCTATAGGATTTATAAGCAAAATAAAGAGAACAAATGAAGAAACAAAAATCTCTATGTAAATTTAAAAAACCCAAAGGGTTTACTCATAATAAGTGGAATATTTATCACATGAAATTGTTTTCTATGGTTCAGCTGCAGAATCCATTTATTATTATAATCAATTGACCTTACCAATGTGCATGTAAATAACTTTACTCACATATGTAAGAAAAGGTTCATTTCCTACAAAAATAAAGGTCATTAGGTTTACTTACACCTGATAAAAATTTTAATAATGAGCTATGCACTGAATGTTCAATCAGATGTCCCAAAACTAAAATTTTGCAAGCTTACACATATTTTATCCCACCAGTCTATGGGGCTGCCTAAATATGAAAGGTGCTAGGGCATACTTAGCAACTTGCTATGAAAAGGAGTTCTATCTTATTCAGCCAAGAATCTTGAGGTCCCACGAATTTTGCAAGTTGTGCTTAGTAAGCTAAGGAATTTATGGGGTTTTTTTGGACTTGGTTTAAATCTGTGTTTAATTTAGTGTCAGTAGAACAGGAGTGAAACCCTGAGAAAATTAAGGAGTAGCTGAATATGCACCTGTAGGTAGTAACTCCAGAGGCCTGTACACCTGTTGGGGTTTAGGTTTCTTCAGGGAATTTTCTTCCCGTTTTGTTGTCATGGAAATGGTAAATGGGCCTTGATTAAGAGACAGAAGATGTAGCCAATGCCTTGGCATACTGTTGGAATGGTTCTGAGGGAGGGGGGCAAGGGGAAAGCAGTGTGGTTTTGGCAATTTCTGAGCTGGGGTGGTTCAGTCTTTGCCTGGCTTGGAGGGGAGATGGTTGTGGTGTTTGGGGCTGGACTTCTCCTGCCCAGAGGACTCGTTGCTGCTGCAGAACTTTCCTTGCTGTTTCTTCTTACCATTGGTAAGCCACTGCTTGCATGAGTGACTGGTGGACTGGGACTTTTCAGCAACCGCCCTCACTGGGAAAGAGACCCTCACCATCAGTGTCAGTGTTTCAAGGGAAAACTGGGCCCCCACCTCCTCCCTCTCTCCAGAGAGATCATCTCCGGGCTGGACACTGGAATGTCGGCTGCTGCCATTGCTAGGATACCACACCAGACATGTTAGAGCCAGGGGAAAACCAAACCCCTCAACCACCATCTCTCTCTCTCCCTGAGGCCACCATTACCCCCTGGGGAGGCTCAGGGCTTACATGGGTCGC
>VWZP01001603.1:0-24916 GCA_013396995.1 Dicaeum eximium
CAGTCGCAGCCGTGGTAGGAGGTGTGTTTGAGTTTGTCTTCTATTCCTCTTGTCTTCTTTTGCCCAGAAAAAGCTACACTTGAACAACTCTTGGGAATGCTTTCTTTGCAGGTCCAGGTCAGCTTCCTACCGCAGGTCCAGGTCTGTGTCTCCTCGTAGGTCCAGGTCCGTGTCTCCCCGCCGGTCCCGGTCGGGTTCCTTGAAGAGATCGAGGTAACTAGTACTAGTTTTTACTCTGTGATTTATTTTTGTTGGCGTTTTCTTGCTCTAATTAGATTCTAGAAGGTATTGGGTAGCAGATTTTAAAAGATGCTGACTTCTAGAAGTCAGCGTGCTTTAAAAAGTTTCTGGTAATCCTAGTTAATTTGCAGGTGTGCTAATGAGTTTTGAGATCTTACCTTGAGACAGTGGCATCTCCCATGATTGAATTTCTTTGTGTAAAATATCCTATGATTATGTAGGTCTTAAGTTCACATGCAGACATTAATTTACATAGTGGTGTAATTCTCATAATTTCTTCTTAAGTTTACTTCCTTTTAATTTATCTGTATTTTTTAATTGCAGGTCTAGATCAAGATCCAGATCTAGATCCAGATCCGTTACATGGCCCCGAAGCAGGTATGTGACTATAGGTAGTTGGTGAAAGTTGCTTTGAAGTCTTATTAGGCTCTCTGACAAGTGGGAAGGTTTTTTTCCAGGAAGAGATGTGTTTTCCCTCCACTAACCATGGGGTCTGTAGCTTTAAAAATCAGTGCAGAAGATTGTTCTTTCTCTTTTTATTCTTTTGCACACCACTAACATCTAGGTACCCATAGTCATCACAAATACTGCTTTGATCAGGTTGTAGTAACAGCTAACAAATGTAGAATTAATCTCAAAAGTTAATTTTTCTTTGTGTAGCACACACAAGATTGTGGATTCTTCCCATTATTTTTCAGAGAAGGCAGGATGCCCTTGTGTTACTGCTTTATTGTCTGCAGGCAGGCAAGTCTGGAAGGGCTTGCTGGTGTCCTGAGTGTTACAGCTGCAATTCCGGCTCTGTTCAATGTCAGTGTCAATCTGCAGGAGCTGATTTTAATTTGAGATAAAACAGCGGTCAGAATGATCATATACCAATAAATGTGTCACAGGAGTAACAGTCAGATTTTAAAGGAACACAGGATGCTATTTGTTCCCTTAAGCTTTACTTGGTAGGAAGTGCAGCCTGTGCTTCATGGAGCCTTGTCCTGGCAGCAGGGCTGACTGGGTGCCCTCGACAAGAACAAGAGTGAATGGAAATTTTGCTCTGGATATGGAATTGCTTTATGGCCCAGCCTATCCCTGTGCCTGCTGTGCTGGTTTTAATGGCTGCTCTTTGAAACAGTGCACAGTCAACCATGAAGAAACACAGGAAAATACAGGATAGCTTCAGCTAAAGGGAGCAGGTGGAAAAGCCCACAGCTGAAGGTGGCTTTTTGTGAGGACGGACAGCAAGAAATTATGGGAGTTTTAAGGGAAAGGAGAGATGAAGACCAGATGGCTTAATTAAGAGCAGAAACTCACACAAATAGTCCAGAAGCTGGTAAAGAGAGAAGAATGTTGCCCAAGGCAGTAGAGCAGTGCCTTCCTCTGAGTGGGTACACCCGTGGCTAAACCACGTTGAATCTTGGTATTGATTGTTCCAACATGACTTAAACATGGCTTATCAGTGTTCACTGTCAGTGATGAGCCAGAAACAGCTACAGTCAGCAGACTCTCAAAGAGGAAAACATAACACAATTGTTTGTGGTTACCACCATTGTTTTCTCTTCTTGGTACCAGGCTTTCTGGAGGGTAAAGGATACTTGTAGTGATATTTTTACACTATTGTGTGACACTTTCCATTGTAAGTAGGGATTAAGTGACTGAGGCATAGGAAGTTACAGATGTTAAACTAGACAGAAGTGGCAAAAGAATTGTGCTTATGTAATTGAAAGATTATTTCATGACAGACGAGTCCAAGGAATGCATTGCATCCGGAGACATACTCTGGGTTCATGAGGGAGAGTACATGAGGGTTCATGAGTACCTGGCATTTGCTTGTTTGACAGTCTCACAAAAAACATCTGGAAATGGTTGTGGAAAGCCTTGGATGTGGAATGTAGAACACTTCCTTGTGGAACCTCAACATTTCAGTGAGGCTTTCAGGCAGTATTAGTGTTCCTGTGGTGCAGCACATTTTTTTCATAAGGATGCAGTTTAAACATTAAGAAAAAAAACTTGAAGCAAGTAGATACGTAAGATGAACTTCACAAAGATACTTGTAGGAATAAGCTGTGTGCAACTGCAGTGGCAGATGTCACTCAAGTGTAATAAAATCAGCAAGTTTAGAGCATAGCTTTTTATTAGCTGTTTGAAAATACTGGTCAGGATTTGGGCTGTTCCCGTGTTCCTGCCACCTGCATCAGCAAACACTGGTCATCAGCTAGGGACCAAAGTACAGAGCAACATGGGCAGCATCCATGTAAAAAGACTTCTTTGGAAACTTAACAGGCAAAACCCTGGGAACTTGCAGGATTCTGTTTATTCGGCATGACAGCGCTCAGCCACTGAGTGTGAATCCCCAAACGTGGGAACCTGCATGTTTCCCTGCTGAGCTGTGTTTTTTCTTGCAGGTCTGGGTCTCATGGCAGATCAAAGTCTGCCTCGCCGGCTAAGAGGTGAGCACACACACACACACAGCCTGCAGCAGCATCTCAAATTTAGGTTTGCATGACTAACAGAGCCTGGTCCTTTAGAAAAATATCCCCCAAACATGGGTCCTCAGGTAATCTCTTTGTAATATGACAGAGATTACAGCATTTCCTCTGCAGCTCTTTGGAATGTGTTCCGTACCTGTCTCTTGGTTTTCATTAACTCTTTGTAGTTTCCAACATAGTACTAATTTTTTGTGCCTGTGTGCTCAGTTCCTTTAATTTTTTTCTATCCATCAGATCAAGAGCTTGAGCTTCATTAATGCTTTTCATAAACCAGCAATCTGGTGATGTTGCTTTTTTCAAAGCCTCACCGTAGTACCACCCCTTGTTTTTCTGTTTGTTTGCTGAAGAAAGTTGCTTAAAATGCATCTCCACACTAAATAAATGGAGAATCCCTGTCAGAGTAAAAGTTGATCTGAAAATTTCCATTGCAAAGACCTTCTGGCTAGATTCCTATAATTTACTTTCTGATAAGTTGGGGTTTTTTTAAACATCAGAGTTGCATTTGACATTGAAGCTGCATTGATGCTGTTCTGTTTTGACAGCCGGTCCAAGTCCCGGTCACCATCTCCAAAGAGAAGGTACGTTGGTCTCCCTACTAATAGCATAGACCCTGTAGAGCTGGCATTTTAGTATCTGCACTCATCTCTGCTGCGGAGTTTGACTGCTGCTTGTAGGAAAATACTGGAAAGGTATTTTGCTGAGATCTCTTTCACAGCAATAATTTGTGGCTGTGGCTTTCTATATGGTAATATGTATGTATGGTGATAAATGCTCAGGGTTATGTAGCAGTGTCTTGTCTTTGTCTGCTCCCTGTTCCTTTTGGTTCACTGACAGTTTTATTGCACAGAGACTGATGAGCTTAAAGCATAGAAAAATGTAGAAAATCAGCTTTCAGTCTCATTAAAAGCTACATTGACATTGGGGAAGGTAGAGTGGAATAACCTGGCACAGCAGTCAGGAATGGAAAACCAGGCCTGGTTATTTCTTTCCCAGTAAGTCAGTAAATAATTTTCTCTCTCTGTGTATGCACAGAGTAATGTGTAGAGTATGTGTAGTGACAGAATCAACAGCATTTTTTTCCCGAATTAGAATTCTTCGGCAGTTCATTTTTACAACTTTAGTGTCAAGCAATCACAAGGGCATGAAAAAGGGCTCGTAAATGCTGAGTGATCACCATGATAGGTTTTGACAACCTGCTGTATCAGAACAGTGAAGAAGTATCTTGCCCCTTTGGAGGTCACTGTAAGTAATACCCTTTAGGTAGCCTTACAGTGATCTCATTTTAAAAATAACAGTAAAGAAAAAAGGTGTTATCTCCAGATCATCAACCCATTAACTTCTGTCAGTAGTGATTGGTTATTTTATTTAAAAAGAGTGCTTAAAGGGAGCCAGAGTCTGGGTATACTCCTGTTGCTTTTTCTTTATTTGTGTTTCCCAAACAACTTCTGAAATGTTAATTGTGGATTCTTTTCCTTTCAGCCGTTCCCCATCAGGAAGCCCTCAACGAAGTGCAAGTCCTGAAAGAATGGATTAAAGTTATGAAGTCTTTTAGGAAGAAAGTTATTTTGCTTACATTATTATAAGGGATTTTGTGGTGTCTTTGTAAATGTAAGAATGTAGATAGAAGAGTATATAAACTAAAATTTGGCATGATCTGGGTCCTCTGAGTTAGTCATACCAATAGACTAGCACAGGTCTCTTTTTATTGTATGAATTAACTTCCTGTGATATGAAAATGTGGGACTTTTTTATTGGCACATTGAAATAAAATGTGTATTTTTAACTAAAACTTCTCTGTAGTAACCCTGCTGCTTCTGTTAACGTTTGGGTAATTTTAGCTGTGTGCCATGTAACGTGGATGAAAAACGTCTGAAAAGGGAATCACTAATCCCAGCTGGTGTCTTCTCAAGCTAGTCACTTTTCACTTCTACAGTTGAATGGTCTTCAGTGAAAGGATCAGTTCCTGCTCTCCTTGAAATGAAATTTAAATTCTATCTCTTGTCTGCAGATGGATAAAAATTTGCATATGCCCTTTTCATTCCTTGATATTTAGTGGACATTTATTTTTCTGCCTGATCTGCTTATTCTGCAAAGCCCAGGTGCCCCAAAAATCTGAGGATAAACTTTCCTCCAAAACACATCTTTTAAGCAAATAACATCTGCAGAAATGTTTCAAGGTGATAGAAAGCTTAATAACTTAACTTAGTCATTAATAACTTGACAATTGCTACTTTCACTTGTTGCATTTTTTAGTTCCTTAGGCTATTGATGTAAAGAAAACTTTTAAAAGTATCTCAAGGTGTCTTCTTTTTGAGGGAAGATCCTTAAAATGAAAGGTTCTCAGCTGCCCTCAGGAGTTCTAACCTGCTTCACAGAAACTGGTATGCTTGTAAAGCAGCCCATAATATCCTGGAGATTGCTCTGTTGAATGATCCCAGTTTCTTACAGCAAATACACAACCTGCAGGAGTCATTATTTGTGTATAGATGTGTCAAATTGTCCTCATTCTGTATGAAGGAACTGCATGATAAAGCACTTCAACACAGATCACAGCAAGGGACTGGCAACAATATTGGACTGTGAACAAAAAACTGGTAGACAGAGGGGAGAAATGCATATTTTCTTTTTGCTGGGATTGGCTATCTAGCAGAAATTAAGGCCAGTTTCAGTAGCAAGTAAGCACTGAAATGGAAAGCCAGGCCTGCTTGGGCTTCCAATGAAATCTGTCATGGCAGTTTGCTTCCACTGTGTAAACCACAGCAGAGCAGCTTAAATAAAGTTACAAGATGAACTTTATTACACCTGCGTTAAGGCGTGGTTTTCAAGAAACAGATTTCTGTTAATAATGGAGCTTTTCCAGTGGATGAGTCGACAGTCCAGATCCTGAAGGTGCTGTTCTGCTGCAGCATCCTCTGGCCTTTATGCCTGGTCCTTGCTGTGCCTGCATCCCTGCTTGGGCTCACCATGGCCCTTGATGTTCCAGGTGGATTCTGCCCATACTCACCAAATCCCTCGGTGGCAGGGCTGACACAAATGTTACTGACCCTGCAGTGATTCAGCCCAAATGCCTGAAGCCTGTGATACGTGTTTGGAATATTTTACTGGTTGTGCATTGTGTATCTGGTGAGAGGCACACTACACCACTGCTCTGGAATTTCATCACCTTTTCTTTTCTGTACTCTCAAGGCAAACCTGCTCCACAATAAACCTGCAGACTGACACGACAGCTTTACTGGTACCTGTTTTTCAGTACCCAGAGACATTGGAAGACTGAGCAGAAGAGCCTGGGGGTTTCCCTACGGGGGCTGGGGTTCCTCTGCACACAAATGTGAGAACCTGAGCAAGGAACAGGGCTGTGCTGGTGTGGACAGCCACTCCAGCACTTGTAAGGTACAGTGACAAAGATGGCATCTGTGCTTCTGTGCTGTCCAAAATTGAGCTCTGGCCTGAGTTTGGGAGGATTTCACCACAAATTCCACACAGTGTTTGTGAGCAGTTGGAAAAGATGCCCTGACATGGTGCATTGTGTGACTGGTGCTGCCGTGACCCTGTGCCTCTGGGCAGGCAGGGTGTGCACACCCCACACAGGCTGGCTGGGGGTGGGAGCAAGGGAAGTGTGTCTGAGGTCTCCAGTGTGGTGGGCAAACCCCACCCTCAGGGAAAATGGGGTTCCCCTGGTTTCCAACCTGGTGTTCCCTGTTGGTGGGCTTTGTTCTCCACTGGATACCAGCCCTCACAGACAATATGACCACGCCTATGCAGAGCAGGAGAGTGGCGGGCACTTCTTTCGGTGTCAGGGTGGCAGAACTGACTGTGCCAGGGCTGCCACGTTTACGAGCCCAATGGCCAGGCACTCCCCCTGGGGGCAAGGGCATTCCTGCATCCCTGCAGCTGAGGAAGCATGGTGAAGTACTGCAGGGCCTGGGTGCAGCAGCATGGCAGGAGAAGGTGGGACACGGTGCCTAATGCAAGGATTGTGTGCCTGTTTCCCTGGGGAGTGGGCTATCAGCTTCCTTATGGGATGGTGCTGTCATCCCCTGGCTTCTGCCCATTTTTCTGAACCCTCAGAAATATGGAGGTTTTCATCGGATAGTTCCCTGATACAGGGTTTTGGAGAATGATTTCATGTGGAAACACAGCATTAGGATGATGGGTTTTCTCCTGCACTTGTATATCCAGGACTAAATGTGTGTGCCCACTTCACTTCAGCAACCAATACAGAGCACAGGAGTTTAACCAGAGCATCCAGGGCAGCCAGCTGGGATAATCCCAGCACACTGTCCTCCTCAAAGCTATCCTGCATGAGCACTGCACACCACTTGGAGAGAGCACTTTGAAGGAAGTAGCTGATGTTGTAACAAACAGCCACAACTGCATCAGCCTTCCCACACACCCCACATGAATATTACTAGATATTCCCCTGCTGTAGTTTGAGATGTGATGTTGTGACCCTAAACAAGGCATTTTCAGTGCATTTCTACTCCAAAACAAAACCCAATGCCCAGGGTGAGAGCCTGGACAGAGTGTGAGACCTTTGCACAGACCAGACAGCAGCAGAGGTGGTGACAGGAGTTAAAGCCAGCAGAAACCACGGGTGAAAACCACAGAGGAAGAAAAAGGCTCCCATCATAGATGGGATGCATTACCCAGCATAGTTGGAAAGCTCTGTTTGGTACCTGGCAGGATTTCTGGCTCAGCTGCTGGAGGCACTTACCCCTCTCAGTGCTGGGAGTCAGCAACCCTTCTCCTCAAGCAGTGTTGAACACGAGCCACGTGGTGTGGTTGTATTCCTCACCCGGATGGAGCAGGACATTGGGGAAGTTAGGCTGGGGAGAGGCAGCAGCACATCACTGACTGTGAGCACATTCCATGGGACCAGAAAGCATGGCTGCATCCCTTGGCTCTTCCCAAGGCATATTCCCACAGCTCCCCTGAGCCATTTCCAGCAGCAGTGTGTAACCACCCACCACTTGCCAGCAGGCTGAGTGGGTGAGGAACGATTCAGATATAAGAGGATGTGGCAAGGCACCTTTGGGAAGCTGGGCTGCACAGGGCCAGTCCCTGCTGTGCTGACTGACCCCTGTCTAAAGCCACTGTGGCCTGTGCCTGCCTCACTTCTGGGGTCTGCAGTGTCCCCTTGACAAGCAGACCCTGTTCCTACATTTAGTGCCCCAGAGACACGGAGGGTGGTGGGGTATGTCCCCTGCCACAGGACCCAAGTAACCCGTGGGAGGGGAATGGACAGCTCACCTTGTTAACGGCATCAGGCCAGTTCTGGGTTTCCAGGCAGAAAGCCGAGTGCTTGGGGTATGTGGCACCACCTTTGCCCTTCAGGGAGCCATCTAGGTGGTTCCCGGTGTAAAACTGGATGCCAGGCTGGGTAGTGTGAACCTCCATGGTCCTGCCGGTGGGCGGGTGGAGAACCCTGTGGAGATGCCAGCGGAGGATGACACGGGACTGGCTGAATGGGCACCCCTGGCTCCAGGGCTGGGGACTCCCGCCAAGGTCTCAGCCTACCTGGCCACAAGGCGGCGATCCTGCCCCTGACGCAGGCAGAAGTTGTGGTCAAAGCCATCCAGGTTAAACTTCTGGAAGTGCTTGCCCAGCTCCACGGGCTGCCGGAGATCAAATCCGGTGCCCTGCACAGAGGCCACCTCCCCTAAGCAAGGAGAACAGCAGGTTCAGCCACTCAGCCACATGCCAGCAAACCCTACCTTGTCCCTCAGCACAGCTGGCAGCTCCTAGGACTCTGCTGCTCTTAGCAGGGACAAAGCACAGACAAGGAGCAAGAAAATGCATGAAAGTTTGTATATGTACAAACCCAGCATTTTCTCTCTTGCCCTTGTTAAGACTGCTGTGGGCATACAGTATCCTGTAATAAAGCAGCACAAACGACCCCAGGACATACTAAACACAGTGCAAGACAGCCACCCCAACCCAAAGGTGAGGGGTTTTGCATGGAGGGCAGAATAAACACTTTGAAAAAAAAATGAAACCATTTCAATTCAGGCACTTACATAAAATACAGCAGGCATTGCATACAAGGGGTCTGTCTTTAATAATAGCACAAATCTCATCTTCACCCCAAGACTAAGACTACCCACACAAGAAGGAACTGCAAAAGGCAGGGGTAGCAAGCTGGCCACAACTAAGATGTGAAACAGCTCCATGGTGAAAGCTGCAGGCAGAAGTGGGGCACTGGGTTGGGTATGGCCTTAAGCTCTTCCCCTATTTGTGCACAAGCATGGCACACCAAGCTGAGCAGAAGCCACCTGGACCAAAGAATCCACTCCTCCAGGTGCCACAAGGAGCTTGTCTCCTTGATGGACACACGTAACAGTCTCACATCCCATGTGCCTCTGGCCCCATTTCCTGCTGCTCCTGCCTGCTCCCTGGGGCTGGTGATGGACCTGGTTACCAGCACCTGGCTCTGCCCACCCTGCTCAGGTGCAGTAGGACTGCACCTAAAGGTGAAGGCCATGCTGTCCTTGGGGTCCCCTGGGTGCTGCTGTATCCCCTTGCCAGGCAGTGCTGCTGCCCACACCCACCAAAATTGCTCAGAAAGATCACTTCCACCTGGTGCCGCAAGCACTGCACCACCCACCGGTAGGGATCAGGGTGTCGTCCACAGGCAGGTAGGAATCTGCTTCAATGGAGATCTTGTGGTCATAGACATTCTGAGAGCCCTGCAGGAGGATGGGAAATACTGGGATTCCTGTTGCAGCCACTGTTCAAGCAGCCCTAAGCACAGTTGTGAGTGACAGTCCACAGTGGTGCACCAGCTGATCTGGTAGTGCCTGGAACACCTCCTGGCCCTCTTTCCACCTTGACCTTGGGCACAGGACAAAGGTACTGGCACAGGCAAAACCTTAATGGGCCCTACGAGCTGTAAATCCCACAGAGATGAGGCCATCAGTCTGTACTTGTACCTCACTGAGCGCTACCACCCTGCAGACTGACCAGCCAAAACATGCTGGGTACTGAGCACACAGCAGCAGGGAGAAGGGGGAGGAAGCAAGCAAGAGGAAAAATGCAACCCATCCTCCTGTCTCATCTGCATTGCTGTGGGGGTGTGCTCCTCCTCCTCTCCCACAGTCTCAAGAATGCTGGCAGGGAACCTGCTGGGCTGGAAGGGGAGCAGGCTCAAAGCTGAGCCTTCAGGTCACTATCTAATCTGAGCAGCAATTTCGTGCCCAAAGGTCTCCCGTTCCTCTGGAACACGCCTGAGTTGCACACTGCAGGTGTTTGTATTACTGCACCTCTGGGAGCACCAGCACCAACAACTGCACAGCCATTCTCAGGGCAGCAGCCTGGGCACAGCTCCTGCTCAGAGGGGCTGGGCTGTCTCTCACAAACACTTTTAGGGGCTTTTGTCTCACATCCAAATGTGACTGCACTGTATTATCCTATTGCTCTTCCCAGCAACACTTCATTTTTCAGATCCTTTTCCATTAAGACCAGTTATAAACTGTGAGATTGAAACACAGATGCAATTCACTGTCCATGTGGTTGACAAACCCTGTACAGGTGTGTGGGAGCCCTCTGCATCCTGCTGCTGCAACCTTGCTAGTCTGCAATCCTGGCAGTCTCACATCCCCTTTCTGTGATGTTTCTTCTGCCCATTTTGACCTGGGTATTTTGGTGCTGCCACTCCAGGCCCTGATTTCAACCTGCATCACCCTCTGAGAAATGCCAACAGAATACAACTAAGAAATGCCAGGCCACCACTAGGGCATGCCAGCTCTGGACCTCCTCTGGAATCTTCCCCAGGGACCAGGAGAGAGCGAAACTCCCCAGTTAGACACAAAAGGGGGACCAACATGCTCAGCTGGATATCTCTGTTAAAGAAGCACTGAGACATCAGCTGAGATCCACGTGATTCAGTCCTGCTCCTGCATGCAGCCCATGATGCACAGAGACAACCCTCATTGCTGTGTCCCCAAAACCATGATGTGTCCCCAGAGCAGCACGTTGATCCCAATGTTCATCCCATGGATCCCCAGGCTCTCCTCCCCTGCACAGTGTGTCTCCATGGGGCCCATCTCCCCACACTTACCTGCCCTGCCAGGTTGAAGTATGCATGGTTTGTCAGGTTGATGGGGGTTGTCTTGCTGGTCTGGGCCTGGTAGTTTATGGCTAGCTCCCCACCACTAAGGGTGTAGGTCACCCAGACTTTGAGGTCACCAGGATAGCCTTCCTCACCGTCGGGGCTGAGCCGGAAGAAGCGGACGCCGTTCGGGAGCACCTCGGGGCTCCAGAGAAACTGCACGGAGCATGGCATTAGTGGGACAGGAAAGGGAACACAGTGCCCTTCTCTTCTGCCCCAGCTGGGCTAAAAACAGGGACAGAAGGCATGCAAGGGATGCTGCACTGAAACAAAGGCTTTTTCAATCACCTTTCCAAAGAAAACACTAGCACCAGCCTGCTCTTGGTCGGCCAGGACCACCAGCAGGGAAGAAGCTTCCCACTGAGCACCTAAACAAACGAGGCAATTTGGCAGTCTGATGGGGGTCTGTACGTTTGATTTTTGCCCTGCAGCTGGACTTACCCTCCTTTCCATGGATCTTCTCATGTGCAACACCACTTCAACAAGCTGCCACTCAGGCACTGGCCTCTAGGACAGTGTAAGAACACACCGGGAGCTCCTGCCCAGCGGTTGGAGTTGGGTTAAATGGTACCAGATGTGCTGTCAGACACAACCAGAGAGCTGGGACCTCTCTGGTTCTTGTCCCTGCCAGAGACCAGCACCAGTGCTCAGTTTGGAGCCAAACATGCTGGCAAGGGAAGCAAGCCAGCAGACTGTACACAGCTGCCCAGACAGCCTGTTTGGCCCTGGCTATGGGCCTCATGCTGAGAGGATGGATGTGCAACAAGAGCCTCTCTGGAGCTTCCCATTTCCCTAAGGAATAGTTACTGTCTAATCAAAGTGGACAGATTTAGGAACAGGGGCCAAATAACGCTGTTGAGTTGATCCCTCTTGTGTCCTACATAGAGATCACCAACATGGGGCATGGTCAAAAGCCAGCATTTTCACCAAACACAGAACCTGAGGGTGCCAAATACACCTGGCTGCAGAGCAGGCCCTCCTGCACAGCGTGCAGTTCCACTGCAGCTCCCACGGCTACAGTAAGGATACTGCAGTTTCTAAAATACGAGTTTCTATTTAAGTTCTTTGAAAATAAAGCTGTTAAAGTCCAGGAAACGTACAGGTATCACTATTTTTTTTCTAAGATAAGAGAGTTATTTTCAAAAGTCCCCCAGCAGTGTGGTCACACACTGCTGTCCTGTAAGTGCAGCTGCAAGATGCTCTCATCAAACCACGCGCTGACCGCAGCACTGTCGTCTGCAAGATCAGGAAAAGCTCAGAAGAGGACCAAGATAATCACAGCCAAATGCCAGTGTGTGTTTTTTGTTAGGGCTGACCAGTTAGGGCTCACAGTATCTGAACAGTGACTGTTTCCTGGCTGGAGGGGATCTTGGGCAGGTGCCCAAGTGTGCCCTGTGGGCCAGAGGATGCAAAGCTCTCACTGGGAGACGTCAGTGCCTTGTCCCCAGCAAGCTGGTGAGGCTTCAGCAAGCCAGCAAGGGGAAGAAGCAGAAGAAGAGACCACATCCCCTGCCTGCAGAAGACAATCTGGAAGCCCTGGGTGTGAAGAAATGCATGCTTTCAGCTCCAGATCACAGGTGTAAGGGTGTATAAAGAAACTTTAAACTAACCAAACTGTTCTCTTTGGGGGTACAACAGCCAAGTCATCCCCAGTACTGCCTTTTTCTCTATGGCTGCTGAAGAGCATTTCATCCCAACCTGATGCCAGTTCACACTGTGATTTTTTTTTTTTAAGACATCCTGGCTTTTTTCCCAACAGCCTGGATTCCTTTCACAAAAAAACCCCATTAACCCCATGAAAGCAGCTGCACCAGCACATTCATGTGTTCTTTAGGGGAAATGGTGGATCAGCTACTTGCTGGTTACAAATGCACTTGATCCAACAAAACCCAAGGCTTCAGGAAAGCAGAGACTTCTGAGCCTGCTCTGCAATCAAGCAGGGTTATCAGCAAGGCTTTCAAGAGAAGGGATCCTCCACTGTTCTTACCATCTGTACACAAATACCTGACTTGAGCAGCAGCTCATGAGAAGAGAGAGAAAAAGCTGAGTGCCCTGGGGGTAGGGAAAGGTTGTTTCATCTCAGGAGGTCATAGGGGAGGGCTGGGAGGGAGAGACAGTGATCCTGGATCCTGGGACATTTTGCAGGCCTGATCTAATCCCCCACTGCTGTGAGTCAGAGTGAGAGCCTAGGGGGATGCTGTCACAGGATAAAAGTGGCACCACGTGGGCAATGCAATGACTGAACCTGCAGCACCACCCTGCTCTCCCCTTACCTGGGAGTGCTGTCACAGGCAAGCAACAATGATAAGTTTCTGCAAACTCACATCCTTCTGACTCTGGGAGGAGCTATGGGCAGGTTACAGCTGTGAAACTGCAGGTGGAAATGAGTCTGCATGGACACACCACTGCTCCCCTGGAAACTTTCTTTGGGCACTGGCACAAGTCCATGATGCACTCCAGGGTGGCGCAGCTGGTGCCTGGGGAGCCTCCATTGCTTCTGAGGCTGGGTCCTCACTGCCATGTCCCAACCCAAGCTCTGCAGAAGCAGCATCTTGCCCAGAACAACCCTGTCAGAACTGGGCTCATGAGGCTCAAGGCTGCAGTCACACAGAGGAAGCACAGCAACCCTCTGCTCGGCATCCAAGGATGACGTAAGCGAGCCCTGCAAACTCAAAGACAAGCCAACCCAGCAGCTCGCAGGGTCTGTCTCACTTCCCCCTGTTTCTGCACTCACAGCACTTTCTGAGCTGATTCAACTCAGTAACCACCAAAACGTTACAGGGTTCAGGGATGTAGACATCACACCCTCTTGCCACAACCCCACAGGCTGTGTGCTGGCAGGACACTGGGATTTTCACCTTGTCAAATCCCTTGGCTCCTCCGTGCAGGCTGTTGGGCCCCTTGTTGACAAACAGCTGATACTCCTTCCCATCCAGGCTGAACTTCCCTTTTGCAATCCTGTTGGCAACACGGCCCACGACACAACCGAAGAACGGGTGCCCCCTCGTGTAACCTGCCCAGAGAAACAGCACACGGTTAAACAGAACCATTGGAACAGCATGGGCAGTCTCCAGGTGTGCTTATAGACTCAGAGGTGTCTCTCTCTGCTTCCCTCCAGGGCTAAACAGGTGACGGCAGTCCCAGGTTTCACAGGACATATCTTTCATTAACACAGCCTGATGGGATCTTGTGTTCTTTGCAGATTCGAAGAAAAGGCCTCTGTGACTGCCAGTCAAGGAATGACTCAGAGCTGCCCCAACAGAGTGGCACACTGCCACCAGCGTCCCTGTTCCACATCCACCACAGAGCCCAGGAGAGGCAGCAGGAACTCTATCTCTTCAGCCCATGATTTGGAGGGGGAAGGGACCTTACAAGCAGATCAGGCAGCGTGGCAATAAACCAGTAAGTGCTGGTTAAATTGCCTGATTGTGGTCTTTTTTTTTTTTTTTTTTCAAAGAAACATATTAAGACCCACCTTCTAAAGTGTCAAATCCTAGGACAACATCTGAAAACTGCCCATCCCTGTCTTTTGTCTCCAGAGTGGTGATGATGCACCCAAAAGACACGATCTCCACTCTCACGCTCTCCGACTGCAAGACGAACTTCTCCACCTCTCCGCCTCCGTCCTCCGGGGGCATCCGCCCGAACGCCTCTTTCCGCACCGTTGTCATGGTTCCCAAAAGCCCGGCCACCGGCACCTCCGGCGACAGCCGCAGCCCTGCCCGGGAAGGACGCTCAAGAGGAAGAAGCAATGGCGGCGGGAGGGGAGCACTCCCTGCTCCAAAGGGCAGCCAGAACAGCCCCGTTCACCTCCCGCCCGGGGCGGAGCCGCGCCGCGCCCTGGGGAGTAGAGCGCCGGGCATCCCGGGGCTGTCAGCGAGGGGCAGCAGCCCCGGGGAGGTGCCCGGGGCCGGCGGGAAGGATGCCGAGGGGAGGGAAGGATGCCGAGGGGACGGAGGCAGGGAGGGAGGCTGCGGGCGCTGCCGGGCCGGGCACCTCGCAGGTTCGAGGGCCGAAGCATCGCCGCCGGCAGCTCCTCTCGCCCTCTTGCATCACACCGACACGACTTTCGTGGCCCGTGCAAAGCGTGGCATGACAAAATGCTGTTTTCTCCCCTTGTGCCCTCCCTTAGCCCCTCCACAAGAGGCACAAGGCAGCGCCTGCTGATGGTGCTGTAAATCAGGCTCAGGGCATTTTCTGGCCAGGGTGCTGTTATTATCAAAGCTGTGGCTCTGACCCAGACTCATTAAAAATCATTATCTTCTGAAATACCAGCTTCTGCTTTGTTGCATCCCATGATGTGGAGTTGGGGATGCCCTGGAAGACTACAAATTAGAAACCACTCCCCTGACCAAGCTAATTCTATATGACACCATTAAATTACTCCCCCAACTCCTCCTCACATCAAGAAAGTTCCCTGGACGTGGTAATCCCATGGGCTTCTGTTGATGTAAGTTCTTTCCTCTCTTCCCCAGTTGGCTGCTTTCCTGTTAACCCTGCCTATTACCAAATGAAGGGTACCCTTGTTGGGGAAAAAATTAAGTTTTCTAAGAGGGATTTGCAATCTTTTGTTTTCTTTTTGTTTTCACATTTTTCGGAGATTGCTCCGAGGGAGATCTTTTCAGTTGCTTTTTGGGACAAAGCTGGGAAACAGTTGTATTCTGAACAAGTTAAGGGAAACTCAGGGGTGGGGAGATTTTACCCTTTGTTCAATTCAATTTATAAGTTAATTGAGGAAAGGGAAAAGAGTTTGGGACCCAGTTCTCCCCAGTTTGGTAAGCCTACCTCCCCAGACCCTAACCCTGTGCTCCCTAAGAGTGGAGATGGACATGAAACCTGTCAGATTTTGACACAGGACAGTCACCCACATCCTGTCACCTCCAGCTCCACTCTGTCCCTTACTCGAGTCAGCAGTAGCCAGGCTGGCTCGGGTCCTTCTCCTGTTTCCCCTTCACCTGCACCCTCTTGCCCTGGTTGTGTTCTCAGTTCTGTAGATGTTACAGACAAAGATGGCGCCGGCCACATGGCTCGGGCGGCCATTTTAAAACCTGAAGACAGAATTCAAAATGGAGGTTCTTCTCCCCCTCCATTTTTTCCCGCCGATTTTCCTGACTCCGCCCTTGTTCCCTCCTCTGCGATGGGCCCCTGGGTTCTGCCCCTGTGTTCTCCCCCTCGTCGAGTACCTCCCCTTCCTCGTGCTCCTCCCTTGCTCCTCCCCTCGAAAACTCCTCCCTTGGGAACAGCCACGCCTCCTTGCCACCGGCCACTAACGGCCCCTTGCCACCGGCCACTAACGGTTCCCATGCTACCGGTAACCAGAAGTGGGCCTGACCGGAGGAAAGCCATCTTGGTTTCCAAAACTCACTGTTGTAGTTCGGCTCCGGTCAGAAATAAAAGCAAGCTGGTGTTTGGGAACATTGGTAACAAATCAAAAAGAATTCCCAACAGACCGAAAATAAACTGGCAGCAATTGAAAAGGGAGGTGGCAAAGGAGGGAGACTGGGAAGTGGTGAAGGGCCTGGAAATTACCGTGGCCCCTGGTGGCGGTGGATGCAGATGGAAATCCCAGTTGGGAACCATTCCCATTCTCCAAATTAAGAGAACTGTGCAAAGCTGCTAAAGACTATGGTAGAAAGTCACCGTACGTTAAAAACTTACTTGATATGACTTTCAATGGACACACTCTAGCAGCATATGATATTAAATATATCATGAATTTATTATTACCACCAACAGAGTTCCTACTATGGGAAACCATGTGGAAAAAGCATCTTCCGCCTTTGATAAAAAAATATTAAACAGACACTGATGGCCATAAACTGTGTTTGGAGGCTCTCAGTGGAGAGGGAGAATTCAATCTACCTGCTGATCAGGTGGAAATTCCTCTTCCTGTGTCAGAGGACAGTAAGATAGCAGCCCGAGAAGCATTTTTGAAAACACCTGATGATTCCACCCCCCAACAGAATTTCGCAAACATCGTGCAAAGTCCTAATGAATATTTCATCAAGTTCACAGACAGGTAGAAATATTTACATGTTTCTATTGACACGTCTTCTGGCGCAGTGTTCACTTCCGCGCACACTGTGAAAAAACCAAAGATTTAATCAAACGTTACCTCCTCACATTTGCCACCCTAGGGATCCCAAAATCTATAAAGACGGACAATGGTCCTGCATTCACATCAAAACATTTTGAAGATTTTTGTACATCATGGGGAATCCAACACACCAGAGGCATACCTTACCACCCCACAGGCCAAGCTTTAGTCGAGAGCTATCCTCCCCTTCCTGAAGACACTCTTGGGAAGGCGGTGGCCAGCCCCACACTGCCTCACTGCCTCTCTTTGCAACTATTTTCAGTCTGCGGGGAAAACCCCCAGCAACGTTTAAGTATTGTATGTGCACATTTTTGACCTCTCTTGGCAAAGCTCTAATGTAAGGCACAAGAGCACCTCGCTACAATTTGATACAGTATTTCTATGAGGGCTCATTTTCAAAATGTGTTCAAAGAACCAATAACTCCCACCAAAAAACCTTAATTAGTCAACCAGAGATTGCTAAGTATTAATTTCCAACACAGCCATCAGCTTTTGACAAGACCAACTGCAAATTCCAAGCCAACACAGAAACAAAACCTCCCACCCGGGGCTGGGCAGAGATGGTTTGGAAATCTGCATTTGTTATTGATGGCAGTTCCTGTGTTTCCTTCTGTACCTTCAGAACACACGCTCTCTATCCAAAAACATACCTTTTGAAGCAAACATACCTTTTTTGTGCTCATCAGTATCACCTCCCATATGAGACAGGATAAGGAGCAGCCCAAATTTTGGAGCGAGGAAGGCGATGGATGATGGATGGATGGATGGATGGATGGATGGATGGATGGATGGATGGATGGATGGATGGATGAATGAATGGATTAGAGATCAGTCTCATTTGTAACTGATTCATGGAGTGTTTTCATGTGCAGAGCATTCCTAGAAGTTCACTCCTTAGCACCTCAGCTCCCTCAACACCTCTCTCTTAATGTACTTCTCCAGACACAGGAAGCATTTCTGCTCTGCAAAGAGAAGATTTCATTAAGCTGTGAGGTTTTTAACACAAGAGAAGCTGCCATTTTGATTTACTTCTCTGATTCACACCAAAGAAGGTCCAGATACAGCTCTTTGTCTGATGCAAAAGTCATGAACACTGATTTTCTCACCTCCCTTCACAGATGCAAGACCGCTCGAGCCCCAGTGGCCATCTAAGGCTGTTTGCTTGCAAAAGCAATACCAGAGACCAATCTGTTTGTGAACCAGCCACGCAATTTTCAAGGCTGGCGGATGAACTAGAAAAGAAACCATCTTGCACAAGCTTGAATCCTGCAGGGAACAGTAAGGAGCAATGTCAGCTGGAGGATCTGAGTGAGGTATTCCAAGAGTCCTGCTTCATGACTTTGAGGATTTCTCATGGCTCACCTTCGCATGCATCCTGCCCCTCTGCCGCTGCTGAATGGGGGAGGTGGACAAGGGGGACGGCAGGATACAAGCAAGTCACGTTCAACATCTCCTCACACTGGATTTTCTTTTTAGTCATTCCTATTTTTTAAGGAAGTGGGGTTTTGGGGCCTTGTTCACTGTGGCACTGAGTTTGCTTAGACTGATGGTCAAATGCAAGCAGCTTTCATTTTCTGCTCTTTCTTTCCAGAAGAAAACTGCAGTACTGGGCCTGAGCACACCTGGCATTGGCAGCAGGGCACTTCCACAGCCAGGGAATGCTGAGAAGAGCTCACTATTCACCTCTGAGACTTTGGTTTCACCTCTCTGCCTCGCAGCTCTGCACCAGCAGCTGGGCAATGCACCGGCTCCCTACTCCTTATCTGCCTGCTCTCTCACTGAAAATGCAGCAGCCTTTCCCAAGCCAAAATGTAAAATGCTGGTGAGAACAAGGATTTATCTGCTCTATCACAGGTATAGAAAAAGTGTGACATGAAGGCAGGTTATGTGCCTGGTCCCACTGGTCCCAGCTCCTCTACACCAGTCAAGATATTTCTGTTTAGTACAGAAGGCAAACTGGGAAGTCAGCCTGTGAGTGGTCCTGTTTTTGTCCCACCACAAAGCTGCCAAAAAAGCACACTGTGAAAAAGAATTTTTTGTTGTCGTTGTTTGTTTTTGTTGGGTTTTTTAGTTGTTTTTTATTTTTTTAAAGGAGCCATTTTACATACAGTCAACTCCTATCACAAAATAAAGTTGTTATGAGAAAAATTATAGAGGACAATTTATTTCCCTGGGATCAGAAGCCTGGAAATTCCAGGTGCCTGAAGGACAGCTACCATTTTGCACAACAGAAGTGAAGTATTGGATTTTATACATGCTTGTGCTATTTTGTAGGAATACTTTATTTTTTCAATATATTTTTCAAAATACTCTGGTTTTTTTTTTCTGATGCTTTTCTATAAAGTAACTTTGCTTAAAAGGCTACAGTCAACCAAAACTCTGTCTCTATGAGAAGAGTTTAATTTTTTTATTTGTTCATCAGGCTCTTCTGTAATAAATTACATCACTACATTTCCTTCCTTAATTTTGTCTTTATGTTAAATCCAGCTGTGATTTTCAGTTCATTCTGGACATAGAGCAAGACTTCAGGACTCAACTGGTTAAGAAAATAATTTTAAAGGGCAATCCAAGTTTCTGAAGGGATTTGTTGTGCTCACTTAATAGGATCCAACATCCAACTCTGAGTTACCCAGATCCATAACCTCCATTTTCATCACAGCTGCCTTCTGCAATGGAGCAGGAGAGTGATGTTAATGCTGCTCACCATCCTTGAGACAGGTGACATGAGTGTGTCCTGTGAGAAAACTTTGGCCAATACTATTGGACAAGGTTGCTTGGACCAGATCTCTTATTTTGGGGAACCCAGGGTGTTTGTCTCGGCACCATGAAGTGGTGCAGCTTTGCAGGCAGAGGCCAGGAGCTCTTAAGCTGTTATCACACCAGTGGCATTTTGATTTGAAGGTGACAGAGACACTCCAAATGCTGTAACACTTAAGCGATGGCCAATGGTTGCAGTTTGCTGTTGCTCAAGAAACTTCCTTGTTCAGTAACAGCAGCAGCGATATGCCCAGCAGTGCAGCTGGAGATGTGATCTGTGGGGGCTGGTTGCTGCACAGACGCAGAAAAGAACGCAGACATTGCTTCTTACACCCTCCAGCATTACAAGGCTGTAATTAAATCCCTTTTTCCAGCACTCTGGATAAGCCCGAGGGGACGAGCTGGCACGAGAAGCCTGCAGGGAGCTGGAATCAGCGTGCAGAACAAAAGCTGAGACGTTCCCCCACCATTTTATTGTCTGTTTATTGAATGTATCTCCAGCTCTGCTGGGAACTTCCCGGCACATAGGCTTAAAATGGAGCCTCTGCTTGTTTTTTTGCTTCATCTCTTCAGGGGCAAATACACTGAGCCATTGATTAGGTTATTTTGGGATCGTGGCACGGCACAATTGCTTGCTGTTATTCTGGCAGTCATTTCTCAGAAGCCTGTTATGCACATTTTATAGAGCTCTCAAAAACACAGAGCTACCCGAGAACATTTTACACGGCACGTTTCTGATGTGCCTTTGTGTGCAAGTTGTTTGTGTCTCGCAGCAGCCAAAGAGCCATTTGGATGTGTTGGTTGCTATAGTAATTACTTTTCTTGGGAACTAAAATAATAGCTTACAGCTCCTGCAGCTTGCTGCCGTGTAGGCTGCCTTGAACCAGAGACACTTCCATTTTGTTTTGGAGGGGGTTGGGGATTCTCAAGTATGCTGACAGACAGACTTTCCTCCCTATGCTTGTGCAGCAAATTTTGAATTGAACCTTTGCAAAGGATGTGCCACAGGTCTGAAGGCTCAGAAATAAACGTAGCTTATCAAACAATAGTACAGCTTTGCAGCTGCGGTTTCTGATGGGGTGAAGATTTGGATTTGCTTTCCATTTACTGTTACTGAAAGCTGATAGGAGAGGGACTGAGGCTCAAGCTGAGACTGATTTTCAGTGCTAAGGACCCTACAAAACGCTGGGTGAGGGGCTCAGAGGAGTTTCAAAAATGCCTAAGCAAGCCAAGCAGGAACATGACAAGGAGGGCAGCTCTGCAACACTCAGCGTTTTTCTCTCTGGTGAGGTAACTCCTGTATGGACCTGCATCTCTGGAGAGGCCAAGGGGTCTCACAGCAGCCAAAACAGCCTTTCAGAGCAACCCAGCAGCTGGCAGATGCCACCTTCCCCTTCCATCTGCAGGCACAGAACATTTCTGAGTGACATCTTAAACTGCAGCTCTGCATGTTTGCTCGAAAGGACACTGTGCAGAAGCTTTTCTCAGCAGTAGGACAAGCCCCATGCTCATGTCTCTGGGAAGGTCTTTCAGTAGCTTTGGGCTCCTGGACTGACAAACCAGGGGTTTCTGCGCAGCTTGCAGCCAGGTGGGCTGGCACAGCATGGCACTTCTGGATCTGCCAAGGAAGCAGAAGAAAGGCAGGGGCAAGCGGCACAAATTCGATTTGAACGTGACAGAGATTATCCTCCTGCATCATGAAGCAGCTGCAGGTTGACTGCAGCTCACACTCTTGACTCACAGGGGCTGACTTGTATAAGGGTCCCAGCACCAGCAACAAGTACCAGTTTGCTTTTGCAGTGAGAGGACAGCAAAAGGTGGGGAGGATATAAAAAAGGGGTCAGAGAAAGGAGCAGGAGGAGCTAGGATGGAAGCAAAGAGAAAAGAAATAGGGAAAGCATTTTACCTCTCAGTGCTGTCCTAGAAAATTTGCTCTCAGATGTGCACATGGCTGCATTGACAACTGGCAGGGAGATGCCAAAGGTAGATTAGAGCATCATCTGCTGAGGGCTGTGAAGGCAAAACAGTTCCTGTTTGAGCAACAGCTATGCAGAGATACAGGGAGCAGGGTGTTTGGGGAAACCACAGGGCAAAACTGGGCCTTCATGTGTGAGGGGGATGTGCTTGGCTTGCAGGCAGCTGGTGATAAGAACTTGCTTCCCACGTGTAGATGTGCAGATGTACCCCCCACCCCCTCCCCAGTTTAGGCATGGCCTACACACAGGTTCTGTGCCTGCACAGCTCTGCAGCTGAAGCGCAGTGCTGTACCAAAAGGGCGAAGCAGCAGGGAACGACCTGAGCATCCTCATCCCCCCAGGCAATGCTGGATAAAGGACCCTTTGCCACGCCCACCTGTTTCTTCTGTTTGAGGCGTGAATTTAACTATACTGCTGCAACTAAAGCTGGGTTTCCTATGGCCTTTTTATAAAACTCTCAGGCTGTTTTCTGCTTTTGTATCAGAAATTTTAGCTTCATCTTTTGTCCTGGTGGATTGTGGCATACCAAGAACTTAAAATTGTCCCTGAAGCACAGCAGTAGAAACAATATTTAAGATGCAAAATCTGAAATGCAAAGGGGGAAAAAAGCGTATTTATCTGGCAAAATGGTTTAGGAAACAAAAAAGTAACTCAAAATTGTCTGTCTTTGAAACATAACACCTGTATTCACAGTGGCCAACACCTGCACTTTCAGCAATGTAACAAAATTCATTTTTTTACCCACAATGGGTAAGGTGTGGGAGAATCTTGGCTTTCCTTAAACAGGAAATCTGCAGCTGTTATGGGGACTTTAAATCATAATTGAAAACATGATCCAACCATGAGATACAGACCCAAGTTACCACAAAGGGAACAAAATAATTCAAACTGATTTAACCACAAAAATGTGACTCCTGATTTTTAAGCCATGGCTTAGGGGAGGAACAGGACAGGGCTAATTAATGACTTTTGATTTCTACAGAATGATTAATGTGGGTATTTCTGGACCACAAAATTTTTCTTTAATTTGGGAGTCAATTTTGTTATTAATTATTTGATACTTGGCATTTGCAATGAGCTATTACTGACTTAGAACATGTACTTTAGGAAGCCTTGTTATATTAAGAACTAAAGCTGCAGCTATGTTAAAAATTCAGGGAAGGCTGTAAAAATTTTTCTCTGCTGGAGAAACTGTTTGTGCTAGACAAGTATTCTTGCTGGCATAATAATGATTTCTTCTCAGCAGCAACTCTTCTCCAGCAAAAACACCATAAGATTTAAAAAAAAAAATCTCAAAAGTTTGCTCTCCCATATATCATTAAAATTACTTCTCTTACATCACCATATGGCAGGTAGCCTGTCTAAATGTGTGGCAGCAGCTGGACAATGCATGACTGCTCCTGGAGTGGGAAAAGCTGAAATATCACCCAAGTAAGTGTGTCAATGCCACCTTAGGGACATGCTTCATCAAGTGCAACTAGCCAAGGCACTGGAGCTCTGAAGGGGCAGCAAAGATGCTCCACATTACTTGTATAAACAGCACTTCCTCAGTCAGGGAGGTTGTGCCAGCTCATTGAGTAGTCCTGCGTAGCTCAGGTGGTGAATTTTATTACAGTTGCATAAGAGAAAGCTGAATGCACAGAGATACTTACCATGAATTCACTGAGCCTGATCCTCCACCCCCACCAGAGCGCTGTCAGCTGCAGCTGCCAGCAGCAGCCATGCCATAGTCACAGGTTTAGATGGTGTCAGTTAGGGGAAAGCACAAGTGGGAATTATTTTATTTTATATATATATTTTTTTTTAAACTCTATTCAATTCTATTCTATTTTTCCTTGTTGTGAAGCAATACTTGGTGAACCCAACCCCTTTGTTACAGTCCAAATCCTCGTGCTTAGTGTCAGGCTCAGGGAGTCCAGGAAGGTGGCAAAAGTCATGCCATAGGGAAATAGCAGGGATTTACTCAAGGCTATTGCAGCTAACTGGGTGGAACGGTAAAAAATGTTTTGTTTGGCTTTAGCCAGCAGAATCTTCTTTGGAATAGTCAAAGATAGGCAGAGACAACATTTTAGTGCTAATCAATAGAACCAATCCTCATGTACCACATCAAGCACAAGGACATCAGTAAGCAGAGCTGCTTTGGTCTTACAAAGTGTTCATGCTGTGTAATGTGCATTAAACCACTCTGGGAACCCAAGCAAAGACGAGTTTGTGCTCTGGGGTGGTGCAGCTCCAGCCAGCACAAAAGTGGGGAAACCTCTATGCTGTACCCAGCCTCACCCTGCAGACATCCCAACGTACCAGTCAGATCAAAATCCATCACCACTTTGCATTCCTACCACAGCAAGCAAAGTAGTCCAGTGCTGCTGCTCCATCCTGAATGGAAAGAGACAAAGGAGATCAAGATTAGAAATAAGAAAAACTCATAGGAAAGCACCTGGCTCCTGGAAATTCTCTTGCTTTGACACTGAGCTTTATGCTTCAGTTAAATTTTCACCATCAAGGAGCAAAATACAAACCACCAGACATCAATTAAATTACTATTTTAGTCAGTCATATCCTTTCTGGTAGTTCTGGTAGCTCTTCTTCACAGGTGCTTACCAAATGGTGATTCTGAGAAGCAACCCCTGCTTCACTAATTGAGCACTGATAATTTTTAGGAACTGTTGCCTAATGTAAGTACAGAATTGTTACCCCTTCCTCCTCTGGGGATGCAACACTCAAGAATGAAAAAATGCTTCCAAAATCTCTTTAAAATGGAGCAGCTGTTTTAAGATAGGGAGGACAGTCTGGGTGTCTGGATACAACTGTCCCCACAGGTGGCAGTTCAGGATGGAAGCAAAGTTTAAAGCTGGCTAAGGGCATGGCTTGTGTCCATGGCTCTGTGTCCACATTTCCTGAGCCAGGCAGGACAAGGAAGCTGTCTGGGCTTCTTTAGGAGCACTTGACCTTGCACAGGGCACAGGCAATGTGTGCAGCACATCCATATGTCACTGGAGGCATCCATCTCTTTCAAATATGCAACCTGCCAGCAAAAGGAAGGCATTTCAGAACTGCAGTGATTTTATTCTACAGCTCCAAAGAAGCAAAGCCATCCCTGGATGAGGATGTGAAAGTGCTATTGCAGTGTCTTGGGCAACAAATGGTATCTAGTGTTGGTTTAGAGAAAAGTGGTAGGAACCAGAGAGAGGAAGTACTGACTAGACTGAGTGGTTTCACTGTCCAGCCAAGCAGGAATGCTGGTAACCAAAGAAACCATACA
>VWZP01001603.1:34956-56158 GCA_013396995.1 Dicaeum eximium
TCCTGTTGTGTTGGGGGAGTTTTTGGGTTTTTTTTATTCCATGCTTCTTGAGCTGCTGCGCAGGTTACTATAATGGCAGTTTTTGGTTCTTTCTAAATCTCTTGCTAAACCTTGCTAAAAGAACACCTCCTGATGTTTTGGGAGAAGGAAATTGGGATTGGAAAGCCAAACGTTGCTGTAATGATAACAGAAAGCAAAATTTGTATTTGTTGATATTCTGCAGAAGTGCAGATACCTGTACATGTTTACGTAACTCATGGATAATGGATTCAAAGATGCAAGTGTAAAAGTCTTAATTTTGGAGAGAATTTGCACTACTAGAAAGATTTGTATCTACCAATACCTGCTAGTAGATAAATATACAAAAGGATGTGCACAACAAGGAAACATGAACTGAAACTAAACCAGAAGCTTGAGCTGGGAAGGGGAGGGAGAGCGAAATACTCTTCTGAGTATCCATTCTCTGAAAAGCTGGATGTGATTTATGGAGATACTAGTTCAAAAAGATAGTGAGTAGCAAGTACTAAGTTGCTATTCACTATTCCTTGTGGTTAGTCTGTTTCAATGAGCAAATCATTGCTTGTATTCAACATGTGATTGGACAGAAAGAATATTAGATGGGATTCCTCAAGTGTATTAAAGAAACCTAAAAGGAAATGCATCCCCCTGGCACTAACTGGGATCTTAATATAGTAGCAAGTATGCAGGGCAATGAATAATTGATGTAATAGTTTTTGATTGTTCTGTAGACTGTAAATTAAGTAAAGGCACCTGTTATCTCAACACCTTACAGTAATAGGGTTTTCAGGAAAAAGTGGTAGTTCTTGTTAGTTTTCTCTTGAAGATTTCCTCAGGTGCTTTTTTCAGCTTTGAAAAGTGTGTATGTGGGTTAAGGATATCTAAGCTGAAAATAAAATCTCTCTGTAGTTCTGTTCCTTCTGCAATTGCCCAAGCATTTGCAGTTCAAAGTATTAACCTTTGGTGCCTACTTTGATCACTGCTCCTGCCTTACACTGGAGCTGATTGATTCAGGATACAAGGTAGAGGTACCACTTCTGCAAATACCACCAGTGGTGCTTTCCCAGCATTGCCACAGTTCTTGTTCAAAGAAATGTGTTTCCACTTAAAATGCTTTCGTACTGCAAACAAATAAAATGTAAGGTAAGCTTAAAATATTACAGAGCTGATTGTTCTGACATCTGAGGAAGCCTGAGGTGCTGTTTTTTGATTCAAACAGAATGGTCAAATCCTTGATTTAAAGAAAAAATCTGTAATTGTTTAGTGAGAACTGTACATGGAACCACAGGAGTTAAACACACAAGACTCAATTTGTAGTTATCTGGAATGTGTTTTTTCCTGGCATCTGTAGTTCAAATGGACAGAGAAGAGAGGAATGTCTAACAGTAATAGCAATCACTGTGGTTACTTAATTATTGGAGCTCAGTGTTCCTTTGTGCTACAAATGAGAATCTCTCTCAAGTTCCAGAAGATGTTGTGCTGCTGCTTTAGAAAAAGTGAAAAATCAAAAAGACTTGATCTGTTAGATGGAACACTTTGATGTAGTCAATAAATTTGAATACATCAACTTCACACTGCTGTTACAAATATGAAATTTGGGTGCTGGGTATTTGCAGTACATTTTAGTGTGCCCTGTATTTTCTCTAATCCTTTTTTGATCATATCTCATTATTGTTTTTTTTTTTTTTTTAAACCCTCTGTGTCCTAGAATATTTAAGGTAAATGTCAGCTTTCCTTCAGGGTTTTCATGGAAAGATGAGCTGATTCCGACCGGAATTCTTCGGCTGGACAGAACTGAGCCTGTCTGAAAGTAGCTTTGAAAAATATTTATGATGGGAATTCTGTGTGCTAATGTATGATGTCTGGATCCATTAATAGTAATGAGCCTTGGGGTGAAAAGAGCCCCATGTGTACCGAAATTGTGAGTTTTTAAAAACATGTGTGTTCAGAATTAGAGGGGAGGTTGGGTTTATTTCAACCATATCCAGAGCTGGCATTTTCTTGCATTGGGGAGCATTGGAAAAATACTCAGTTTGTGTTCAGTTTACAATGAGGGATGGCCCTCATTTGTTCTTGCTTTTTTATTCTCCCAGCCTGTCTCAAAAAAATACCAGCATCAGCAAGCAGTGTCAGAAATATTTTAGCTGTTGGACATGTCCTAATTTTTTTTAATGCTCCTAATGAATAGGGTGTGTGTAAGACCTCCTGCAGTTCAATCAGTATTAAATGGCTGCTTTTTTTTTTTTAATACAATAAAAATCCTGTGTGTGCAAACAGATTAATTAAATCTGAAAAGCTTTTTACTTTGGGTAGACTTCAGCAACTGAACTTGGCAATCCGTTTGGAAAGAAAAGTTAAATTATTTAACACTTGCTTAGATTGTGCATTTAGATGGCTGATTCTGCACCCAGTGTAGTGTCTACGAAGTATTTAATTTAAATTAATGATAGGAGTGTTCCTTGCTCTGTGTTGAATTTTAAAATGTCATTTTGTTGCTAGGATGCCGGGGGAAGTCATCACAAAGTCTCCGTTTCTCCTGTCGTCCATGTCCGAGGGCTGTGTGAATCTGTCGTGGAAGCAGACCTCGTGGAAGCTCTTGAGAAGTTTGGAACCATATGGTATGTCTTTGTTAGGGATTGTTTGGAGAAAAGCATGTCATAAATGACCATCATGGGACCTGGGAGCTGTTCTGAGTGAGCAGGAAACCTGAGTGTGATGTCTCCCTCACCAGCTATGTCATGATGATGCCGTTCAAGCGCCAGGCTCTGGTGGAGTTTGAAAATGTGGAGAGTGCAAAGAAATGTGTGACATTTGCAGCAGATGAGCCTGTGTACATTGCTGGGCAGCAGGCCTTCTTCAACTACTCCACCAGCAAGAGGATCACTCGGCCAGGGAACACGGATGACCCCTCTGGTGGGAATAAAGTTCTCCTGCTGTCAATTCAGAATCCTCTCTACCCAATTACAGTGGTATGTTTTGTCTTCTTCTTTTGTTTATTTTTCTGTGTCTTCACATAGGTAACATGCATGTTCTTAAATAAAGGTTTTTCAAGATGATTCAGTCGCATACAGATGTTTTGCAATACATTTGAAGACTTCAGAAGTGGGGATTTTGAAATGTTTAAGTTGCTGCATGCTTCTGGAATATTTCCAAATGTGTTGCTACAACATCAAGATTGTTATTGAGCCTTTAGGCTCTGAGTGGTGTATGTTTAAAGAGCAAGTAATTTTTCCAGTAGGGAAGGGTTATTTTATTGCAGTCCTTAATAATTTCCTTTGTGGAAAAGTGAAACCTTTATTTTCTGATGATCAACTCCAGTTTGATGAATTTTCCTCACTTTTATTTGGGCCAACATATTTTCCTTTTTAGTATTTCAAGTTGTACCATTTATACAGTTGCATCTTAATTTATTGCCATATATTAATGGCACGTGAACATGTTTTTTAAGATACAGAGGTTTTTTTTAAATTTACTGAGCTGAAGGTGGATGCTTGAAGAAACTGGGAGCAGAAGCCTGATTCTGGGCTAGGAGAATTACACTGGAATTCTGAAGGTGAAGCATCTGGCACAGTAGCTCCCTTTTAAAAACAAACAACCCCCCCGCCCAACCTCTTCCTTCCCACTGCCCCCAGCTGTTTCTTTAGCATATACAAATGAGTGCTAGAAGCAGGCAGATTTCCAGAATTACTGGAACAACACAGTAACCAGCACAGCTCATCGAAGGCAGCAACTGGGGAGAGCAGCTGTGCCCATAACAGCTAAAAATGTGTTGAGAAAAATACAAATTTTGCACTTTTCCAGTGTGTTAAAAGCTACTTAATTTAAGAATGCCTCAGGCAAAGTCTGCATTATGAAAAAAACCCACCCCCAACAAAAGAAAACAAAAATCAACCAAACATCCCGCCCCCTCAAAAAAAAAAAGAAGTCACAAAGCTCAATACTACTTCTTCCTCTTCAACACTCTTCTTAAATTTGAACTACAGTTAGAAAAAAGAAATGAAAAATTGCAACCAGTTTTAAGTGGCAAGTCTCAATAACTGCAGTAAACTGTTGTAAAGTTTCTCGCAGGTCTTATTCTTTATGGGTTCAGGCTTTGTGGGCTCTGTTCGTTTTAGTTTTAAGAAATCCACATGCCCCCTATTCCTTTGCCCCTCGATTGCTCCTCTACTCTGCAAAACAGAGTAATAAATATAATACCTACTTCCTTTGCCACTTCTCCCTCTTGACCCCCAAATAAACCTGAGGATGTACTCCAAAATCTTGGAATGATCATTCTGGAGGTGTTTGGTTCAGATAAAAAGAAAGGAAGGAGCATAGCACCCACTTGCTTCAGGTGAATGAGAACTGTTGAAATCCTCATTTTGATGAGCTAAGTTTACATTTTGAACTATTCCTGGTTACTCTCTGAAAAAGAACATAAACTCAGCTGCTGGAATCTTAGGAAATGTGTTACAAGTGTCACTTTGTCTCTCTGCTGTGGTAGAACTACTGCAGGGCAATGCTTCAAAGGTAGCAGAGCTTGAGACAGGGTGCAGTGACTGGGTTTTAACATAGTTGAAGATACTTGTTAAACCAGTATTTCCATGGGTACTTCTTATGGAAGTCTTTTCCAGTTTTTCAGATTTGATTGCCTGTAGTATACTGATCCATAAAAATGCCAATCATGAATGTATTAATTGTAGAGGGGAAAATAAGAAATGGAAAGTTAACAAGTTTTTCTTTGCTCTTTGGTATTTAAATGCCACTGCAGGAAAATGTTCTGTGGATGAAAAGTGATTGGAATTTCACATCTGACTAAAATGGTTTTTTTCTTCTTCCTTAGGATGTTTTGTACACTGTGTGCAACCCTGTTGGAAAAGTTCAGCGAATTGTTATATTCAAGAGAAATGGAATACAAGCCATGGTTGAATATCCTTTTTGAGTGTGGTTTTATTTTTGTGGTTTTTTTTTTTCTTTTTTTGCTATAGGTTCTTAACTCCAAATGGGTTTAACATGCAAATGTCAGAAAAATCCCATGTGAATTTGAGACAAAATTATTTCTTAATTTCTAAGACATGGTAACTTCTAATTTTTGTATGTCTGTAAGACAAAGTAGTACTTACACATTTCATCTTTGTAGGAAAATTGTCATTGGCATTGTCAACAGTGGTTGATAACCATGTTTATAGTCCCTCAGGCCTAATAATTGCAGACACGAATTATATCACAGATTTGACAACCCCTTACACTGACCTTTGTAAGGTCACACAAAAGTTTGGTGGCTTCAGCCTGTGTTGATACTCAGGAAATGGGTAAGGGATTGCAGAGGTGCAGTTTGTCTTCTTCAGACTCTTCTAAAATAGTCCCACTATGTACTGCTTGTCTTACTATTTTGACTTTATAAAGCAAAGGCCAACTTAAGCATCCTTGACCTTGATTCTTGGGCATCATGTGTGGAAAAAATTCCCAGCTCTGTTACCCTACTGTTTACTCTCTTTGCAGCCTTAAGTTGTTTTTGGGTTGAATGTTCAAAATTATTGTGTTGCTGTGGTTTGTGAAGTCCAAAGTCTGATATTATTAGGCCTTAATTTATGAAACTCTGACAGCCCTTTTCCTAAAGCTTTATTTACATCAATTTTTAAACTGGTATCTGGACAAAATTTGCCAAATTATTTGGCATTATTTTGTGATTTCAGATGCTACCAATGTGATGGCTGCATTGATGATTTTCCAGGCAAAGGAAACTACCTAACTTCTATTAAATCAAACAAACTGCTATTTATCTATATAGGAAACTTAAACTGTGTGTCCTAACAGACAATAATTTGACTTACTGTATGTGTTGTTTGTCATAAATGGAATTGTCAGGATCAGGTGACTGCACAGTTGAGGGTTATTCTTCATCTTGTGAGAGATTTGGGAAGTTGTGGGGAAGGTCCTGAACAGACTCAGAAACTACCATCCTTATGTCCTTTGAATTAAATTCTGTAACATGCCTTTTACTGAAAATGAAACCAACCAGCAATTGAAAGAAAACTCACAAATGTGAGTGAAGTAAGGTAAACAGTTGGGGGTGGCAAGGAATGTGAGCTTCAAGACAAGCCTTATGTGAAAAGTTCAAAAATTTACTCAAATTTAAATGTTCCTTGAAGTACCCATTACTTCTGCAGTTCTGGCCAGTGTCAGTTTCTTATAAATCTGGGAAGCTTAACTTTCCTAATTTTTAAGTTCCAGAGTGAACCTGCATCACTTTGGAAAAAGTTGGGCTGCAGGAATGTGGTAAAACCAAGACACATCCTATTGTTTTGGACTTTTTCTAAAATGTCACTAAATTACATCAAGACATGGTGCAAAAGGTCTGTTCAGCTGCAAAGTTGAGGTTTTCTGACACCATATGTTATTGAGTATGGGTGAGACCATGGGTTGTGATGTGCCAAGGCTCAGGCACATTTTTCTGCTAATCACAGAACTAATCTTGGGGATGGGGAGCATATAAAATACCTTAGGTATTGGAGCCTGATACATGCATCTGCCTGTTCTATTGTTTTGAGGTGAGATGAACATTTATTCACTCAAAGTCTCTCTTTTAGTTATGTGGGGGTTTTTGGCTAATGAGCTAAAAAGGGTGTACACTTAGTTCTTTTTGCTGTGAAGTGACTACTGTGATAAGTATGTGTGGAGTTTTTGTAGTGTATACAATAGTGAAATACCTGCAGGCTGCAAAACTAAAGCCCAGTCAGATAAAAGGGACATGAATGAGACACCTGGGGAAAAAGATCCTTAACGTGATGTGTATGTTTGAATCAGTGTTTTGTGCCCAGAAGGCAAAGGCTGCACTCAATGGAGCAGATATCTATGCAGGATGCTGCACACTAAAAATTGAATATGCAAGGGTAATGCTTGGACCTTCTCTTCTAATTTTGCTCAAAAGTAGATACATATAGTCAAGGCTTAACCTCTCTCACTTTTACTTTATTTGAACAGCCAACTCGACTTAACGTCATTAGGAACGACAACGATAGTTGGGACTACACTAAGCCATATCTGGGCCGCCGAGGTAGGTTGTGCTCCGTTCTCGCTGTAGCTCTTTGACTGTACTAATGCCAGCCCTTCACAGTGGTCAGGCTGTGGCAGCAGTCCTCCCAAAGCAGGCCAGTGCTGCTGGAGGCTGTGCCACCGCAGGGAACTCACCCTGAGCCCTAGTGCCCCCTACTGCCGTGTGCTTGAGCCATTAGTGCTACAAGGAGCCCACACCTCCAAGCACCTTCGCAGTTCTCAAGGACTTGCATTTCTCCAAGCAGCTCTCTCTCTTTGGAGGAGAGGAAACCTGGCACAGACTATTCCTTATAAACTACAAACTTGCACACTGCTTCTCCTTCGAAAGGACTCTTTTCCCCTATGCTGGACAAGGCATTAAGAAGGATAGAGGACTTCAGCAGGCTGACTCTACACTTCATCATGCACCACATCGGCATCAGCAAAACAAAAAACCCCAAACAAACAAACAAAAAAAACCCTCTGAAAAACCTCAGACTTGCAGTTCACCTTGTCTGCATACTGCATGCACCACCACCACAAGTTTTTAAAGGAGGACATTTTCAGTACTTCAGATTTGTGTGGGATGAATAACATGATAGACTGTACCCATTCTGTTCAAGTTTGTATGTATGCTGGTCTTATTTCCCTTAAAATTACCACTGAAAAATCGAGAACCTACAAAATTAAGAACCTCTTGTTGATATCATTGACATTGTAATCTTTTTATTACTTGCTGTGTGTGAGAGTTGCATTCAGACTTAACAGTGTAAATATTGTTTAGTAGTAGGGAAGTTCAATCCTTATATGCAGATAGTTGTAACTGAGCAGTGCAATACCAAGAAGTCCCCTTAGCTAAACTTAAGTAACAGAATAGGAAGATTCATAATTGGTACAGGCATACTGTCTCTTAAGTACTCAGCTGTTAAAATCCTCAGAGCTTAACCCATGTCAGTGGAAACTATGATTATATATGTACAGTCAAACTGCTGTCTAGCCTAACTCCTGTAAAGTGTTTATTTAAAAATAACTAAAAATCTGTAACTATTGAGTGTAGTGTTCAGTAACCTATGTACGATAATATGTGCAATGTAAAGTTAGAAAAGTGAAGACAATGTGATCAAGATTAGTATTTACTTATCAAAGGCTACACGAGAGCCAGGGCTTTGGCTGTCTCAAGAGATTTGCACTTTCAGAGTAATTCTGCAGAGATACTGGGCTTGTGGAACTGTTGTACAACTAAAAACTTAGGGCTTGGCTTTTCAACATGAAGTTCTTGTAAAAAGTTAACAAGGGAGCTACAGTATTGCTTGCAGCTTGTAGATGATGACTATTTGTATTGGCATTCAATTTTTTTCTCAAATTCTTGAGTCAAAGAAAAGGGATTCTGAAGAAACTCAAGGACAAGAAAAAAATCTAAAGGTTGAATTTGAAAAATTGAAAGGATTCATTTGACCCTTGTATCTTTTGATCATTGCAGTGTTTGGAGGCTGACTTGTAACACTGTGCATCTAAATGCATTATGTAATTGGTCTGCAGACAGGTATGACTGTATGAATTAAAACTTCCCCAAACTTGAGCAAACAGTGGAAAATGAAAAACTTAAGATAGGTGTGGCTTGGTCTTTACAAGAATTCTGCTCTTTTGTCTTTCTTTTATTATCTTTTATTACTGTCTCTATTCACATAAGAGGGAAAAATTAGACTTGTATTTTTTTTTATATATATGTGTGTATGTGTATATATATATATATATATAATTACATATTGTATGTAGCATGATTTTTCATTTAGTATGATCCACATCCATTTATGGGGACAATGGGAATATAAACTGTTGAGTGAACAGTGAAATGTACTTGAGAAAACAGGCATCTAGAGCAGTTTTGCCCATAAAGTGATCCAGGAGTTGGGGTTTTTTTTTGAAAGAGTTTATGTATTTGTCCTTCAACTCACTCTTGCAACAGCATTATTTGGGTTTTGATCATAGTGTGATCTGAGCTGTAGGGCTCTCACTGCAGCAAAGATCTTATCCCAAAGGAATTTCATTCCAAGGACAGACATGCTAATAAATCCTTTCAGAATTTCACACCTGCCCTTCAAATGTTAGGAAGGAAATGCATTTTACTCATGATTTTTTAAGAACTGTTTTTAGTTCTTTATGGTAATAAATTGTCCACAGTCTTTCTGCACTAAAGTAAACTTTCTAACAAGTACCTGCTGCTATGAACTCATATTGCATTAGATTGAATGAAATAAACCCACCTGACTTAGTAGTCTACTTGTCTTTAGCCAGAAATTTCAGACTGTAATTTGGAGCATTTCTTTTGGTGGTAATACCAGCTTGCTCAGTGACTCAAGGACCTGATGTAAAAACAAAATTAAAAATGAAGGAACCCAAGATTAAACAAGATTATAAAGAACCTTTCCTTTCAGAATTATTTTTAACACAGGTCAGTTCTTGTGTTTCAGTGCTTGTTTACACAAGTATTTGTACTGGCACAATCCAGGAGCTTTGTTCAAGGAAGGAACAAGCATGGAGCAAGGAGAGACTTGTACCACCCTGAGGAGGAAATATTTGTCAAACTTTTCTCACAGAATTCTTTATTTGAAGAATGTGATTCTTGACTATATTTTACCATGGGCAGTTTCAAAGCATTTAGTTCCACAGATTGGAATTACAAAACTGATTTTTCTGAAAAATGATTACTGCATAAATTTGAGTTTAAATGCTCAAAATACTTGGTCTGACTGCTCATTTGCTTTCTAGAGCCAAGACCTGGAGCTGTTACCCTGAAAAGGGAGTGGAAAAGTAAACTTGACAACAGTAATCCTTCTTCTGTGTATTTGAAAGTGTTCAGGACTGCTCTCTCTTCAGATTTTACTGCCAAAGTAAATATCTAACTTGGAACCTGGCCTCAAAATCCTGAGCAGAAAGGGCCACATGTGTTTTCATCTACCACTGTTGTGTAATCAAGTAGTTCCTGTTTTTTGGGGAAAATACCTCCAACTGCATTGGGCTGGAGTTATTATTTTCAGCAGTCATACTTAAATTTCCTGAGAATTGTAGTAAACTGATAAATGCCTTGCCCTATCTTTTCAATGTGGCTTTTTTTTTAATTGTAAGAAAATAATTGTTGCTTATCACAAAGAAATCTGGAAGTTTCGATTTTTTTGTCGTGCAGCATGGATCTGATTGGAAAATACAGCTTTGGCTGTGTGGCATTGCTTCCCTCCACTAATGTAGACCCCTTGCTTAACTTTATATCCTAGAGAACTGGGTTTTCTTAAAGGATTGACTGTTGTTTAAGTGCATTACTCAGTGATACTTTGCCTCAGTTGAACTGTTATGTGCTGCTGATAATGCCACAATGTACAATCCTTTCAGCACGCCCATAAATCAGTAGGTGTTCTGTAAATATATATGTACACATATGTAATGCTCTCTGTTTACTGATTATGAAACCATGTAATACAGGTTGTTGTTGGCTTATGCTGAAACTTCTTGAAAGAAGCCCACTTTGAAAATGTGTTGCTGTTGAAGCTAATATTATGATTCAGGTACTGTCTTTCAAAAGTACTGCATTTCAAATTTGTTTTAAGAGACACATGGGTAAATCCTGCTGTATGGTGTTTTCTATACTAATGTGTGGTGTCTGTTTAGGAGAGCTATTGGCTATCTCCATAAACTTTAAATGTGTGCATCTCCTCATTGGCCACTGCCCCCAATCAACTTAAGTGCAGTTTGTTATACAGATGGCAGTCTTTTAATTTTGGTGTCCCAGGGCTACAGCTTGTGTTTTTAGACATAGAGTGAATGAGAAATCGTTCATAAAATTAACGACGACTCAAATTACTTTTTCACTTCCTAACTAGAAGCTTTGTGTCTTAACTGGAGAAATAAAGTGCCTGGTTGTGCATACTAAAGTGGTTTCTTTCCCTTCCCATGTTAGACAGAGGGAAGGGCCGGCAGAGACAAGCTATTTTGGGAGAGCACCCATCATCCTTTAGACATGATGGCTATGGTAAGTAACATGGGATGACAGCTGGTTATGATTTCTTACATGCTCTGTGGAATTCTAAATATTTAATCAATGCTTGGCTGTGGTTCCCTTCAGCATGAGCAGTTCACCTGCAGTGCTGTCAGTCTGCCTTCTGAAACATTGCTGGTTCACGTGCACTCATTGCCTCACCTCTTCCTGTCACCCAGAGCATTTAGCTCTACAGGTTTATTCCTTAGAAGAAAGTTTCCTTTCAGTTGCCATTACCCTGGCAATGGGTAGAAAATAATATCTGGATTGGGAAAGCAGCTTTCTTCTAGAAGATGGCATATTTTGCTCAATATAGCGTGGTCAATGGTTTGGTACAAGAGAGCTCTGATGTTTTTGCATGCAAAGCTATGAACTGTTGGCATTGGCACTTCCAATTTAGGTGATTCAGAAAAGGTACAGCTATGTGACTGTAGAGGAATGATGTTTTGGAATCAGTGCTGTAAAGTACTGTGTGTGTTACCAGTGCTCTCTGTGAGGCCAGACCTGCTGTCACTTTGATGTGCTGAGCAAAGACCTCAGGGTGGAGAAGCAAATGTCCCCACTCACATGTGACTTCTAGTTATTTACTCTCTCAGCTGTCAGGTGCAATGTGATCTGTCTTGCCTCTTTCTTTGCAAAGGTATTTATGATATTTTACAATGTAGGTTGCCACCCTACCTGCTCCTTCTAAAGGTTCTTCAAATTTCCAGCATTTCCAAGTCCCACCTTGATTCAGTGATGTTCTTTTTTCATTCTTCTGATACATCCTTCTACCTTAAGTAATGCGTCCATCTCCTCCTATACCGCTGTTTCCCTGTCATTACTGCTTTTTTTCTGTGGAAAAAAAAAGAAAAAAGTTTCCTTTTATACTTAGCTTATGTGAGTTTCACATTATTTTTGTCTCAGAAAAGGAGAGATCCTACCCTTGGTCTGTAATACTGACATTTTCTATGAACAGAGGTGTTGCTTACTAGTAGTATCTCATCACTAAAAGGAAAAAAAATTGCCTATTTCAGTGGAACTTGTCACTTTATCTACAGTGGAAAATAGGACCACTTAATTTTGCATTAATGTGAGGGTTTAGGTATTCTGATTCTTCCAAATTAGTCTTTTTTAGAAAGGCAGGCTTCTGACTTAATCTCATGTCTCTGGGAAAAAGAGCTGTGTCATCTCCTGACCTCTGTCTCACTCCTTTTGGTTTGTTTTCCTGACTTTGTCATATTCTTTCTTGGTCTCATGTAGCTCTGTAAGTAGATGGGAATATATCTGAATGTTGATTTTAATTATTTCCTCTGATGCGTTTATGTTCAAATATTTTGCATGCTGTGGGGAAGATAATGATTTTTGTAATTACTGGAATATCTTTTTTCAGCAATTGCTGTAACCTTCTACCCCTCCTTTAAATATGCATTGTGTATGTGGGCTTGGCATGATGAAGTGGTGGAAAGGATTTCAAACAACACAAGAACTTGGTGTCTCATCTCCTTAGGCTCCCACGGTCCTTTGCTGCCCTTGCCAAGCCGGTACCGAATGGGATCTCGGGACACTCCAGAACTTGTTGCTTATCCGTTGCCACAGGCATCCTCCTCTTACATGCACGGTGGGAATCCTTCTGGGTCAGTTGTCATGGTTAGTGGGTTACATCAGCTCAAGATGAACTGTTCAAGGGTATTCAACCTGTTCTGCTTGTATGGAAACATTGAGAAGGTAAGGCATAATTAGAAACTACTATAGTTCTTGTAAATGCTTTGGTAAAAGCCCGCCTGAGATTGTCTAAAAATATATCCTCATGTTTGATAAAACTATTGGTTGAGCTCTTTGTTGCAATGTAATTTTTTTGTACCTTATCTGTCTTAGGTGAAATTTATGAAGACTATTCCGGGCACAGCACTGGTTGAAATGGGTGATGAATACGCTGTAGAAAGAGCGGTCACACATCTCAATAATGTCAAGTTATTTGGAAAGAGACTCAATGTCTGGTAAATATGTTTTATCAGATTAATAGTCCACCAGTGGGCAGATGGACTGAGGTTTCAAAGAGTCAATATCACATTACTCTGTTATTGGTGGTGGAGTTATGATTTCCAAATTGTGACTGTTTATTTTGGCTTTCAGCAGAAGGAAGGTGAATTTCGGTTAGATATTAGGAAGAAATTCTTTACTGTGAGGGTGGTGAGGCACTGGCACAGGTTGCCCAGAGAAGCTGAGGATGTGCCATCCCTGGAAGTGTTCAAGGCCAGGTTGGATGGGGAATTTGGGCAACCTGCTCTAGTAGAAGCTGTTCTTGCCCATGGCAGCGGGGTTGGAAGGAGATCATCTTCAAGGTCCCTTTCAACCCCAACCACTTTAAGGTTTATTACTATTTATAATTTTATTTACTTATTACTTTATTCTTAAAGCTTATTGTCATTACATGGATTGGCCACTAATAAACTGTATTCCCTGATGTGTCTTACCCATCCTTTCTGCATTTTTTCAAGGAAGGTGTCAAATCCAACCCATCCTGTTCTGACTGCATTTATTTCAAATTATTATAAAGAAACATCAGCTCTTTCCTAGTTACATAATAATCTGCAAAATAGTAATCTGCAAAGTATGATAGCCTTAATTATTTAAGAAACTTTATCCTCAAATTCCAGTGTTTCCAAGCAGCACTCAGTAGTTCCAAGCCAGATATTTGAACTGGAGGATGGCACGAGTAGTTACAAGGATTTTGCCATGAGTAAGAACAATCGCTTCACCAGTGCTGGCCAAGCATCCAAGAACATCATCCAGCCACCCTCTTGTGTGCTGCATTATTACAATGTTCCCCTGTGTGTGACTGAGGAAACCTTTGTAAAGGTAAGCACTTGGAGTGACTGCCATCCAGTGCTCTCTGGGCTCTGTCCTGGCTTCTCATGGTGCTGCTTTTAAAAACAAGTAACTGGGAGGGTTACAGCAGAGCCACTGGAAGAGAGCTGTTCCTTAAAAAAAAGCTGTTCCTACATTTGTAGCCCATCTGGATAGGTTTACAATTCTGGAGTTACTGTCTCAATTTTATTTATTTATATATTTTAATTGAGAAACAAAATCTTGAAAGTCAAGTTGAGGAGCTTAATGTGGGGGGTTTTTTGGAGGAAAGGGAGAAGACACAAAGCCAAATACATGAAAGGTAGAACTAGAACTCACAAAGGATCTACTGACTCCCTGTAATGACTGCTAGGATGTTCTGGGATGGAGACAAGCGTGCACCAGGGACCCTTGGCACAGCTGTATCCTAAGTGAACTCTGGATGATTAAAACAAGCAATACTGGGCCTCTTTAAGTGGAGGCAGTGGTAAGATTGCTGACAGCTCAGTGAGTTCTTTTTCAGTTCAATAAAATCTATTTTTCCAACTCCGTCTGAAAGTGAACTCCGTTTCCCAAGTGGTGTCCTTGTATATACAACTTGTATGTACAACTTGGGGTAGGAATGTCAAAAAGTGTAACTTGTTATTATTTAAACACGTTTTTGGAGATAGCAGTGATATCACAGATACAGGAGCCTTGTTTTACATACTACAGAATGATGTTCCAGAGAGTTACCAACCTAAACATATTTTTAAAATTATTTGCCATAAATTCTTGCAAACTCTCTTAAAAAGTCAGAATCTTCCTTTTTGTGTGCCTCTTCCGGGAACTTGGAATTTCTGCTAATTTGTTTATGTGCACTTTTGCTGGAGTTTTACCTCTTATTTTATTTTTGTGACAGTTATGTGAGGATCATGAAGTTCTCAGCTTTATTAAATACAAAGTGTTTGACCCAAAACGTAAGTAAAATTTGACCTGTTTGGGAAGTTACTTGATTCCAGTTTTGATCTGAGTAGGCACTGTCAGGAGACATTACTGATCCCCTCCTTCCTGTTTTTATTTCTCATTCTGACAGCTTCTGCCAAAACACTGTCTGGTCTGTTGGAGTGGGAATGTAAGACAGATGCAGTGGAAGCTCTCACTGTACTTAATCATTATCAGATAAGAGTCCCAAGTAAGTAAAATTTCCTGATCTTACTGCTGGAATTTTTTTTCTGCAGAGGAGGAGTTGAGGGTTCTGGTGGCCACAACAACGATCAGAGGGCTGTAGCATCTCTCCTGTGAGGAAAGGCTGAGAGAGCTGAGGTTGTTCAGCCTGGAGAGGAGAAGGCTCCAGGGTGACCTTACAGTGGCCTTTCAGTGCTTTAAAAGTGGGCCTGTAAGAGGGAGAGTGACTTTTGCCTTGGCCAAATAGTGATAGGACAAGGAGTAAGGGTTTTAAACTGAGAGATTTAGGTTTTAGATGTTAGGAAGATGTTCTTGACTGTGAGGCTGGTGAGGCACTGGCACAGGGTGCCCAGAGAAGCTGTGGATGCCCCATCCCTGCAGGTGCTCAAGGCCAGCAATTGGGCTTGGATGATGCTCTGATGGATGGGATGGGGCTCTGAGCAACCTGCTCTACTTTGTAGAGGCATCCCTGCCCATGGCAGGAGGTTGGAACTGGATGACCCAATGAGATGATCCTTCCCAACCAAACCCTTCTGTGATTCTTTCACAATAAATACAGAGAAATCTTCAATGTCTTGAACAGGGGATTCTTTAAGTTACTCAGCTCATTGCTGTCAATTTACTGCTCCTGTAGCATGTTCCCTTTGAAACCAGAAATTGTGAAGCCAAGCTGAATTTAGCTCCAAACTAGCAAGAATAGAGTGGGGTGAGTTCACCTGCTAAACAAGTACACAGTAGGCCAGATCTGCACTCTACAATTAAGACAGTTTACTGAATTAAACTGAATTTTTCCAGGTGTTCCCAGACATAATTTTGAATCCAGGCGAGTGTCTAATATTATTTTAAACAACCTGCTCCTAACTGTTTCGAGTTTGTCTCCCTGTGAAGTGTTAACAGTTTAAATCTTTTCTATTCCCCCACATTCTTAACAATGGACCTTAGGGACAGGGTATTTTTGGAGGTAGTATGGATAACACACTGTTCACAACTTCAGTTTTATCTCAGTCTGGGGAGTTGGTACCAGCAGAAGAGCTTTCCATTTCAATGTGAAAAAGGCAAACCCCCGTGGAGGTGTGTGTGCAGTACACAGGACTGGTGAGCTCACCAGGCTGTGGAAGGTGGATCAGCAGGAGAGCTGTGCCCACGGTGTGTTCTGTGTTGTCTCCTCACAGATGGCTCCAACCCTTACACATTGAAGCTTTGCTTCTCTACTTCATCCCATTTATAGAGAAGAGGACAGCATGTTCTGAGCTACGTTCACCCAGATCTGCAAGTTAAAAACTACACTTCGTTCACAAAGCTCGAAAGTGGTTGTTCTAATGTTGCCTTGTTTCAACTTAATTCTAATATCTTTTATCTTGTTTTATAATAAATGGATGTTCCTTCATAAATACATACCAGATTTTTTTTATTTTTGCCTCTGAGAAGTACATGTTGTAAGCTTACTACAAAGTTTGTATTTTGTTAGTGTAGTATCTTCAAATGTCTAAAGAAGCACCAGTAGGATAAACAAGATTGTTTCTTTTCAAAAAATGAAATATATTTCCATTTTCAAAATGTTAAAGATTAGTAAGTATTTTTCCATTTGTAGTCTTAATTGGCAGATAGAACTATTACAGCAGAATTTTAAATGTAGAACTTGTTTTTCAGTATGTTAAGTAGTGAAGTATGTTGCAATACTAAAAAGCTTGTATTTATAAACTGCTTTGATTGGGTTAATGTTGCACATACTGAACTTTTAATAATACAGACTTGATTTGTAGTTCAAACAGAGCTAACGTAGAAAATTATTAAGTATGTACACGTGTATGGTATGAATTCATACTTATTTAAAGTGGTTTTGTTTTGGTTTTTTTTTTCTAAAAAACCCTATTTTCCATTTGCATTAGCATGATGCCATCTACAGCTAGTCCCACCATAGGGGCCTTTTAAAAATTAAAATTGCAAGCCTGTATCAATGTGTTCATCCTCATTTTCCATTATTTAAACTTAAGCCTTTGGTGTTTAACATATCCTTTTGACTCTTTTTTTAAAGCAGTGGTTATGACAAACTAAATGGTAAAAGTTGTGGGGGAGGTGACAACATGGATCTCAATAGTAACCAAGGTGGTAAAAATAGTTAAAACAAAAAGAAAGCCCCCACCATATCCTTTCATACCTGGACAGTTAATTCAATGTTTTCTTCTGTCTGATTTATCTTAAACATCTGTTATGACCATGAAAGAATTCAGTGAATGAATAGTCTTGGCTTGTCTGTAGTTTAAGATGAGGTAATCTCAGTGGGATTCAGGTAAAGTAACTGACTGTGTGATGTGAAATGAATGAGGTGAGAAATCTTTCATTTTGGAGAAGATGATTTGTTCTGTCCCAGTACTTCGAAACCTGTCTTCTGGAACTGGCGTTGTCTTATTTGGGCTAAGCCCCCAGAAAGAGGAATCCAAGCAGTAGAGTTTGGGAGCTGTTGTGCTAGGCTCCGTGTGTGTTCCCCTTTCTGAATTTGCAGTGAATTGTTAGAGGCTTCTTTCAGTTCTGTTCTTAGTCCTTGCAGAGAAGTTACTTTATCAGCTATTTTATGCTTTATCCCACAAATTCTTTGTTCTGTCTTTATGGATTTTATCTGTAGCCATCCTTCATGCATGATGATTTGTGCGGAGTGCCTGTCCTTGTTAGGTTATGCTTGTCCTTAGAGGTTATGTTGTAGGATGTTTGCAGGCTGTGGGCATTGCACATCTTTCAATACAGACTGGATTTTCCCCATTCTTCATTTCAAGGCAAATATTCCTTATACAAGGGAAAATGTGTCAGATGTCCTTCAGGTTTTCTCATCAACACTGATTCATTTTTGCACTGTCTACCTCCATTTTGTTCATGCTTCAGGTAATGAGTGTTTTAGGTATTCACATCAGGCTTTTAATGTGTCTGAACTGGGAACTGAAAACCAGCTGCTCTTTGGCAACTCTTTCAGCACAGGTTTGGAATAATCCCAGCCTCCTGTCTGTGAGGTGGCAAAGAAACTTTCATTTTAGGGGCACTGCTGAGACTCTCTTCAGCCTCAGTGCTCTTTCCCCAGGAATTGCTTCCAGACAGCCCCAGCACAGAAGTCCACGTGCCATATCTTGCTGCTGGTGAAATGCCCTGTGCTGCTTAGTGCTTTAACTGTAAAAGATCTCTCCCAGTCTCTCATTTCTGTTTTATCAACTTGAATGTTCTGTGGAAGCCTGTTTCTTCTGTCATAATTTCCATTGCTGGTTGTATTAATGTAGTTCCAGAAGTTGTTTGTAGTTAAGCATTAAAAACAGTCTGTTTTCAAATTGCAGTGTGGGATGAGTGACCCTTAAAACATTCAGGTTTCATGAAAAAAGAAAAAGAAATGCACTTTAATGTTTTGGTGTCCTCAGTGGATCACAGCATTCAGTGCCTAAGATGTTCAGGTGAAAGGCATCTTTCCTGTGTCTTCCCAGCTCAAATGGAGCATGGTTCTGGGTGTATCATTGAGGACTTGATAGCAGCTGCAAGGCCCATATGCAAAATGAGTAGCCTGTGCCATGTAAGGCAGAAAAGGGAGGAGACTGAAGAATTGTGCAAGCTTCTTTCTCCACAAAATAATCATCTTATTCATGTATTCATGAGAACAGGAAAGGTTCCTTGTTGGTATTTTGCTGTTAAAAGAAAAGAAAAGAATGTCTTCTCTTGGGCCTACAAGAGTGGATGCTTGTCCTCAGGAAGGAATGAGCTTGGTCTTCTTCCACACACAGGTCTGTGTTCACCTTTAATCTTGCTCTTTAGAACAGAGCCCAGACAGAGCCCACAGCTTGGGTCCTGTTCTAAAGAGCGGGATTCAGTTGTTCCAGAGGGAGTGAAGTTTGTCTCTCATTTGGCAGTGGTATTACCATACTTCCTAGATTAAAATTAAACCTTCAATGTCTCTTAATGCAGGGTTTTTTTCCTCTCTTTTGCATAAGTCACACAAGCAAAACATTGAACATTGCTATGCACATTCCCTGCTTGTAAGCAGCTGTCATTCACAATGTAGTATCTTCATGTCTGTCCCACTGTTTGTTTGTTGTGTTTTGTTTGTTGGTGATGTTTTGTTTGTTTTTCCAATTGATCACCTTTCATCGGGGGTAAAGATGTGTTGAGGTGGAGATATGTTCCTCCTCTCATGATACTCTAATTCTTGTTTATATTTATTTTTCCTTGTATGCAAGAAGTGTGAAGAGTTGTTTTTTGACTTTCTATACCACCACAGCAAGATGGAGTCTATTGCTAGGGTAATGAAAGAGAAGATTTAAACCGTGGAGGTCAGGTTTGGGTGTCCTGCTTTGTGAAAGGAATGATACAGCTGGATGTGGTGTCACTAAGCCTGTCTTTTAGAAAGGGATAAAATTTGGGGCAAGCTGGCTTGTTACTGGCTGAAACCCTTTTGTTGTAATTAAATGCAACTTGCTCCTTTTCCTGCTGTGTGTTTTCTTGTGAACAGCTCTTGAACTTGTTTGAATGTGCTGGTGGCTTAGCAGGAGACATTCAGTCTCTTCTGTGAAAATAATGCATCGAGGTCTGGGAACATGAACACTTCTTGCTCAATTATTTGTTCATCTCAGGAATGTGTTTAAACGTATTTGGGATTCTTTTGTGTGTTCCTTTTTTTGAAAATACCTTGCATTCCCACATCTGTAGCTACCAGTGGGTTTTTTTAGCCATTCCAGGGTTTTGTGTCTATGTCTATTTTTATGTCTAACCAGTCAGAGAGAAGTGTGCTGCATGACTGATTTGTTGTGAAATTCAAGTGTCTTCTCAAGTTGCACCATTAATATTGACACTTGTGGGGAGGGGTGATCAGATGTGTTCACTGTGTGATAATGTGATGTTTCTAGGGTGCCATTTGAGTTCCTTAGAAGCAGAGTCAGTTCAAAATAACCTGAACCAAATAGTGTGAAGTGTGGTCTTAATTTCTGGCACGATTTATTTAATTTTTCCTTCTGTGGTGTTCATGGAGCAGCTGCAGCCTGAGTGGGTCTTTGTGCAAGGGAGTGGGTCCTGCAGGAATGTGCCAGGAAGCCAGCAGCTGTGGCACGATATTTAACCCTCTCTTCAAAAGCATCTGGGATGCAGGAAAACAAACTAATCCTGGCAGGGACAGGATAGCAGTATTCAGAATTAGACACTGGAGTGGGATTGTAGGATGGCTGAGGCTGGCAGTTGAAGCACAATGCAGGATGTAATTACTCAATTTCATATAAGCCATTATCTGTTTATTTTCTCTTGCCATCTTCTCTTTCCATTTGTGGTTTCATCTTTCTTCAAGCTACTAAGAAAATTAAATTGCTTGTGCTCCATTCAAAATTCAAGTGGGTAGCAGTCATATAAGCCTCCAGAAGTTATTAGAGTGCTTCTTGGTGAAAATCCCAAATTTTCTGTCTCTTAGGCTGTTAATACAATAGACTTTGGAGATTTCAGGAAGCACAGTTTGTATTTCAGTGATGCTTTCTCTACCAGCAAAGTGCAAACTTCTGGCCATTTAAAACTGAATGGCATGGATGCAGGGATTTGCATATAATATAGATTATGCTTCTATTTTCTCTTCTGTTAACCAAAGCACTGTAACTGCTAAATCAGATTAAATCAGTGAGCTTTAGATAAGCATTCTGTCAAAAGAATTCAGAAGTGTCTAAGAAATAGCCTGGTCAGACAGTGACCTGGTATTTTTTTTCTGAAGTTGCTGCATGGCTTCTGATTGAACCACAATAGCCTAAGACTTCTGTGGCTGAAGGTGGGAATCCCATTTACTGAACTTTTAGTTCTCTCATCTTCTTGGGATGCACTTTAAATCCAAAACAAACTCCTGAGTTCTGAGGATAGAACTCAAACTGGAGTATTTTAGTTACACTTAAATATATTCCCTTTGCCCAAGATTTCTGTGGTGTTTTTTCCATCTCTTTATTGCTGTATGGGCAAAGACCTGTCTGTGCCATCATAAGGATCCTTTATATGCCCCTAACTCCTCCTTTTTGTGTCCTTTTAACATGAAGCAATGAGAGCTAACCAGAGGATTCTGGATTAGGACTGAGCTATTGATTTATTTCAAAGTAACATATTCTCTAGTCTTGCTTTTTTCAGCTCTTTCATATAATAATAATAATAATA
>VWZP01001604.1:0-57674 GCA_013396995.1 Dicaeum eximium
TATACTTCAACCCAGGACACACTCTTATAATTGCCTGCATTAATGTGTTGCTGATTTTGATTAATATTATTGTTACAAAAGAAAAAAAAAGGTAACATTTTCAAATCCACAGCATGTTGTACTACTGCAGAAATGTTAGTGTTTCAGAACTCCTCAGAGTTATGCCAGTGCTGAAAACCCCACTATCTATTGTGCATTTTATAAATTCAAAAGCATACACTGGATGATGTATTTCTGTTGCAAAACAAAATGGAAAGGGGCAGAAATTTGAGAGCAGTTTTTGTTTGGTGGAGGAGACTGAGTGGCAAAAAAAACCCTGTGGAATCAGTGATGAAGTTGAGTGTCTTAAACACTCATTTGCAGTCATTCATCTCTGGCAGAAGATGCGAGCTATTATTCTAGGTGTCAGGAGTAAACCACAATGCTGGGTCTGCATGCATCTTATGTGAGCAGAAAGTTTGTGCTGGTGAGCACCTCCTTGCATCTCCACAAAGCCAGTTCCTAAACCACGCTGCTCAGGATGAGAAATGAATAAGATAAATTCTTAAATGTTATTTGTATTTTAGTTGAATCCAAGACACATGGGTTTGGTTTTTTGTTTGTTTTTTTTTTTCTTTTGTTGTTGTTGTGTTTGTTTTGGTTTTTATTTTTTTGCATTTTTTTTGTTTGGTTTGTTGGGGGCTTCTTCATAGTTGTTTAGTTTGCTTGCTTGTTTGTTGAGGGATTTTGTTGTTTTTTTGGTGTTTAACTCCAGAGAGAGAGAGCTTTGGTGGACATGTACTTAATATTCTACTGTTACATTTTTTTGGAGAAAAAAAATAAATTATTTGTTTCATTTCTATCAAAATCTCCAACACACTACACCTTTTATTTTGGGAGTTCTGTTTCTTGATTTCTTTCTAAATGTAAACCTAAGTATCTCCCAAGAAAGTTGTCATAATACTGACAAAAGATTCTAATACCTCTAAGAGTTATTTTCCCTAAAGAAAAAAAAAATCAGTGGTCAGTTTTTGGACAGTTTTTCTGGAATGAAGATCACTTATTATCACATGAGGTGGTATCACTTTAGCAGTGAAATTCCTTGGTTCTATTCTAGCCCTTTGTCACCTAAACCAGATCATCATCATTCTTTTCTGTTTTCATAGGCATAAAGCTGCTTTGTTGCTTCAGACAACTTTTTTTTTATGGTCTTCAAATAAAGTGTTGATAAAAAAAAATTATTGTTATGGACTCAAAATAAGCACGTATACATTAAGACCTGAAATACTGATTAAACTACTTGACACCTGCTCAAAGCATTGTATTCTTTTTCTTTCAGACATATTATAAATGGTTACACTGCAAATAAATTATTGTTTTTATTCTCTTACAAGTTTTTCTTTTATATATATATATTTTTTTTTTTTTTACATGCATAAGAGTCTGTTGTTTTCCTGTAAGTTGGAATACCAGGAATCACTAGAAATAGCAGCCCTATATGTCTCCACTACTGAGGCTGTAATGACAGATGGGAACTGGAGGCAGGATCCAGGTGATCCTGTTTCAGCACTGCTGTTTCTCTCTGCTGACCCACATGGTAATTGATTGTCTTCAAAGGAAGTAGGAAGACAGAACTTTAAATATCTCTGTCATGCTTCATGGAGATGCATTAAAATATTTCTGTTATCTGCATCATTCTACATGAGAAAACTGAACACTGATTAGGAGCTCTCTATCTGGTAACTACCATGTTTGCTTGCTGTCATCTCCTCTAAGATCTTTATTATTTTGTTTATACTATGTATGAACAAAAACATACCAGTGATGAAGAAGAAAAATAACTATGTCTGTAGAAGGCAAAGGCATTCATAGATCCATGACAGTTGAAGCCAGACCAGCCATTACACTGTTTTCACATTTAATTATATCCATTCTATTTTCTGACATTCATTCTCACAAGACCGTTTACATTTTCTCCATCCCAAAGCCAAATCATCTCCTTTCCAAAGGGAAACAGAACTATTTGACTTAAAAAGACAATCAGGCATTTGACTGATGAGGTCAATTCAAGTAGTTGGTAAAAAGGATTAATTCAGGAAGATTTTGATGATATGGCTGAAAACTAAATATCCACATTTATCCACATGGGACAACTTTTATGTTTCTGATATATAAATCATCCTCTTATAGCTGCTCAAAGAGATCTTGGAGTCAAAATAGCAGGGTGTTTTCCAGATGAAACTCAGAATAGGGAAAAATAACAGAAATACATTGTGTAAAATTATGATTTTCATAGTCACCTTCAAGACGTGTTATAACACATGTTGAGATTTGCTTCCAGATAGGTTTATACACTCTTTGAAGCAGATCCTTCTCTGGTGTAAATGGTTCAAGCTCTATTGACTTTGATAGCAGTACAGCAGCCTACAATAGCTGAAGACATGTATGTGAGTATCCATGAGCTTACCTTTTCGTGTATGTACAGATATGAAGAGTTTTATTTAATCAGATGAATGTAAAAGGATTTTCCTGTGGAGCAGAGGGTTAGTGACACATCAAGCAATGACAGGATACCCAGTATTTTAGATTTCAGAATGTAGACTTCCTCTACAAGTTTTTATCAAATAAAAGGAGTAATGTGTTCAACAGAATTTTAATGAAAAAATTTCTTGTGGTGCAAAATCAAGGGAAAATAATTTATGGTAGCTCTTTGAGAAGTTACCCACTTTTTATTGAGGACTGTCTCTTTGTAGCTATAGGTATAAAGCATTTGTCATTTGTTATCTCAGTCACTCTGCCAGCAATCCTTGCTTTAGAAATGTATTTCATCACAGAACTGTCCAGCTAAATGGATGGCATTTCTCAATGCTAAATTTATGGCTCAATTAAAGTCAATCTTACCCTATCAGCTTCCTTGTGTGTATACAATTAATAAAAATAAAAAGGAAGCCTATCATTTCTCATGTCACGGTTTTCAAAACAGGAAAAATTTAAATCAATGCTCTCTTTACAGGTAATGGAATTTAGCATATGTCTGTAGGCTGTGCTACTTTCACCTGAGCTGATAAAATGCAGGCATTGCTTTTCTTTCTTGCAAATGAGTCATTTATTCATGTTTTGTAGGCTTAGGGCTGACATTCACACAAAAGATTGCAAAAATTAAAGATTTAGAAGTGGTGTTATTGGGAGGTTGTTTGTTTTACCCTCCAAAACATGTTCATGAAGGCTTTTCAAAACCTACAGAACTCTGCTTGTTGTCACTGTGCTTTATATGAGGCAAAGAAATTATCAGGACATGACATGGACCAAGCAAAAAGGAGAGTCCCTGCTCTGTCTCAGTGCTGAAGCATGGAGGAGTCCAGCCATTGCCACATTCCCAAATGGACCACAGCCTGCACATTCTCAAGATGCAGTACTGAAAAAACACTTTTAAATTATTTTCTTTCTTGTGTGGGGAAAAAAAATGCCATTACACCATGTAGGTTACCAGAACATGGATTGGGTATAATTATATTTTGCAAGTGTTTTAATTAAGGTTTAGGGAAAAGCCATCACAAATTTTATGACCTCAATACTCCAGTTGATGACTCAGTGGCCTTTAGCCCTTTTATTTTTATACGGATCTGTGTCAGGGAAATAATGTGAAATTGTAAATAAATCCTGTCAATATATTTATCTGCATTAAAAAAAAACTTTATATGCAAGGATTTTAAAGGATCTACAGGGGATATTGTTATGTCTGATTATTCTGTGGACCAGCAAATATCTGAGCTGCATAGCAAAACATTTTCTTTTTTCTCCTTTTCTTTTTTTTTTGTTTAAAGAACAATGGTGTGTCAGTTTATCTTGGCAGCATTCCATGTTATTCAGTGATAGATGTCACCTCAACACTTTGCCACAAGCTCATCTCCAGATAGGGGTGCTCGTAATCTATACAGTTCTACAGTGCTGGCAATAGTAGGAGGAACTATTTACAATTACATTGATAAACCTTCTTACCATTCAGCCAAATGATTTTGTATTTGTGCCTGGTGCTATGTTTAATGTGGTTTTCTCAATGAAATATTAATATGCTTCAGTAAAACACTGACACTCATCACCCATCGATGAGGTCATCCAGCACACAGTCCAACATTCAGCATGTATGCCAGAGTAGAATAACTTAATTAAATCCTTCCTCTGAGGATTAAGAGGGTTATTCTGACAGACTTTTACAAGGCTGGGCGTGCTTGCATGGCGCAGAGGAGAGCGGTGCAGAGGCAAGGAGGCAGCAGAGCGGCGCGAGGCAGCGCTGGTACAGCCTCCACTGAGCCTGGGGGGAGACAGCCAGGATCTGCAGGCTGCATCCCCCAGGCTGTGCCCAAGGACTGGCCCAGGGGGACCCTCGAGTGTGAGCTGGGCACAGTGGGGGCTGGAGGTGTGCCACTGTGGGAGAAGCCCCAGGACTGATGATGCCAGAGTAGGGACACCTGCAGAAACGCTACAGCCACGGGTGACCATGCTGCTGCTGGGATACCCCAGAACAAAGAGCAGCAGAGGAAAATCAGCAAGAAGCAGATATCAGCAGGCAAAAAAACCCCAAAGCACATGGAGGAACAGACAGAAATCATCATGCACACAACCACAAACCTCCTGTGCCTTACAGGCAAAGCTGAGACAAAGTGAGTACAACCTGTGGTGAAAATAGTGGAATTTGAGGAGGTGGAATGAGAAGTGCTTTAAGTGTCTGTGTTCTATTTTTTTTTTCTTGTCTCAGTACCTGAATGAATGATCAGAACTTTGTGCTGTCAATACATTAAATTACTAAAACAAAAAGATTCAACCATATCATCTGATAGCTGCTCACTTTTCTCGCTACTTAAGTCAGATTGCATGATTGTACTGGGTTTACACGGCCACGTTTTGGCAACAGGGGGAACTATAGGGGTGGCTTCTGTGGGAAGCTGCCAGAAGCTTCTTTCATGTCTGACAGAGCAAATGCCAGCTGGCTTACAGATCCACCACTGGCCAAGGCCAAGCTCATCAGTGACAGTGTTGGCACCTCTGGGACAACAAATTTAACAAGTGGGAAAGTTGCTGTGCAGCAGCAACAGCAGCCAAAGAGAGGAGTGAGAATATGTGAAAGCTGCAGCCCTGCAGACACCAGTGTCAGTGAGGAAGGAAGGGGAGGAGGTGCCCCAGGCACCAGAGCAGAGATTCCCCTACAGCTCATGGAAGGCTCTGTGCTGGTGTTAGTGGTTGCCTAAAGGAGGCTGTGGACCCTGTGGGAAGCTCACATGGAAGCAGGCCTCTGACAGGACCTGTGGACCCCTGGAGAGAGGAGCCCACCCTGCAGTCTGTGGGGGACCCACACTGGAGCAGGCTGCTCCTGAAAGACTTCACCCCTCAGAAAGGGACCCACACTGGAGCAGTTTGTGAAGAACTGCAGCTGCTGGGAAGGGCTCACGTTGGAGGACTGTCTCCCATGGAACGTACCCCACACTGGAGTAGAAGAGAGTGAAGAGTCCTCTCTCTGAGGAGGGAGTGGCAGAGATAACGTGACTAAGTGACTGCAGCCCCATTCCCTGTCCCCCTGTACCTATTGGCAGGAGGAGGTAGAGAATTCGGAATAAAATTAAGCCTGGAAAGAAGAGAGGGGTGAGGGGATGGTGTTTTTAAGATCTGGCTTTACTTGTCATTATACTACTCTGATATGATTGGTAATTCATTAAACTAGATTCCACAAATCCAGTCTGTTTTCCACTATGGTAACTGTTGAGTGATATGGTAACTGTTGATGCCCTTATCCTGACCCAAAAGCCTTTTGTTGTGTTTTCCTTCCCTTGGCCAGATGAGGAAGGAAGGGACGAAGTAGCTTTAGTGAGCACCCGGGTCAACCAGGTCAACCCCAACAATGATCAAAATATTCTTTTATTTCTCTAGTATATTCCAAAAAATCTTCCTCTTGTAGCCCTCTGCTTAATCACAGTCTGATGTCTCTTACTCATATCATAATGCTTTATATACTGGTACGTTCCCATAGCCTTTTGTCCTTTCCCAGCACCTATTGGAGCCTTTCCTCTCACCACCAGGTTATTACTAAGGCCCAGATACATAATTTGGCTGTTCAGCATCAGCCAGGCTTCTCAGCTTCCCTCTCCAGGGTACTGACTCTCACTGTGGGCCTGAGCCCATTTAGTCTTTTTGTTTCTTTCACCTACCTTGACCATCCTTTGACTTCAAACATCTTCCCAGTCATTCATTATTCAGGCAGTAGGAACAAACCTTGGTACAAGTAAAGGCATATATAGATAAATTGGTTGATGAGTGGATTGAAGGCAGCCCCTCAAATGCAAACTTGATGTGGGCTGTGGTAAGAGGATTAAAACAGATGAGTTCAGTAACATCTAAGTGCAATGACAGATGAGAATGGCTCTGAAGTAGCCAAGTGTAGGTTGATTCCAGTATGACTCATACCAACAAACCTAGAAACAAACACAGAATCATTGCTGGAGAAAGTTTCTGTCCAACAAGAAGATAGGAGGAATTGAACGAATGAAAAAATGGAAATGATTGGTTAAGTTGTTGGTAAATACTTTGATGCATTTCCAAGTAGTGATACATATATATACATATATATATACATACATATATATACATATGTATAGAAGAGAGATGGAAAAAGAAAAACAGCTGGTCAGTTCTGGAAAGCAGAAGTACTATAAAAACTTTCAGATTATCTAAATCTAATCAGAGGAATATGGGTTTTTTTGGGTAGTTTGATGACCCTGAACACCCTGCTAAGGAAGTAGCTCAGGTAAAACACATTAAACACAGAAAGAAGAGAGCTGAAAGGATTAATGCTGTTCTTCCGTGTGTAAACAGAAGAATATTAATCAAGAATGGAAAGGTCACATTGCCTTTCTAAGTACACTGAAGGGATTGCCTGTTCTGAAACTTAATGGATCTCTAAATTTATAAATCTGAATGTTTTTCCGTCTCTAGTCATGTTACAGAAAATCTACATAGACTGCATATTGCTGTTCCTCTAGGTCACATCAATCCTTCCTTTTCACTGCATCAGTCTTATCAGTCCTCATGCTCTCTCCTGGTAATGAGCATGCAGAGCTACATCTGATCTCTGTGCATTGAAGTGAAAAAAAAATCAGACTCATGCTTAGATCGGTGGTTAAGAGAGTAATTTATTTCTCGTGTTTATTTATTTGAAATTACTGAAATTATGCGATAATAGATTTTAAGATGACAAAAAAACCAATCTGACCTATATCATAATAGAGATCAAAGCTTATAATTTCCATTATTTGCAGTATTAAGACCTACAAGAGGACTAATTTGTTTAATTCAGTGCCAATGAGGATAATTTCTTTTTACTTCTTATTATCATGTTTTACAGAACCATATTGTTCATCAATCTGTCTTCATAGGGATCATTCTTTATTGTAATGTCAAGGAATACTTGGAGACAAAATTTTAGATCTTGACATCTGATTTGTGTGTAAAGCAGCATGTACTGCATTTTTTTGTTCAAAATTCCAAATGACATCTTGGTATTCTCATGTTAGTACAAAGAAGGCCCTGCTCTCAATTCCACCTGAACAGATATGAGTGTGCAGGCTTATTACCTGTCCTCAGGTTATTCCTCAGATTCTGGGAACTTGACAAATGAGTAAACTCTTCTAGGAAAAAGGTCTCTCTTCTCAGGGAGTAATATTTTTCTTAATTTTGATCTCACCTTGGGTAAAATATGTTGTTAAAATTAATTTCATTCAAGATATCTTGCACTGTAATTTTACCCATTCTTTGGAGGAAATTAAAAAAAACCAAACTTCTGCAGTGTCTCAAGTTTTACTAAGATGACACTAATAGGCACTTATGCCACTCAAGGGATGTAAGTGGTGTGTATTTATCTTCATTTAGGAGTGGAGTCCATTAATTTACCCATCCATAAACATATGTAAGAAATGGAAAAGCCCCTCTTCCAAATGGAAGCCAACATTATGCTTCAAGTCAGATATAAAGTGTTGCACCACGTCTCAGGGGTCACAAATTGTTGCTGTTGGAGTCCCGTCAGGGTGAATCAAGACTCTTTACTCCAATATCAGAAGGCTTATATTATTTATTAAAATGACTCCATTGTTCAGAAGGATTTGGGCTATTTCTGCCCAGGTACAGAGCTAGCATCTTGCTTCTTCCAGCTCCATACCCCAAAGTTGCAAGAATGCCAGAAAATGTTTACAAAGTCAGAGAGATAGCAATTCTTTATATCATAGGTTGAGAAAAGAAAACCACATCCCATATCAGGAGACAGGGCAAAGGAATGTGTTTTGTCCTTGAAACACGCACACAAGGATTTGAAATCTGCAGAGGAAAAAAGACTTTCCCATGGAGGAAAAACTCAGCAAGTTTGCATCCAAGAAACTTATAAAATGTTCAAGTGACAGTAAAGCATCTGAAATAATTCTCCAACTCCCACTTCTCTAAGAGTGGAGTCATCACTAGAATAAAATGTTGATCTTTATATCAGCAGTGCTTAGCATTCTAAGTGTTGTCATGGAATGGAGACCTAGAAGCATCTCAAGATAAAAAAGAACTTATGCTGACAGTAGAAGTAAAGACAAGCCAAAGGGATCAGAGACAAAAGTTCTACAGGGGAATTTAATCCCAATGGGGACTTATATAGCCATGGTAAGACCATGAAGGTTTAGAACAGTACTTCAAAGACTTAGCTCTCTCCATATCTTTGTGAAAACCTCCAAGTAAATGTTTAGTCTTGGAACGAGACCTGGATTCTACCTTTGTGCTTCAACTGTCATCATAATTTCAAATCACAAAATGTTTTTAGCAAAGCTGCTATGTGCAAGTACACGTTTGTAAACAAGAACCAGCTTCTCTTCTTGTCACTAGTCACGTACCAAGGAAATAATGGCAAGTTCCTTTTTAATTCTCAACATCTGACTAAGAGTGACATTGAGAAATGCTTTTTAAAATGTCATCTCCTAATTTCTCAGTCTCCTAAAATAGTGCTCCACAGCAATAGTTTAATGTACTTTAGCATTTCATAAGTAATCCTGCTGTTTTAATAACACCAACACAAACAAAATTAAATCCCTGCCCCAGACTCTAACTTATTGCTGCTATAGATAAAAACCCCCCAAAAGATGCATCTTGTCATCATTTTCTTTGAGACAGGGAGAGTGGTGGTTAAGGATTCCATATATCAAATTATAAATCTAGTTCAAGGGTATCCTTATTTCTGTAGATAAACAAAACCCATTATTGGTTTATTCTGGTGATTACTAAGAATAGTCCACCATGTTTTTCTAAGACTTATAGTGATTAAAACTGTCACACCTAATATGGAGATGAAAAAGTATGCTAAATTAGGAGAAAATAAAAATTTAAGTGTGTCCTCACATCAGGAGTGTGCAATATTTATTCAGGTATGCCCTGTAATATCTTCTCCTTCATAGATTCACCACACAGAATACAGCTAAGCTAATTACTGAACATTCATTGTCTTCCTTTAATTGCTTTGTTGTTGCTAGCTAGCATACTTAATCAAATACTTCTTTCTTCCTTCCTTCTTTTCTCTTTTCTTTTCTTTTCTTTTCTTTTCTTTTCTTTTCTTTTCTTTTCTTTTCTTTTCTTTTCTTTTCTTTTCTTTTCTTTTCTTTTCTTTTCTTTTCTTTTCTTTTCTTTCTTTTCTTTTTTCTTTTTTCTTTTTCTTTTCTTTTCTTTCCTTTTCTTTCCTTTTCTTTCCTTTTCTTTCCTTTCCTTTCCTTTCCTTTCCTTTCCTTTTTTTCTTTCCTTTTTTCCTGGTTTCTTGCTTTCTTGCTTTTTTTTGTCTGTTTGTTTTGACTCTCTGAGGAGTTAATTAATCCATTGTCATCAAGCAGGCAGATGCCTGACTGTTCCAAACCTTAGTAATGGAAATGGCAAAAGTAACAGGTTTGAACAGTAAGCTGACACTCCAGCAAATACTCCAGCCAGTGAATATCTGAAGTTTATGCATGACTGCATGAATATATGTTTATGGGCTACTTCTATACTGACTGTAGTGGTGAATATATCTGCATTTTAATGAAGATAAACAGTTTCACTGGCAGCTAATCTCACCTAGGTAAATAAAAGTAATTACCCACAAAAACTACTATGGAACATTGGATTGCTCTGTACTGCATTTCCTGGTCTGTGTAGTCTTGTGCTTGTATTTTGTTCTGACAGCTAAGAAAATACATGGTTTAATAGATCATATCTTGTACTTTCAAAATGAAATTTTAAAAAAAGAAAGGAGTGCAACAAAAAGGCGTAATTTCTACCAGAGGTTTCAACATCAAAGCACTTTTTATTTATACAAAGATGCAAAGTACCTGCCTTTTGAAGGTCTTGGTAATTGCATGTCTCCAGTCTCACAAGATTTCTATTGTTTATCAGCTCTTCTCAAGTAAACTTACCTTATATAAGAACTTCTCTTGTTACTTTTATTTTCCCACATGCTATTTTGAATAATTTCCTGTTCTCTTCTTCATGATTTTTTTCTCCCTGATCCACAATTTCTAGTTTCATTTGCCCTCCTTCTTTCCTGCCCATACCTCACGTAGCTCCATAGCGCTTTCTCTTCATCCTACCACCAAATACTCGCTATTTTCTTCTCTGTACTCTTTTTATCCCCTTTTTTTCCACATAATTATAATCATGTATTTTCCCTTTTACATCCTTTTCTAGAAGTACTGATCTCCTCAGATTTTAATGGGCTCTGGGAGTATAAAATTTGCTTATAGCCAAAGCAACCCAAACCAACACGTGCTTCATCTCCAAGAGCAGTCTCAGTGGCATCTCAAGGATGGTCTTCCATCACCTGTAGAAATACAATTTATTCTACTGAACTCATTTAGGCATCCTTTTAAAGCCTGAAAACACAACACAATTTTTTTGGGTCGATACGTTTGCCAGGAACATTTTTTAGTGAGAATTCTTTTAATACAATCATATTCTCTCTGAATGTCCTCCCTAAATTCTGGCCAGCAAAAATCCTATCAGACAAGAGCTCTCCACAAGTTAAAACCTGCAGTAGGACCTTGGGTGAGATTCTAATGAGAGGTCAGTAACTTTCAGGTGAAAAGCATGAGTTTAAACAATAATTGGCAGTCTTTCCTCTCTGAGTATGGGAGAAAGGAAAAAAAAAAAAAAAGAAAGATTGGTGCAGAAAATTATCTGTAAAATATTTAAATCTCCACCTTGTAAGATTCAGCTAATCTTGTCTTGGGCATGAATTCACTTAGCAGAGGTACACTTCCTGGTAGGCCCCTCATCCTGTAATTGTATTTTCCCCAATATTTTATGAGTACTTTTTTTTTCCAAAGTAGGTCAGAACTCAATAGAGAATGCAGGAAAGCTGTCTGTTAGAAACTGAAGCATTTGCACACAATAGAATTAATTTGCCAATGCCTTATTAGTGATCTAGTTGTGCTAGTCAAGGCTACTAAGGCCATGTGCAGTTGAAACTGGCCTTTGGAAATGAGGATTTGACAGGGCTTAAACCTTCAGTTAAATGATCGCTCAATATTGAGAACAATTGTATAAAGTCAAAAGATAACTCTTTACTTTGACCCTGCCATGCTTTAGGAAATGCCAATTTACATGGCTCTACTGTCATCTGTCTGCACAAGCTGATTACTTCCGTGTCAAAACCCCTGGAAACTTGTGTTAGAGTGCTGCCAAAGGTCTCACTTGGTCACTACACACAAGTAAATCTCTGTATGGTGCTGCATTACCTTACCTGGCTGAATGAGCTATAAGGCAGTAATAGCAAGCTAAGCTATGAATTTTGAAAAACTTCTGAAATTCTGAAGGTAAATGGGATGACTTAAGAAAAGAAATGCAGGTTTAACTCTGAATTTTCCCAGTTTATGTGGATAGAAATCAAATCCTTTATTATTTTAATTCCTTGGGGTGTGTTATTTTCTTGATCTTTCAGATCTCACTCCTTTAGGTTTTCTGTTGTACTTATGATCATATAAAACCCATTCTTATTATATAGGATTATGGTTAACATTGATTCTACCATGTGTTATTGGTGAACCTATTTAGACACTCCATGATTTTCACATTGTTCTGTAGAATTCATTCAAAATATATCCCTGAAATGGTCTTGTAAAAAATTTTTGACATTATGGATCAGGCATCTTCACATGCTACCACAAGCCAAATTTTTCCAACATGCAGAGTACCCATGCTCCAAAGAAGTCCATAGGTGCTGCAAGACCTCACCAGCTTTGCAAACCATCGGTGTATTGAAAAGTACTAAATTCAAAATAAACACCTAAATACTTGAAAACTAAAATCTGAGTTTCAGTCTCCAATGGCAAGGTGAGGTGCAATTAACTTCATCTTCTGTATTTAAAAAATATTTTACAATTATTTTTTGTTAGTTTGTTGCTAATTCTTTCCACTCCCCTCCCTTCAAGTCCTCTCACCTCTCTTTTCACTTCAATCACATCTATGCTTTTTTTGTTTTGTTTCTTTTTTGATAGGTGGTGTGGTTTGTTTATTTGTTTTGGTTTTTAATTCTAACATTTACCTTAGAGCTACTAGCATGTGCTACAAATAAATTAGCGTTTTAAATTACAGAATAAATCCTGCTGGCACTTTCCTGGAAGTGCCTGTCTAATAAGGCCAAGGAAACCTGTATCTGAAATAATTTTTTCTTCAGTGGGAGTGATGTGTGGCTAGAGACTAATGTACTCTGCTTTTGAAGATACTTCAAAACAAATTCTTAACTGAAGTTCAGAATGAGTAATAAGCACAAAAGTCTGAATCTGAAAACCATTCCTTAATTTCTGATCAAGGAAGTCAAAGGCATACAATTCAGAGACAGCATTTCATTGAGGACAGAAGCCTTGAGCTCCTCAGGGATGTCACGAGGATTTGGCCCACAGATTTTACACGGAAATGCTGACACACCCTTACTGTTGCAGTGCACAGCATGTTGCTATAATTATTCTTTGCTCATATTCAGGGCTTGAGATACTGATGGGACAACTGCTGTTATATAACAAAGCTGGCAAGCTTTCCACTTTGAACACAACATGGTCACAATCATAAAATTATATTTCTCGTCTGAGACAGAAAAAATCTCACGAAGTCCAGGGAATCATTTGTCCCTTTTGAAGGAATGAAACACAAGGAACAATACTTAGCTGCATGGCAGCAAGTGTTCTGTGCTGCTATTCATGAGGTGCAGCAAAACTGGATGTTTTCTTTAATCCTAAACGTGTTATCAGTTTACAGTGACTGTAGAATCAAAATAATTTGGGGCATTGTCACTGTAAATGTTTTTGTTCACTCTTGTTTACCATTTGCAGAAAGTTCACACAATCTCTGGAGTTCTGTTCCAAGAGCGTTTTGTAGTACATTAATAATACACAGCCTTCTTGACAGTTGTTGGCAGTTCCAGAGAGAAATAAAAAATAAACTCAGAAAAAATAAAACCCAAATTTGTGTTTTAAAAAGTGCACTGAGTTGAATAACAGTTTCTCATTTACTTTTTTAAATTACTAAATTAATGTATTCAACATGAAACATCTCTTTTCATTTGCAATAATTTTGAAATATATGCACTTCCCTTCCTCCTCCCAAAAAGAGCAAAGAGAAAGGGAAATTTAAATTGAAAATTTGATTGAAAATTTTTCTTGATTGAAAACTTGAATAATTTCACTTGGAAAATGTCACAACAGACCATATATTTTTTCCTCTGTTTTCTTTCTGTGGAAAATAACATTTCAATGAAAAGAAAATGAATTGATTAAAACTGTCAGAAAAAAAACCAAATCTGCATTTCAGTTCCTCAAAAACTTTTAACTGATAAATGTCATACAGATTTACCATATGAAACTTCTTCTCTTGCTTCAAATGCCGCACTTTTCTGTTCAACACCCAGAATTGCGGGGTGGTTCTTTGTTTGGCACAAAGAAATAGTGCAGGGATTCTTAAAAGATGTCTCCTTTCCTCCCCTTGGCCATAACAACTTTCCCTGTTTCACTTAATGTTTTCCATCATTTGATCTTGCAGTACGTATTTTGTTGCTTTTTAAAACTCTGCCACACCTGTTTCTTAACACTTTTTCTCATTCATTAACAAACATATCAGCAACAAAAGGAGGGCCAAGGACTGTCTTCATCTTTTTTGGATGTGAGGGGAAACATAATGACAAATTCGTATGGAATTCAGTGTGGAATATTTTAGTAGCTGCATCAGTAACTATTAGTGGCAATTTACAGTTCTGTACTATTGCATTCCAGCCCAAAAAAAAAACCATTAAAAAAACCAATATGATACAAGATACAATTTCAAATTTTCCCTTAAACCCTTCAAGTTCATAAATCTGTTTAAATTTATTTGCTGTATTTTGCTAATAGTATCAGAAAAAGGGGATGGCTGAGAAACAATTCTGGATTCAGGGCAAGACTAGATAGAGGTGTCCCCTTTGGAAAGGATGTAAAGAATGTAAACATGTCTTTTCTGAGTTTGCAAGGCTTGTGCTTTTAATATTGCAAGAAAGGAATAGACATAAAGCAACCAGAAATCTGGCTGTCAGGGGAAGCCTTGGCTGATGTACTAGATCATCTTATCTAATATTGGGATACCAGGGTTGGAAGGGATGAGTTGTTACTCTATATCAGAAATGGAGGGAAAAATAGGACAGAAGAAGAAGAAGAAGAAGAAGAAGAAGAAGAAGAAGAAGAAGAAGAAGAAGAAGAAGAAGAAGAAGAAGAAGAAGAAGAAGAAGAAGAAGAAGAAGAAGAAGAAGAAGAAGAAGAAGAAGAAGAAGAAGAAGAAGAAGAAGAAGAATCGTTGTAAAAAGATTNAGAAGAAGAAGAAGAAGAAGAAGAAGAATCCTTGTAAAAAGATTAACATTGTGACAACAGACAGCAATGCAGATGAAAGTATTCAAATTCAGCATGGAGCACACCACGGAGTTCTGCTTGCTGCAGGACAGGTGAGGATGGTGTGAGCTCATTGCAGGCTCAGAGCACACTGGGGAGGAAGCCTTGAGCCTGTGCTGAACAAAAAGAGGAGTCTTACAGCACAGTGTAGCTCAAAAGAACCAAGATGAATATCTATTCATATTATAGACAAGTTTCCCAAACTCATCTCAGATTTGTACTTGCACAATTCAAGGATATGCCTTTGTCATATATTTTGAGGGAAATTCTGTCCAGTTTCTTAATCAGAACTGCAGATTTAAAAAATCAGAGGATGATGATTATATATAGAGGGGCCAAGTTCAAATCATTGCATTATTCTCTCTATTTCACAGTGATTACCATGTTCTCTGGTGTCATGTTAGTTTTTTATTTCTAGTGTTTAGGCTCTTCAGCAATAAAATACTATTAGTGTTTATCCTCTTTAAGCCACTGATACAAATTAAAAACTTTAAGTCAATAATTTTTTGTATTTGGGAAAGCAGAAAGTGATGACAACACTGTATTTGTCATGGCCCAGACAATTACTACAGTAGGCTTAGTTCAGACTGTTTTCTTCCTTGTTTGAGAAGAAAGTGAGAATACTAACACTTGCAAAAATATATTTTTAATATTTTCAATTTATATATTACTGATAGTGATAAAGAAAATCTTAGCAGAATTTAAGTTTCTACCTCTAAGAGAACAATGTTCATATGGTTTATGAGTAAAAAATACTCTTGTCTCATTTTCTTGAGGTTTTCTCTATTTTCTAATAAATTATTCATTGTTTCACATTATGATTCTTGAGCTTGCTCTCAGATCTATTAAATCCCCATATATGCAAGTTTTGTGAACAATTGTTTGTAAAGATCACGTACAGTCTAAGTGCATTAGTGGCAGGGGTCATGAAATATTGAAGGATTTAACCACATATGTGAGAGAAGTAAGTATTTCTCCCAAAGGCCTAAGAGGTGGCCTGTTCACATATAACACAAAGCCCAGTGCAATATTGACACATTAATTCCTGCTATTTGGAATTAATCCATAAAATAACACCGGCTCCTGTATCAGAGTATTAGGTACTACAACCCTTGCAGAATCTCAGGGTGATCCAGGGAGATGTTTTATCATTACAGCAGTCATAGCAAGAGAGGAAGGAAATTAAAGTGAAAAATGAAAAATTCTTAAATCCACAAAAGAGGTTTTTTTAGTTAAAGTTAATTGACTGGTAAAATCTCCTTTAGTGCTTTTTTTTTTCCCCCCGTCAAGTTCACAGCAGAATATCAATGAGGTTTGTTGAAATGGAAACTTTTCACTGTGCATAATTAGAGTAAATGAAACGTGCATCCATTCTCAATGTGCTTCTTTTATTTCTGTAAAATTTAATTTCTTTAAGAATGGATGCAGGGAATAAATGGGGTGAATGTCAACTTACATGAGAAGGGTTTCAAAATTTCAAGGCCAGCTCAAGAACAGTGATTTGGATCAGAAATCTTCCTCTGTGATAGTGGCAAACACTACTTCTCAGCCCAGTTTGTGTGTCTCAGTTTTGCCTGTGAAAAGAGGCAGTGCTAACAAGAATTAGGCATAGAGAAGCAGAGAGAATTTCCCCTCAGTATGCCACTGGAGCAGCCTGATCTGAAAACCTACTGCTGCTCTGGTGCCTTGGGTTTTCTAAGTGTCGAGTACCATTAGTACAGATAGAGCCACACTGTGTGCTGTTGTGACTTTCCTGAGAGGAGATCCCATGAGAGGTTAGGCTAAGCCTGTCAGAGCCACCTGGTTTGTAACTTGCTCTGTGTCAGAGCAGAAAGAGAGCTGCACTTGCTCCATCTCAGCCGTAGTGGAGATGGGAATAGGGTTTTGGTGATTCCAACCCCTGGAAGTAGGGAGCCAGTCAGGTTAAATCACGAGGGCTGTAACAAATTGTAGTTCTCTCCATTTTAGCCGTGCCCCACCATGACAGGAGGATGGGCCACTGATGCAAACAGAGAACAGAGGCAGGAAAGGAAGAAAGAAAATTATGTCATCCTCATTTGCAGGTGGGATATAGGGTGATCTTTATCTAAGGACACACAGGAAGACAGGGCAGAGGCCAAGGCTGTGTTCTGAGCATCACCCTGGTGTCCTTGGAGATGCTCTCTCAAACAGGAGTGGTCTGTCCACTCTACTTGCCAGCTGAGCCTTTACCACCCACTGCTGTGCCAGTGCTCCTCTCTCACCCCAGCTGCTGAGTGACATTGGCTGAAGCCACCACCATGGTGTTCACTACAGGCAGGTTTTTCTGTGTTCCTGTGACAAACTGGGAATGTGTGTGTGGTTAAAAGTACAAGAGTACAGATGACACGTGGCAGCCTCCACTGACCATTGTCCCTCAGATGAGGTGCTAGGTTAGCCACACCTGGGAGCACACGTCTTGTCTCAAACCAACTTTTCCTGGCTTGAATACCCATGAGGTTCAGCAGTAGGGGTAAAGAGCATGTGGGAAGCAGAAGTGACCAAAGGAAAAGATACATTTCTGGTTAATTAAACCACTCCTGTTGGACTTTTCAGTGTGATTGAACAAACCATGAAAGCCCTCTGGATGTGCTCAGTCGCATGGTATTCCTGGTGCACTTTCATGGATGCTATCAGGATTACCAGAGGAACCAACATAACAGCGATCTGGAAAGCTTTACCTTGTCAGATTCATGACACTGGGCTTCCAACCACGAAATGTGAAATAGTGAGAGGGCAATGCATATTTCACATGGTGGGGCCAATTTTCCTCATTTTATTATCACTGGATTTGTAAATGTCAGAAGCTGAGACACAAAACAACAGAGGATGTTAAAATGGCTGTTCACACTGTAGTTCTCTGCATTGAGATGCCTCCTGCTATAAAACTTGAATTTTACTAAGCCTGAACACTCTGCTGCTACTATTCACTTATTACTACAGAGTTGCTAAGCAGTCTCACAGCCCATCCAGGGCACTGTCACACCTGACACTGTGAGCAGGCTGCACGAGACAGAGCCTGTCCTGAGGAGCTGCCAGCCTCGCAGACCGCGCTGTCCCAGGCAGGACGGAGCTCTGGACAGCTGCCCGCCGGAGCAGACAGAGCACAGAGGGGTGGCTGGGCGCCAGGCTGCAGCTGCCAAACTGTCTGCTGGGCACATCATCCTGACTTCAGGAGGTTTCTCAGATCAGTGGAATTAATTACTTACTGGATATGCTTATATCTCTCCTGTTAAGTAGTTTAAGGCAGACTAACTTTGTGAGGCTGAAGGCAGCTGGGATGAGTCTCAAAGCGACAGGTTCAGCATCACACAGGAAACCTGTCAAGGACTGACTGGGAGGGATTTTGTCCTGGCTTATCACCTGTTCCACAAAAGCACCTTTCTTCTCCAGTTCATGAGAAGCTAGTGTTTGCCTTAAACCAGACACAAATGTCTCTAACTCACTTTAGGAGGAAGAGAGTTGGTTCACAGCATCCTTCATTCTTTCATTTTGTCCCCCAGCTTTGCCACATCTTTGTACAAAGAACAAATTTAATTTCTAGAAACACCATCCTCTGTTTTCATCCTCTGAAAAATGCTACTCTTGCACTTTAATTTTTTGTGTCCTATGAATAAAGATATCAATTGATGAGATACACATAGCAGTAAGAACTGAAAATATGAAATATACTGCTGTTAATTTGGGTCCACATAACTTTGCTTATCACAGAAAAAAACCTACTATTTTTAGAAAACAGCCATTCCTTTATTTCATTTGCCATGAATTTCTAATCTGAATTTCAGAGAAAAAGCAATCTGTTACTTTCAGACATTCATGGGATGAGGTGATCTATCAGGTGCATGACAAACAAGTGTGTTTTCTGTACAGCATATTCAAATTCCTCCAGTACAACTTCACTTCTCTCCTCAAAGCACAAACAGTGGTAGCTATGCCTTAAATATAGACTGATCCTAGACCTGACTTAGCTGTGCTTGAGGAGAAACTATGTCCATGTCTTTGCATATTTGTTTTTCTTTATGATTCTTCTCTCAGACTTTTTATCCTGCTGACCCTGAGCAAATTTGTCATGGCAAGATGGACATATGGCTTTACAGGCTTGGGCAAAGTAAGCAACATGAGACCGGGAACAGAGAAGCAGAACACTGGATTATAAATGGCAAAATCCCAGAAGCTAAACTCAAGGAAGGGCAGAAACTGAAACACTAACACAATATGAAAAGAGGAATGCCATTTAAATCAACAATGTAAAGGAACAGTCTGCTATGGTAACATGGGAAACTTTTCTAGCTCTCTTTTTCACTTTGTCTTTAAAGGGGTTTTGTTTATCTGAGTACAAGGAAATTGCATGCTTTCTTGAAAGGATTCCTTGATATGATGGTATTCCAATTACTTCCTTGAAAGTAAAGTTTGTACTAAAGGATAAGCAAATTACAGTGTAAAAACTGAAGAAATCTGGGCCATATAGGATGTATATAGGAACTATTTCCTCCAGTGTAATAATATTTTGTTGTCCAAGGCAAGTTTCAAAGCTTATGTGCATAGCAAGATAACAATGCTGCAAATTTAGTCGGTCTGATATCTAATCTCCAGCTGAAGTGACAACCATAAACAAAAAAAAAAAATTATCCCTGACAACAGGCTGACACTACTGGCACATCAGTCAGCTCTGATACACTGATCACAGGGCCCACTGCTCAGTTTCAATATCCTGCCAGGACCTGATGTATTTGTACTAAACCATTCAAATATGTTCCCTTGTCTCTGCACAAGCTGGATGCTGTTAGGCAGCAGCTTCCCTTCCCCAGTCCCCCTCCTCCTCAAGAAATATCTGGCATGCAGAGGTGCATAAGGCCTGGTCTGGCTGTCACTTATAATATCCTGGTGCTAGGGCCATCATGAGAGGAGCTCATCTGGAAGAAATTACTCTTCAGGGGCTGCTGTGTTTTGCATTGTTTTGAATTGCTGAGGTAAAAATACTTGGATAATGCTGTTCCTGTGGTCTCTCTGAGCTCTGTGTATCTTATTTCAGGTACCATGAGCAGTGCCAGCTAAGTAAGCACGAAGTGCAGCATCTGCTTTGTTCTCTGGAGAGGTGTAGCCTGAGCAGGGTCCCTGCCTATGAAAAAGCATTAGGGAAGCTTGGGGCTGCCTGAGCTGAGACTCCTCCTGGAAATGCCCTGGGGCAAGTGCTGCTCATGGTGGGGTTGCTTGATAGCTGTCTATATAGAGTGCATATCAGAAATTCCCTCCCCTGACAGTTGATACCAGAGTAAGTATGCAATATAAATTTTGCAAATTACAGTTTGGAAATAAGAGCTTTAAAGGGCAAGGAAAAACTTCAGTATAGTCAAGTCAGTGTATTTCAGATTAGTTTTAATAAGCAGAGAAGATATAAGGATGGGACAGGGACAATTTTTCAAAATATCTTTTGAGGATTAAGGAGTGAATCATAGAGTCATTTAGGTTCAAAAAGACCTAGAGTTGTTTAAAAAAAAATCGAATTACAAGGAGGACCAAACCTAGCAACTTGCAAATCCTACAACATTGACAAGCACCACATAAAACTATATAAAACCTTCTCATAAAAAGTAATGTGGTCTTCTGCATATTGTACAGAAGCTGAGCATGAATACTTTGAACTGGATCATCTCTTGAGCACAGCACCAGGGGAAAATAAATGATGGTCTTTTGGGCTCCTTTTATATCCCAGTTTGTTCTTTTCCTCACTCCCTCAATTATCTCCATCTTATATTTTTATTTTCACCTCAGTTTTCATCTGTCTTTCATGCTTCAAGACTTCAAATAATCTCTTTTGAGAGACCTCCTTGATAGGCTGATTACATCAAACCTGAAACATTGCAGGTTTTCAATAGGCAGATTTCATGCACCATCCTCTGACACATCTAATCCTAGTTTCTAGCAGGAACAGGATGCTAGATGTCCAAGGCAGTGGCACAGAACAGATATTACAATTTTTATATTGGTTGTGCCTTCTTGCTACTTTACTGCCCATTTCCTTGAATTCCTGTCTCCTCCCATCCAGTCTTCTGTAAATTGTCTCCTTTTTCGACCTTCCTCAGTTCAGTTTAATTTCTCACTTCTACTTTCTTTTCCTCTATTCTATTTTTCAGATACACACAATGCTTATATTTTGCTGCTGTGACCAATAGCCTAATGATGATTCACTTGGATTTAATTTTATATCATTGGAGGTAATTTTCACCATGCTGTTGAGAGAAGTGAATGCACTGAGTCTCATAATCACTATCCATGAGCAGAGCAGAGCATTTCAGGAATCAGTGCTTGTCCCAGGCATTTCTCCACACATCCATTTTCTGACAGAACCCACATTTATCAGCTTTCAGGACATCTCTTCAAGCCTCCAATTGCTTAGCATAAAAGTAATGTTATATCTTCAAAGTTCAGTATTTCCTTAGAGCTGATGTCCTGCCTACAGCCTAGGCAGGTACCCTGGGTTACCTCTGTGTTTTACCTCAGTCTGAGGCAGTCTCCTCACACTGTCACTGAATGAGTTATTCTGGCCAAATTCAGACCCTTAGAGCACAGCTGTTTATGTCTAAGCAGGTCACTCAAGGTTCCCATCATAAAAATTTTAGCATATAAATAATCTCATCCCAATTTAAACATCAGAATACTCAGATGATTTGCAGCCTAAAAGTGTTCTGAGCTGAGATAGAAGTAAGATGAATCCCACCTACCCACTGAAATGGAATGGGACAAGGAAGTTGATGCCCTTGTCTTAAGCTAAGCATAAAACCTAGATACTGTCTTTTCTGAAGAAAGGTGACCTTCACTCTCTATGTAGGCATTCAACAACTATCCAAAATGAAGGGATGTGCAAGGCCCATGGTGTCTGAGCTGATTTTGGCTGGTGACAGCTTTGCATGTTAATGGTAGGACTCAGTGAGAAGTTGGAATGATGCACAGACACAGCCAGGGCAGGCCTTGAGAGCACAGCCTAAGGGACAGGCACAAGGAGGAGGCACTTTGGACTGAATGGTAGATTAGAAAATCTTGGGAATTCGGTCACGTTTCTGTGTGTTCTACCTCTGCTTTTCTGAAGAAAACTGAACTTTGTGAGCAAAATACATGGGCTCACATCAAAGACCATTTTTATCTCACCAGATGGAACATCCTGCTCTAGTATTTTGAGCCATTAGGGTCACCACTGAGACTGTGTGGTTGCCTTCATTATTGTTCTTTCAGGTCCTGAAGCATCAATGAGCCCTGACATTTGTCTGATAGAGTGTATCATCCTTTGCAGGAAGACTTATTGGCATGTTTACTTTCACTTTCTGAGCATCAAATGTTAAGTAACAGCATTCTGATATTTCGGATTGCCAACATTTTTTGCACATGTACTATACCAGTTTCTGACAAACAACTGAATTCTCCCAGTGATGATTATTCTGAGACACAAACACATTGTCTTCCAAACTATATTTTCTCAGCCTTTATCAATGTCTGGGAAGTTGAAAATCACATTGCTTTTAACAAAAGAAAGGCACACAACTTCTTTTGTGTTCTGATGAATGTGAAGGATCCACAAGTTCTTATGCCTTCTGCTGTCCAAGCTACAATGGAGCTCAACCCGAGGTTTCAGATTGTGGAAGGAAAATAACACATGACTGGAAGGAAAAGAGCACAGAAATAGCATCAGAAGAAATCTTTTCAGTTTGCATTTTCTTAGGCTATGTATGTCTCCAGTAAATAAAGGTGGCATAGTGGCAGACAGCTCAGGCTCTCCCTGGCCAGCCAAACAGAAATTAATAGGAACTTCTTTGTTGAGGAAGGATATTGGGAAAATCACATGTGCATATAGGAACAGCAGAACCAAGGAAAGGCAGGCCATAGGCCCTGGATTAATTCATGTCAGGTAGGTTGCATATGAACCAGTGTCTAGGAAATGAAGTTAAACTTGCTTTACTGGGACGCCACAGCTGGGAGCACTGGGAATATCTGGGAAATGCTCCCCAGTACACAAGCCCCAAATGTGCAGCACTGGCACACAGGGCCACAAGACAGATACAAGCAAGGATCCAAATGGTGCTCAAACAACCCTGGACCATTCAGGGGAGAAGTCTGCACATCACATAAGTAAAAGCTCCTATCTGAGGTGATTTTCTGGGCTCTACAAGCAGTCAAATGAGGGTTACCCCTGAAAAAATAAAAAAAGCAATATAGCCTAAAAAGGATATTCTGAATTTTTCCATGGGCTGTCTTGGAAGAAGAGGAAAACTTATATACCAGTGTAGGCATCTATATAACTACCAGCAGTTTTTACACAGTCTATTCCTTACTGGGTGCCATCTGGGGAAGATTGGGCACAACTGTCCAGTCACTGGCTGCCCTGTTGAACTTACTGCTTCATAACTCAGAAGATTTCGTCATGCACCAGTGTGTTTTGGGGGAAGCCAGTGCTGCTCTGCTACTTGTTGCATGTTGCACCAGGCTGTTTGCCATTTTATCACAGAACTTTGTCTATCTTGTGACATTTTCTTTCCAGTATAAAGGGGGGTTTTTGTGGGTTTTTTTTGGTTGGTTTTTTTTTTTGTTGGGTTTGGGTTTTTTTTGTTTTTTTGGTTTTTTTTCCAAATCAGTATCTGTTGTCTGCCTTCTACTAGCTTGTTTTATGTGTTTCTTTTAGAAACAAACAGAGAAAAAAAGGCAGGTATAGTACAGCAGAATGTATCAATGAATTTAGGAGTGGGATTTTTCTTCTTTACAGAAGGTATCTCTATTCTTCTAATATATGTCTAAGTGGAAGAAGGTCCAGATGGCTAATGACTAGATTTGGTTGCTAAAAATCCCTTGTCTATGCTTTAACATTTGCAAATTCATCATTTTCAGGCAGAGTTATACTCCTAAAGACCTGTGATTGGCTTATTTGTGACAACGCGGAAAATGAAAGAGATGGATAGAAAACTCACATGTTGTTGTACTATCAATTATTTTGTGTTCTTTGGATATTTCTAAGCTCACAAAGCATGAGGATTGCAGCGCAAGAATTTTTTTTTGCAACTTTTCAGTAAACCTATTATTGTAACATACCCAGCAGTTTGCACTGTATGCTTAAAGAACACTCTATCCTAACATATAAAAATGCCCTTTGGATGGAAAAAAGTCACCTTATGAGCACCTTACTTGCTAAAAGCATTTTTGCTCTTCATATTTCTTACATATTCGCATTTTAACTAAAAATTACAATCCTGAAGTGTGGCATCTTTTCCTCTATTTTACATGGAAATTCTTCTCTCACAGTTCAAGGTCAAAAAAGATATTCCAGACAACAACTGACAGAGAATAGTATAAAAATGCACACTGATTTAGATTTTCAGAACTGATCAGCAGTTTAGGACTGTACTAGCAATTTATGTGGTCTTTCCAGTTTACTAGAAGTTAAAATTTTTTACCACTGTTTGAAAAGTACCATGCTAACCAAGGTAAATTAACTAATGAAATTCCTTGATTGCTAGACAGTTTACCATTTCAGAGGCACTTTAAACAAAACTAGTTTAGGAAACATTTTCTCACAGCAGATCAGCTAAAACTATTATTTGCACTGGGAAAAGATAATTTTTTCTTTCATGCTTTTTCACATGTAAATTCTCATATCTTTTCAGTAAATAACTAGCCCATATTGATTCACTGGATATTTATTTTCCTTTCTTGCACTTTTCACTTCAAGACTTGATTATATTCATTCTGATAAAACATTGTGTGCTACCACCCTGCCTGCTACTCCAGCACAGTACAGAGGAATAATGCATGGACTACAGTCAAGAAACCTAAGCCTGCCACACCAATTAGAAATAGTTCCAGCAGGACTGATTTGTTCCAGTCTAACAAATCTAGTGTCAGACTCCTTTCTGAGTGCATATTTTATGTTCTAGAGAAATGCATATAGTTTTAACAGGAAAGACTCATAAACATTGTTGTTCTTATTTAAGGGTTCAGAAATTGAAACACACATAAAAAATATATTAAGTCAAGCTAAACAAATTTTCGTATTACTCCACAAGATGTGGCGGAGATGAAATCAAATCTTTATTGTCTGTGAGAGTGCTTCCACTCTGATGATGGCAAGTGAGGTCTACCCTAAACTCTGGCCCTGTGGCCCCTTCAACAGCATTTTCTCCCACCCAGACCACATTGATTTGGGAAGGGGATTATCTCAGGTGAAGTTAGCTCAGAGGACATGCAGCTGCATGGCTTAAAGTATCACCTCTCAGTTGTTTACACACACTGGAGATGCTGAGCTGAAGTCTGCTTTGTCTTTTGCTCTGTTCTTCAACCCCAGAAAAAACATTCTGCATAAATAAAAGTATGTGACAGAGAATTCCACAAACAATCTGTGTGCCAGGCTAGAGCTCTTTACATGACAACATAAATTCTCGTCTGCAGCCCACGACACCTCCAAGAACAGAGACCATGGTTTCTGCCAAAGCCCTCCTAGCAATGCTGGCACCAGTGCTTTGCACTGTTTAAGCCAGATGCTTCTTATTTAAGAAAGTTATTGGAAACATATAACATAACTAAGAAATTAATGTTATCTGTGTTCGTATCTGGCCAAGCTGTACAGAACTCGAGGCTGGTTTGCTTTAGGAGTGGGCTGGAATTCCTGATTTTCTGAAGGAGATAGTAAGTGAAGTTGGAGGACTAGACCTAACTTAGGGGAGGAGATGTGGCTATGAGGTTGTTCATCAAATAAAACCTTTTCAGGGTGGTGTGACACTAGAGTGAAAGTCTCCTGCTGGAAGGGAGGAAGCAGAACTGACAGGCAGAAGGAAGGAGGATACAGATGGATAAGAAAGTATTTTCAATCCTGAAGTATTTATGTACTTCTATTTGCCCTTTGTATATTATCCAATCTGCTCTTGCACAATGGTTGAGATATCACTAAACATATGTAGATCTAAGCAAATCTGCAGACTCCTGGCTTGTGTTCTGGTGATATTGCCAGTAATGCTGATAGCTTGGTTAGAAAAGTTGAAAATTAATAACAATAGTTCTGTGTACCCACAATCCCTACATTTCTGCTTTCCTTTCCTCTCTCTTGTTTGTGAAAGGCTGCCTGCCTTGCCTGCCTTTCTTCAGATCTTTTCCATTTCCAGTAAGGAGCTGTATAGTATGAGAATCCTACCTTTGCTTTTATATATCCACCCTGCTCCACAATATTCAATAGTATTGATATGGTTTTGGCAAGATATAATTTTGTTTTCAACCTTGTTTTCTCCAGACTGTCCCTCTTTCCCATAAGAAGCCTTCCAGCCTAAAAAAATATATATATATATATAGTCCTTAAAAAAAAAAACAAAACACAAACAAAACAACAAAAGCTTGAGAATTAGGTTTTGGGAAAGTAAAAAATATGTGCAGTGTGATAACTAAGCATGAGCAGCTACGCTGTGTGGCAGAGATTGCAAGATGTTTTCCTTATGCTCATACTGATTGTAGTTATCTTTCCAGTTTCTCACGGCTCATAAATTATACACCCCTGCAAACTCTGCCTGCTGGAATTTAGAATTTTGTCCCTTTACCACTGGGAGAAATTGAACAATTAATGAAGCAATGACAACTGGTGCTTCCTCCCTTCCTGGGGAGGCAGGGACAAAACACATCCAATGTGGATGCAATATTCAGCTACAAATACCTCCATGTGAAATTCCTTAGGCCTAGATCTGAAAGAAGAGCAACCTGTTTTAATATTCCATTTCAGAATGTTTTTACCAAAAAAAAAGGCAGGAAAAATAGGATGATGAGGCAGCCATCCTCCTCTCCTGTTCCCCTGGGTGACAAACATAACCAGAGCTTTTGCTCTTCTCTGTTTTTCGTTACAGCCACGCTCCAGAGACATATGCTCCGTGCTGCTGTAAATACACTGCTTCAAATGTCAGACCTGATTTACTCTGTTTTTTGGAAAGAGAACAAAGAAAGTCAGTTTTTGAACCCAATAATGACAATAAACAGCAGTTGTTCAAAAATAGCCCAGAGAAGAGACTAAATAAAGAGGGTGCTGTTTCTGCAGTTAACTATTATCCACACTATTCCTAGGAGGTGTTACTCATAGTGTAAGCACTTCCATGAGCATTAACAGTGTCACAGCTCATCAAAATGTAGTCTTATGAGCTGAGCCTTGAAGAACAAAACACTTGTATGTCCTAAATTTCCACTGTAGCGACGATAAATGTGGTGGTTTAATCCCAGCCGGCAACAAAGCACCGCGTTACTGCTCTCCCACACAGCCTCCTCCCTGCCCCCGGGGGAGGAGAACTGGAACTGGAATGGAAAGGTAAACCTCATGGGATGAGATAAAAATCACTTAATAATTGAAACAAAATATAATGATAAACATGCTAATGATATTAATAATTGTAATTATAAGGAGAGAGAGAAAGAACAACAGGACCCAAGAGACAAAAGCGGGGCACAATACAATTGGTCACCATCCACTGACTAAAACCCATCCCATCCCTGAGCAGAGATTGGCTCCTTCTGGGTAATTCCCCCAGTTTAGGTACTGGACATGATGTTCTGTGATATGAAATACTCCTTTGGCCAGTTTGGGTGAGCAGTACAAACTATGCTCTCTCCTGGCTTTTTGTGCAGCTCTTCATTGACAGAGCATGAGAAGCTGAAAAATCCTCGATTAAGGGTAAGCAGTACTTAACAACAGTCAAAACATCAGTGTGTTATCAGCATTATCTTCATACTGAATCCAAAACACAGCCCTGTACCAGCTACTACAGATTAAAGTAACTCTGTCCCAGCCAAATTCAGGACAATAAGAAATGTGACTGTCCTGAAATACAAATGGTAAAACCGAACATGATCTGCTAACTCCGATGTCACATTTTCAAGGAGAGTTCTTTTTGGATACATTTGCATGACGTAACACAGGGCTTTGTGAGGTTATCCAGGCTAGTGTGGACCCTGGAAGCAGCATGGTGCTGTTCAGAAAGCCTCCATCAATGAGAACATACCCTCCTAATGCAGCTATGGTAATTTCAGCAACTCAGTATTGCACCTTATTGCTAAACCTAGAAAGCCATATTTAGAATTTAGTACTTTTACTTATATAGACCCAATATAGATGTGTCTCAGAAGCCTGTGTTTGGATTCCTGTTTTTGAAAACATTGCCTGCAAGGTTTTGCACCAAAAATTGAATACTAGTCAGACTATCTTATCTAAATATCTTAAAATAGACTTACTTCTGTAAATATGCAAGGCATCATGGAACTCAATGTTTTCAAACATTACATCCTATATAAACTGGGGGGCGTACTCTACAAAAACACAAGGCAACTGCAATAAATTAAAGTGAAAGTGAAATGTTGTCTAAATTCTTTTGCATGGAGCTGCTTCACACTTCTGCTTGCTGCATCTCATTCTTCTGTGCTTATTCAAAGCTTGTACCTTCCTAGGAGTGAAAACGCGAGCCCCAAAACTGAAAATTTCATGGAAACAACCTTAATGGTGACAACTTCTGAGTGCCCTCTTGCCACTAGTGGCATAATTTTTTGGTTTTTTCACATGGTGAGTACATAATTTTCTACAATGAGTAAACAATGCAGCACAGTCAACAACCTTGTTCCTGTTAATTGACAGATCCTCACTTTCATAACTCTTCTCAATAAAAAATCACAGCTGATGCTGTCAGGTTGCGAATCTCACAGCAAGATTTTGGGGCCAAGCCAAACACAAATTACCTGGTGTTCACACTGGTAACTCCTTATTTTTTTGGTTTTTTTTGTTTGCTCTGGATCTGCAAAATAAGAGCTCTGAATTTGTTCTGATATGTTAGTGTTTATTTCATCAACAGGATCACTAATTTCTGAACCACCTGGCTTGAGAATCTGTGCTGTGAGTAAAGTCCCTCTTCTTGCTTCTGGCCCTGCCTTGTTGCTGCCTGGACTCTAGGCACTGCACACCAAAATGTCACCAGGGATACCACAAGAAAATGGTTTCTGTTTGGCTGCTCTTTCTTTGCCAAACAACAGTAGTGCTAACTTCACCATACCACTTTTTCATGTATACAGTTTTCATTCTTTCTACAAAAATTCTATCTCCTTTAGTTCAGAGTTACCCTAGTTGCCTGGCCCAAAGCACTACTGCATGTCTTGACTTCTATTGCAGCCTGTTGGCTCAGGGCAGGAATGGCAAGCAAAATCACCTCCATCATCTTCATTTCACACTCCCTCTGGTGTAAACATTTGTGTTTCAGCAGGTCTGGTACTCTCAGTGGTATCAAACATCTTGGTGATACCATACCTCTGAAGGCATGTCTGTCACATAAGCTAATGCCACAGCTCTCACCTTGCCCTCAGTGCAAACCCCAGCCTGTGAAAAGCAGTGCCTTGTTTCACCCACACTGCCAAGCCCCACTGGGGAAGGTGAGAGACAGAGAGAACCATTGCTGCTTGCTTTGCACTACAGGGTGCTCTTGGCTCCATGGAACTCCCAGATTCTGCTGCTGCAAAAGGGAGCCTGAATATGGAGTGGGACCCCACTACCAACCATGGGCAACATACAGCACTTCAGACCCTCCTTAAGGCAATAAGAGAAATGGAAAACCTAAAATCAAGACAAAGAGCTGTAGTTTGATGTTGCCTTCAGCTTTCCCGTGGCTCAGATAGGCATCTCACTGTGCCACAGAACCAAGGTCTTCTGGCCCAAAGCAGCATGTGTTAGCATCACTGCTGTCTGGGCCAGTCCTGCTCCCCTGAGAAGTCACTGGAGCCTCAGTGAGGCACTGCCCTGGCTCTTGGTGTGGGCGTCCAGTCCCACATACCCAGCCTCCACAGACTCTCTGGCTTCAGCAGCCTCCAGGTGCCTGGTAGGTTTAAAAAAGTACCCAGGATTTGGCAAGACGTAAGGCTTATGGTTCAACTAAACAAAGCTCATCTTACCTCACTGAGAACCAGTCTGACAAATGAGAGAAATTTGTCAAGGGAAAAAATGAGCTTCAAGAAGCTGTCACTCCTACTTTGTTTGAGGCAGGGGGAGAGAAATGGTGTTTGTGGCACTTCTCTTTATCTCTGTGGAGCATCTATTTCCCGAGATTGTTTTGGCTAAGGATTTCTTGCAGTTGTTTTCCAAAACCAAAATTAAGAAATTAGACTTTGGTCCTTTCCCTCTAATAAAGTTCACATGAGCATGGCTCAAATGCCTTGGATGTATTTGCTCCTGGAGTTTGTAAATATCTTTTTGAAGAATGCTTGGTTCTTTGGTTTTGTTTGGGTTTGGGTTTTGGGTTGGTTTTTTTTTTTAGTTCCTCATTTCATTTCAGAATTTTTTTAAACCTTGTTAGCTGCAGCCTTACCTTAGGAGTTTTTTTCTCACCTCTGCTGAGATAGGCAGATCTAAGCTTTTCTTGGTTGATTGGTTGGTTAGACAGATTGGCCTCCATTGTGTAGTGGATAGTGAGTGCCTGGAAACAGTCTCCATGCACTAGTTGATGAATGGAAACACAGGGATTTGAACTACTAGAACCATTAGTTTTGCAAGCAACAGGGCATTATCTGTATTCCATATTTAAATGAATGGTGCTGGCACTGCAGGATGATGAGTTAAAGGTAGTATTGGTTTTGCTCTTAAATTCCCTTAAAAACACTTTCCCTCTTCCCTCCTTCCCCCCACCCCAAGAGTAGAAGGCTCGGATTTGCTCCCTAATGGCTCTTGTCCATGATTTTGGACGAGTTCATATGTAGCTGGTTGTGAGTGCTGGATATCAGTGTGCCGCTCTAGTTCTAAATGGATCCTGCACTAGACAGAGGGATTGTTTGCTGTGGAAAACAAAGTAAAAGAATCATTCTGTCACTGAAAATAATTTGAAAATATATTCAAAATACATTGAAAATGTATTGCTGTAACCAGCTTTGCTTTCTGTCATATGCTCTTTTTCCAGTTGGATAGCTTTCACCCTTCTTTGTTCATTCTAAGATGAGCCATCTTCTCCAGCCTTTTTCAAACCACCAAGAAGCAACTCAAAGTTTGTCTGAAAATCCAGATGGAAGATTACAAAATCTACATATCTTAAATGAGATGGATGAGTAATGCAGCTTACTTGTCTAAATCACTCAGCAATCCAAATTACATGCCACATGTTACTCCTTAAGCTAGTTGAGAAGAGTTTCCTTTTTTTTTTTTTTAATTAATTCAGTCTAAATGCCTTTAATAACTTCAGAGCTGAACAGAAAGAGCACTGCTGTAAACAGTATTTTGATTTCATCTGACCTTTGCATTGAGATCAGCTCTTAAGATACATTATCTGGAAATATGATGGTCCTTAATTTTTCCCTCAAACTCACCTGGCAGAGGAATATCGAGCTAGAAAAGTATGCTCAGGAAATTCAAAGGGGATCTTTGGTGAAAGTAAGGCAGTACATTTTATATGTATTGCATCTATAGTGCCTTGGAAACCTATTTCAGTGTTGCTTCCCAATGAACATAGCAGAACAAATGTTTGCCTGCTTTGCACATCATTCTCATAAAGAAATAAAATTGTCATTTTTAAATATAACGTTGCATCTACTTACAATTTCTAAAGCTATGTTCTTCAATTGCTAGCAGAAAAATACTGATCCTAGAAGCTTCAGCAACATCAGGTAACACCTGTGGGGAGTTTAATCAATAAATAAGCTCTCTTGTGTTGTCGAGCATTTTCACCATCCAATGACTTTGTATAATGCTGTGAAAGTGGCCACCTATACTGTGTCACTCAAGAGAAAAGGAAATTTGCTGTCTCAAAGCATAGGGAAAGGCGAATGATAAGTTATAATTATTTCCCTGAAGCTTCATCAGGGGGTTTGTGGATAACCTTAGAGGTAAGAGCTGCTGCCTCCTGGGACCTGATCTCAGAAGCACTCGACAGACACATTTGGACTCTGCAACTGGAAGCAACTTGACACCAGACATGCCCCCCAAAAAAACTGAAGCAGCAATTTCAGCAAATGGGACTGCCAGATTTCCTGTACGTAGGGAAAAGACATGAGTGTTTTCTAATGTGCCAGAATCAGGGTGCTTGCTCTAACAGTAAGCTCTAGGGAACTCTTGGAATCTCTAGCAAGAAGACAGCAGCTTGGAAAAAACCTCCTGGGAGTTTTGTTCTGTGCTGAGCCTTGGCTTGAGTCACCTTATTGACCTCTGATTGAATGCATCTAAAAGACAACAGGAGTTATGAGATGGGGGAATCTGCATTTATCTTGAGGCATTTTACAACAATTCTGTTAGAACTAACTGAAGAAGACCTTTTTTGCATCTAATAGGTAATCGCATTAGCTATTTGAGTTTTCTTTTAAAGACTGTCATCATAAATTAGGATTTAGCTGAGCTAGAGAGGTGGTCAGTTTTATTCTGTCTTTCTCAGCATAAAAAAATAATTTTCAGTAAAGTTTCTGTGTTAATTTTTCAGACTAATATTTTGAATCTTCTCCCTTCCTGTGTTGGGACTACTGTAACTTGTATTCTCCCCTCAGTGCTCTCAGTGGAGAACGAGAGAAGCAACGATGTAGAACAACTGTTCTGTACAGGCTCCCTGTCCCCTGAAACAGCCCTGTTCTGTCCCTACAACCAGGTTTAATGCCCCTGGGGTGGATTAAATTAATCACAGATCAGTTCACTGAATGCTTTTACTTCAGCTGAGAGACGGTTTCTGGGTCTTTAAAGGGGGCACAGTACACCCTTCAAATTTTGTTGAAATATATTTAAATATAAAATAATAATTTTAATATAAAATATATTAAATAGGAAGATAAGAGCATGCAGCACACCAAAATCTGCTCCTGTTTCACACAGCCTGTTCCAGCCAACTGTACCAACTCTGGTTTGGGACCCAAACACAGCAGTATTGTGGACTGTTGTTTTGATCGTTTTATGCCGAAGGTGCCAGCTGCCAGAGATGTGAGTGGGTTTCTGGACAGAAGGAAAATTCTGCAAGAATATACTTTGTTAGGGCACTTGTCAGCTCACCACAGATTCACCTTATTGAGTCAACTGTCAGAAACAAACATTTACTGCAGTCAGTTGTGTGCTACTGATAAAACTGCCGAAGAAATTGGTATTTCTCAGTATTCTTTATATAATTGCCACATAAATTCCCAGACACTGATTCCAGAAACGATATGCTGAGACTTTTCTTCAACACTTGGATGAAGAGATGATGGTATTTATTGAGAGGATCAGCTGTAGATGGGGGAACAGAAGTTTTCTGGGAGCACTGCACCGGTCCTGGAAAGCGTCTGGAGCCTGCAGGTGCTTCTGTGCTCTGTACTATGAGGGAAAAATGCTCCCCAGTATCACTGGCACCATCCAGGTGTCTGAGGCTGGTACTAGGAATATCAGCCAGGGGTATGTGTGGAGAATTCTTTCACAGGAGCGCCTAAAGGCTGCAGGCAAGAGCTGTGTAGGTGCTGCCTGTGTAGGTATTGTGCATATAAGGCACATTACCTTTCTCCCCAGTATGCTGCAAAAGCACAAAAGACAGATGAAGGGTGCATAGATGGAAGGGGAGGCAGAAATATTTTCTCTTTTTTGCAAATAAGGAGACATCCAATCTGAAGGTCTGAACACTAGCAACTGAACATCAGGGTCATATTCCCCAAAAAGGAATTGTTTACCAATGTTTTCCATATTCCAGTAGCATCATTCATGAAGAGAAAGGAATAGTGTTGCATTTGAATGACAACCCTTAGGTGTTGTGGCAATTTATTAAAGCACAGTGCATTTGAGTGCTTGTCAAGTACAAAATGCAAGTGGCTAATGCTGCAGTCAAATGCATTTTTCCAAGGAATCAGCTGCTTTCTTACTGCATTTATAAAATATATCTCCATGGAATTATATTTTCTGAGACATGAATCAACACAACATATGTTATAGTGCTTCAGCTTTGTTTTCATAATGAAAAGAAGTTGCTTTAATGGCATCTGTTATAGTGCTAGCAATGTATCCTGCCACAGATTCTCAGTGAAAAAACCCACCAATTGCAAGTCAAAGAACTCAAATCCAGGTGTAAAGGAATGGAATGTGATTATGCCTGCTATTACCTAGTTATCTGTTCTGCTCTTCTTCCTTTTTTTAATTATTTAGCAGAGTTAACACAGAAATGCAGTAAAGGAAACACTCAAACTCAGTATTATTTCTGGATACAAACAGTCTTCTTTAAACCAGCAAGGAATTTTGACTGCAAAGTCCTGTTGAAGTAATTTTTTTTTTCCTTTAGGATGGTAGCTTTCCTTTGCTGCAGTTGTCTTCTAAAATATACATTAAAGATTATCTTCCTTTGAGAGGATAGTAAAAGGAAAACTTGCTGTACTGGGACTTGGTAAACTGCCTTTAATCTAATTTATATTACAGGGCACCTATTACTGAGGAATTCATGTACTACTAAATGTCACTTCCACTCTTTTCCTAGCAATGACAAAAACAATTTGTAATTCATTCTAATCACAAGAATGCCACACATAATTCCCCTCATAACTCCAAGATTATGACTTTTCAAGGTCCTTTCACCCTTCTCACTGCCCTGCAGTAGAAGGAAGTGACAATTGTTTGGATTTTGAGCTGTTTCTCTGGTCCCAGAAACTAAAAGGCAATGACAGAACTTTTGAATAGTTTCCTCTCCTTTTGATGCTGCCAAAGTACAAGGAGTTATGCAAAAATTAACAGTTATGATCAGGAGATTGCACTAGGCTTTTACACACACTAAATGCTCTAGCTGTGCTTAGTATTTCATATTTCCATGTAGCCTGATAGACATAAAAGTGTGCAATGAGTGGAGATGTGATATCTGTTTCAAAGAGCTTTGATCTAAATCACAGCCATGGAGATTTCTCAGGAAAAGGGGAAAGATGGAAGATGTCTGAGTACAACAGTGAGGGCTTTTAGGGTGATAAACCATGGATGACACCAGTCTCTGCTTTCTTGGTTTGGTTTTGCAATTCTTATAGACAGAATTGTAGTCAAGTTATGCAAACAAAAGCCACTGCTGGCACAGGGAATACTCTTTGAAAATCCCTGTTTGTTCAGTCGACAAGGATATATAGATCTTTATGCTTTAGTGATGGATATTTAAATGCCTGGATTGATACATTTTGCTATATATAAAAATAGATAGCGGAAATAGAAAACTTTGACATATAAACGGATGATAAACTAGAAATATAATTTAAAAGAACTCTGCCAGTGCTTGAGTGTCTGGCATTTTCTGCTTCATGAATTGTAATCTTTGATGGGGGGCAGGGAGGAGAGCTCATTTCCACTCAGAGAAGTAACAGAGAGAATTTCTGATGAAAACCCAGGTTGGCTTGAAGGTACATTTAGATCTCCCTGGCTCATGCTGTCAGGGTCTGAAGATTTTTTTATCAGCAAGATCTTAGGACCATGCCTGGTCACCCTCTAGAAACACCTTCCCTAGGGCTGCGAGGGAGGATGGAGTAAGGCACTGCCAGGTGACACATGCTGTCTGCAGGCTGTCACTGCCACATCAGCACAGGCACAGCCAACGTCTCCTGCCCACCACTCACCAGATATCTGCTCCTATATGGATGTGTGGGTACACAGCCACGAGTAGGGTGGTCTTGTCTGTGAGACAGGTAGTCCCTTCTACAGGAAAACACAAATAGTTCCCCCCTTCCCACATTTCTGTGAGAAGGGAGGGGAGGCAGATTTCTTGTGACATGGGTGAGGCTCTGCAGAGCACACACTGCCCATGATAAACACAGATTTTGCCTATCAGCAAAGATGCTTTCCTAGTATTTTTTTTTTTGTGCTGAGTTGCATCATCCTCACAGAGCAAACTTCCAGTAGGCAGAAAGGTCATGGCATCTGGCCCCTGGCAAAAAATCCCCAGCATTTCTCTACCATCTTGACCTGATATTAAGATGTTTTGAGAACATGCTGCCATGCTGATAGCAAACAGATGACAGCAGAGTGGTCAGGGCTGAATTTGATACAAGGGTGTGTCACCAAGCTGAAGAGCTACCTGTTCCTGCTCCTCTTCAGACTGGAATTCTTCTCATTGAGCTGTTTCTCCTCTTTCATACATCCAAGCAGATGTTGAAAGCAAAACAAACTTAGAAAAGACAACACTCAGTTGTACTCAAGAGTATCGAGCAAAGACTTATATAGTTAATGGATGAAAATACAAAAGAACCCCAATAACAGCCCCACAAACATCTTCTTTGCTTACCACTTCCCCCCGTCCCCAGAAATTATTATTTTCTAAATTGCAGTTCAGTATTATACTTAATGTACTAAGCAGCCCATGTAATGATGTAATTTTGACAACATTTTAATTTATTGATAACCTAATATTGATTCTGACACCCTGGAACATGAGGCATACTCCTACTTGCAATTTCCACTGGTACATGTTACATAAACTCATTTATTAATCCCCTAGTCCCCCACGATTCCTTACCATGATTCCCCTGTCACCATAACATGAAATGACTGAGTTTCAGGAAGCAATATTTATTCTGTGCTTGGCTAATCTCTGTTTTAATATTTGCTTGAAAGTTGTCCCTTAATAAACATTGAAATCTTTTGGAAAGGGAAAAATATGTCAGTATCAGTCTTTTGACCTGTAGAAAAGATGTAAATTTACTCATACAAACTGGAAAGACACCACTGCAGACCTAAAATCTAATCCTTTGAGCTATCATGTTTGCTCAGTAGCAAAGGAAATGATGTCTGGGGGCACTGAGGGGCAGTTTCACATCATGGGTATGTGTTTTCTAAATACAAGGAGCAGCTAGCCCCCATAGTTATAAATACAGCTGTGTCACCTGTGTGGACTGGACAGACAGTAACAAATGAGCCAGTGGTCCCATGCCCAGCCAGTCAAGCTGCCATCTCTTTAGACTGGATCTATCCATCAGGGGAGTGAGTGGCTGTGGGCTCAGTTCAGAGGTTCTCATTCTGTTAATGCTCTGTTCTGCCAAACTAAAACCTCGGCCTGTCCCTGGCTAACTCATTCCTACTTTTCAAATCAAAACACAGCCAGGTCCAAGGTACTGGGACTCTCAGATAACAGCATTATTTCAGCCTCTAATTTCAAATGCCACTGCTCAACCGGGGCAGGGAGAGTTGTGACCTGACCTCTCCAGTGGCCTCTATAATTTTCTGTGGAGTTCAATGAGCTTGACTCATAGGATCAAGGCAAAGAAAAAGAGTGTCTGGGAATGCTTTTTGCTGCATGTACTGAAAGGACCTACCTGAAGAGTGCTCCTTTTCATGTGGATGACTAATAAAACATGTGATACAAGTGCAAACATCAGCATCTTGAGCAGTAAATGTGCATCTCCCAGCTTTTTGAACTTTTGTGAGCATAGCAAGTCTATACAATCAACACCAGAAACATGAACAAGAATATAAATGCAAACTAAAAGCACGCATTATCTCCTCTTTAGCTTCAGCTCTCATCCCTCTTCTGATAAAAGTTCTACATTTCAAATGCCATCAGTCTGCAGGAAGATACAGCTCTTTCTTTCTGAGCCTATTAACACATTCAACACAATAAAGACGAGATGGAGGGAAAGGACAACAAGAGAAAAATAGTAGGGGTAAACAAAACAAAGCCACACACAAACACTTTTCTTGCAGTTCTGAGAAGCATTTACTAATCTTATCTTCCGCAGAAAAATTCTGCTCTGTTTCAGGCATTCCTGAATGTACTTAGCATCGCTCTTGAGCACGCAAAGCATTCCTCATTATTGCCTTCGCATCCCAGCAATCCACAGAAGATTTTACACATTTATTACACGAAATCCTTGAAACCTAATAGATCTTAAGCTGCACACGGGTTCTGAGTGTCCCCAGAGCTCCCTGCCACCCCGCTCCTGCTTTTTGCTGTTAATGGCAGCTCTGCCGGCTGGGGGGACTTACCAAGGGCTTTGCGATGGGAGGAAGCAGCTGGGAGCTCGCACACACTGGAATAGCTGCTATCCAGCAATGAAGCAGGAGCTGAGAAGTCTCACTCTTTCAGTAGCTATTCAGGTAGTGCTGCCAGCTTTCTCTAGCTCTCTGCACACACACACACGGGGCGGGGGGAGTGGGAACGGGGGGAGACAGAGAGAGGCACAATAAACTCTGCCTGTAATTATGAGCTCCTTTCTACAAATTGTAGCAGCAAGAGATCCCTTCAGCAGCCTTTTCAGCATGATGTCTTTAAAAAGGAGTCCCTTGCAAAAAATTGCATCCTTCCTACTCTCTTCCAAAAATTAAAGCTAGCTCTCTCAGAGATTTAGTCATTGATGTATCATAGAGAGGTTATTGTTGATCAGAGGGTTTTTTTTCTTTTTTTTTAATGATGAAAGTTTTATTATGAAATCTAGCCTAGTTTGGAGTAAAAAAGAGACCTGACTTTGCTCTTTATAAGGAACAATCTCCCAGGAAAGCAGTTTAGATCAATAATTTCATGCATTTAATGACTGTATTTATGAAAGAAAGCATCCAGGCTAAGCGATTCAGTAACTGAAAAGGTAACAGTTTAGTAAATACACACCACTGCCTTTTTGTACCTGCATACACCATTAAAGGAAAAATGCAATACTACATGTAAATTCATAGAAGGATTTATAATGGAATATTATTGCATTTGGCAAAGGGATCTGAAGGATTTAAAAAAGCTTAATCTCCAAGACAGATCCTTTCTTTAAAGTTCTTCAGAATCCTATTCTTTAGAATCCCTGTTCTTTGAAGCCTTAAAACTATTTATCCTGTCATTACTTCTGATGTCACCTTTGATAAAAATGAGATGAAATATATCCTCTTCCTAAGTAAAAGAGGGAAGTGTTCTGGAATATTTCCTGCCATCAATCCATCTCTCTTTCTCCCACATGATCACCCATACACTCACCTACACAAATGCACAACACAATAGCAAATGTAACAACTGGAGGGCCAAAATCATACATTTCCTTCAATCTACCAGCAGCCTCATTCCCCAGAAGGCAGTGGCTTTGTCCAGATCTTGGATAACAACTCCAATAAGCACAGGGTCACCCATAAAGCAGATGAAACAAAGGGTGAAAAAAAAATAAACAGGATGTATGAATCTGACTTTGCCCCCATGAGCAACACAGGGAGCAGCAAGGAGCCAGCTTGGCAGAGCCCCAGTGTGACAATGACTTTAAGGACTGTTAGTTGGCATCACCACTCAGAGGCACGAGGGGGCCTTGTAAAAAGGATGGAAATGGGAAGAAAATAAGAGAAAATAATTGACAGAAGCCTGTTAAAAAAAAAAAAAATCAGTCGCAACTGAGAGTTGCCTTATTGATAGTTCTATTTAAAACATATTAGTGCTCTGCAACATTCCATGAAAGCCTTGTTCAGCCTGCTAACATTTTGCAGGGGATGTTTTCAAACACAGATGCCTGTTTGTTAATATCCAAACCACGTACTTAATATTTACTTTTAATCAAAGACAACTAATTTTAGGTCCTGGTAAGTTTATTAGGAAATCATAAAACACGAAGTGTGCAGAGAGAAGCCTCTTCCAAGGCTTTGGCTTGTCTCCGTAGAAGAAGAAGATGAAAAGATGGCAATTTCTGTCCTTTGTTGCTCCTGCCTCCCTCCTGCTCAGAGTGGATTAGGCAGCAGGTGGTAAATACAACCTTGTGTTTAAACTGCAGACTAACACTGTCTGCCACCTCTTGGTCCTAAAGGAGCCCCAATGCAGGTGGCCACATATTGTCCTGCTTCTCGACGGGGGTGAATCAGGGCTCTTCGACTCCAGTATCAGAAGGCTTACATGATTTATTAGAATGACTCCATTGCTCAGAAGGCTTCTGGGTTATATCTGCCCAGGTACAGAGTTCATGCTTTCTTCTTCATGGTTAGTACCAGACTGCTAGAATATTTAGAATTCCAAGATAAGAATTGTCCATCTCATAGGTCAAGAAAGAAAGAAGGCTCCCATCGCCCATGTAGGAGACAGGGCAGAAGAATACATCTGTGTCTTTGAACACACAGTTGAGAGATAAAATGAGCTTCTCCTGGGAAAAAAACCTCAGCAGGCTTTCACCCAGAAAACTCATAAAATGTCCAGGTGACAGCCACAAAGCCATGAGGAGTCACTGGTGGCATAGACAGAGGCAGCCATGACTTTCAAGACCTTGTTTTTCTTGGTATATAAAGCAGGGACTATTGGTGGCCTTTAGCCCATACATTGCAACATCCCACTGGTTGCTCATTAGCTGTGGAAGTTCAGCCTCACAAAATGCTTCTTCATCACTCTATTCATCCTCTGGAGAGGTTGGTCACGAGATTGGCAGGCTCTGATGCTCAAAATGCCAGAGAACTTCTCCCAAGGTCAGATCAGTTTTGCCAGTACTGTTGGGGGTTCCTGTCATACCCTCTCTCCCATCACAAACACCCTTGCTGCAGGACCTTGAGGGTCTGAGCCGCCCTCACCACACTCCCACAGCTGGCATGTCTGTACTCCAGCAGCTGGATAGAGCATGGCTTGGGCCAGAGCTGCAGTATCTGCTGCAGGCAGAGCTTCCCTGCCTTGTGAGCTGTACTAGCTGCAAATGCAGGTTTTGAAAAGCTTGTTTCTAGAAACTACAAGTATGCAGTGGCAGCATGTTTACTTTGTGAGGGCAACCTGAATAGCTGACATCTGGGATCTTTCTGCATTAAAAACAAACTATCCAGCCCTTTAGCTATTCATCCATCTGGGCTTGCTAAAAAGAAGCTTCAGAGAGAAGAATGGAAGCAGAGTTCAAAGAACCTCTCTTACCATCAGGATAGGAGGGCTCTGTTCTTAGGGGATTATATTAATTCAATCAGATCTGTGGCCGTCACAAGTGAGTACAGGCAACTTACACTTTAGTAAAAAAGATTATTTTTTGCAGTGCAAGTAAAGAGTCTGGGAGAACTCCTCCATAAATTATAGCTCTACAACTTGGAAAGAACTAACAAATCATCTGTGACCTGTGAATCTAATTTTATTGTGCAAAGAATATTTCCTCCAGGGCTCTTTCCCTGATACATATATCTATTTGCCATTCTTCTTTGACATAAACCAATTTCTGTGGTTTGCTTGTCAATAAATATCCTTAATTTTTAGTGAGCAATACTAAAGCCATTGACCTCCAGTAGAAGCAGGTTCTTAAAGAAACACCTCTCATTTTCTCTGAGACGTGCAACATTTTGCTGCAGAACTACATCTCTGGACTAAAATGTGAATTTAATATACTGCAGGATGAAGGTGATACAAGGATTTGTTTTGTTTCTTTCATGGCTTCTGCTCTCCATCAGTATCAACTACAGTTTTTACACACGGGTATCTTGCTTACTGTCTGAAAATAATAGACTTACCTAATACAGCACATGGTAACTTTTGGCAGTCAGTGTGGACTAGGCACTGATCAGTTCTAGCAAGTCCTAATAATGTTTTTTCCTCTGTCTCTTCTTCTTCTAACTCTTTCCATGACTTACTGGGCAGAAGGGTTTCACTGAGAAAGGAGGTATTAGTGCATGCCTTATAATGGTGTCAGAATTATCTCAGTGTCAGTATTATTAATACAGAGGAATCAATATCAGTTTTACAATGAAAAGAAATCTGGATGATCTGATATATGGAAGCACATAAATCATGCATGCATGCAACCTCTGCCTCGTGAGTGACACCACACTGGCTTAGATTAAACTGATTTCTGAAGGCATAACTATCCCCTTTCATTCCTTTTTCACAAAACTCTAATCATTTTACAGTGCAAAGATACAGACACAGCCTGTCTTTCAGACAGTGATTTTTATGTGTGCTAGATTGCCAGAATTAAGCATGTACATCTTAATGTCACAGGTGCAAGATTTTACCCCATTGATTAAAGGAATCAATTTCTTGATTCATGGAAAATTCATGAAAGGGAGGAGTGAAATTTCTATGATAAAGCTTATATTCTGTTTTCATTTACATCCAGCTAAACCTAATTTCAATGTTTTGCATCAATACTGTGATCTGCAACACAATATTAATCAAGGTAGTGTTGTTAAATCAAGTACAGCATGTAAAAAACACAAATTCTATCTGAGGTAGAGATTCTATCTGACATAGAGATTTTGCACCTGTGAATATTGATGTGTGTCTTTTATAAAGTTACATAGAATCAGCAGGAACTTCTGCAATGTCATTACAGAACCCAAACCTCAAGGTCAAGCTGTAAAACCCTCAAGGTTTCTAGGCCACTGAAATTTTGAATTCACTATTCTGAGGAGGCTGTTTCTCCTTAAATGAAAGAAGTTGACAGTGAGTGACAATTCTTTGGAATTGTGTATCAGCAATAATGCATTGCTTGTGTCAGCTGAAGAGAAAGGTAATTCACAGTAATGTTTATTAACTAATTAGGATTGCATAATGTTTTGTAATCCAGGATGAGATGGGGAGAAAACTCTTTATAAAATCTTTGTGATTTTTTTTTCTCTTTTTAAAACAAAACAAATAATTTTTATGTATTTCAATAAAACCTGAGCTATTGAGTTGAAATGATGTTCTATTGAGGGTGTTTTCAGGGTGTTCAAAGTAAGGAAGGTTCTAAGCATATCCATGCAGAAGCTCAGTCTCTCTCACTGTCCTGTAGTGGTGGGGTTCTATCCCTACCTTTTCTACCCTTGCAAATCAAAAGAGATGAAGTATCAACACTGGATAAGCCCTCAGCATATGCAAAACTGCTGGTGTTTGCTACAGAAACACAAAGCTGAGTTAGGCCAACCCATCTGGTAGCGCATCAGTAACTTAAAATAACCTTTAACAGCATTTCCATGCTTTTGGTTACGTTTGAGGAGTTTTAATGGCCATCATCACCGATTGAATCTGAGGAAACAAAAAAGCAGTTTGCGTAGTCACTGCCAGTGTGGCGTAATAAAACACCTGAGAAGCAGAAAAGAAGGACTTTAGGAAACTAATACCAGGGCAGGCTTGTCCTGGGAAGGTGACAGCTAGCAGAACATCTCTGTGAAACATGCAGAAACAGCAGCACAAACAAGTGAGGTGGGTGTAATAGTGGTCACTGCTGAGTCCAGTGTTTTTCCAGCAAGTTTTTAACTCCCCATGATTTGGTCTAGCAGGGAGTCATCATGGAGCATGGCTTTCTTTATCACTGTCTGCATTTTGAAATGATTGGAAAATTTCAGTCCTGGCCATTAGAGCATTTGTACCAGCACTCCACTGGCTGGCTACAGATCTGTTTAGGTTGCCTCTCCATCCCCATCAAGGTGCTCTTCCTTCCAGTAACCCCTAAGTGATATAAAGGAGCTTGTTTCCTTCTCCTGACTCTGGATGGCTGTGATGGTGGCTAACAAGCATGTGTGTGTGCTGCTGCTGTGCTTGATAAAGAAGAATCACATAAGCATGAAAGGAAAATAAGCCTGCAAAACCAGGACTGTACCATTTGCTTTGAAAGAGCTGAAATGTGTCATTGTATTGATGTCTTCCAGACCTGAGTGCCAGAACTGTGGGGCAATCACTAAAGTGTCTGGGATGTGCCTAATAGTGCACGGTTTCATGATACAACATGAGATTAATTATCAGCTTGCTTCTGTAAAAAGGGAAAGTCTTATTATCCCCTCCCAGCTCCTCATCCCAGCTGTGATTTTTGTGGCATATCTTGAGCCAGAGCCAGCTCTCATCTGAGTGCACAACAAGAGGTTCCACACATTTAAAAGGCAGAAAATTCAGCCAGGATATAAAAGTAGGTGATAGGTCTCTGTGGTAGTAGAGAATGGGTTTACTCCAAGTGGGTAAATCAGAATGGGTTTACTCCAAGTGAAACAGAGTGACAGCATGGGACTGGGTAAGGGATGAGCAGAGGGTGTCAGATTTCCTTTTCAGCAATAGAGAGCACAGTCTATCATAAAATCATACAGGAGCATATCTCAGAGGTAGTGCACTGCATTGCAACTCTCCATAGTCACAGATTCCTTTAACATTGGTTCTATATTAAACATTGTCCTATGCAGGTTTTATCAGCAAGGAACAATGTACTGCACCAGCATAAAATTAGGCACCTCTACAAGAAACCAGATTTGAAACATCCCAGGGCTTTTCCTTTAGATTATCAGAGAGAAAATAAAAAATTGACAACCTTCTAATTGCTAAATTTTTTGTTTCCTAGAGAAAGGAAAAACAGGATTTCAGTGCTGACCCTTTTATTGAAGGGCTACTGATTAACCTAGGTCTTCTCAAAGATAATGGGGTTAGCATCAAGAAGAAGTGGAAAAGATAACATGGAAAGGGAAAAGGGACAGAAGTCCTCACTTCAGTCTGTGCCTAAACTCACATGAAAACAACACAAAGGCCTGTATTATGCACAGAGCACTGCCCACCATACCATCCAGGTGGAGGTGATTAAACCTAGGAGAGCAGAGCATGTGTAATGTGGGGATTGGAAAGGTAGTTGGTGTGTTCATGCAGTGATTGTGGTTGGAGGCAGAGGTAATCAACCACTTAAGCCATGCTGCAGCTCCTGTCCAGATCCCCACCTCTGGGCAGAAAGAAGAGCATGGAGGAAGAGGAGTCCTGCCCTGATGTTGCCTGGATTTGTCCCTGTGCCCAGAAACACAGTCATGCTCTCAGACACAGGAGGATGTACATCCAACATGAATGTAATCTAGCTGAGGAAATGATGGTTGAAAACATGAGACAGCATAGACAAGATCAGGGTCACAACAACAACTATTCTTTTTAAGGAAAGTAAATTTCCTATAATTAATCTGACATCCCAAGCTGACCTTCTTGCAGGACTTAAGTCCAGGCTGCTGTCTGCTAATTTTCTCACTTCTCACTTCCTCCTCAGGCATGAAAATTTTCTAGGCCATAACTGCATTTCCTCTGCCCCCAGGCACGCTGCCAGGAGCCTAGGGGAGGGAATATGAGGAGGAGGTGAGGGGTAGCTGAGGGAGTCAGGCTCTGTCTCAGTACCACTGGAGTGGTGGTTGTACTTTGCCATGCCTTGGTAAATCATTGTCCCAATGGAAGAGAAGCCTTTGCCTTTGAACCAAGCCCTGTACTGTTGGTCAGAACACAAGCACTGGTGGCATAAGGTTGTCTGATGGCATCTACAGCAAGGGAGAAAGCATGATCAGCAACCTCCAGAAAAAAGAGGTAGCAGGAATCAAAATCCTATGCTGGCTACCATGGAAGCTGGATTGTCAGATAAAAGTAGAACAGAAACAGTGGATGCAAAAACTGGGGAAGAAAATGAACGTTAGCTATTTTTATTGTATCCCTGAGGGAGAGAGATGAGAACAAAGAATGCCAAAAGCATAAGAACAGCTGATAAAGGTTTACTCAGCTCAGAAAATCCTACTCTAACATTTCTTATTCTATGAAATATAAATTAAGCCATTAGTACTTGAGGGGGTTTTGATTTCTGAATATGTACAAATCTAAATACATTCTACTTGGTGTCTGAAAATGTTGAAAGCCTGAGAAGACTTGAGATTATCCCAGCTACACAAATAGGGCATTGTAGGAAATGTCCTCTTTTATTTCTTACTCTGTCCTAAGTAAAATAGTGTGAAGTTGCTCTTTATATGAAGAGACCATACACTTCAGCCAAAATATTTGGAGTAGATCTTTAGCTAAAAATAATAAAAATGGAATTAGTGCAGTTTACACCAGTAGAGCATCTATGAACTTAAGACAAGTGTAACAGAGGAACAACATACTTCTGAATCAGTTTGCTCCTTTTGTTTTCAGTTAATTCTCCCAACACTGCCTGTGCATGCTCTAGGTATTTTTGCAAAGATTTGATTTAAATTCACTATGTTGCTATGCACTTAACTATGAGTTTATATTTTAGCTCAAAGGATTCATGTGTAGGGTTGTTGTGTTTTCCAGACACGAGTCCATAGAGGAACAAAAGGCGTAGAGATGTCGGATAATAAGAGCATTTAGAAAACAATGATAAATCCTTAGAAACATAATTGAATATGTTGTAATTTTAAAATATAATTTATGCTTGAGACTTTCCTCCTTCTCTATATAAGCCCACAGTACCAAAGAAGTAATAATACCCTTTGCTACTAGATGGGCATAAGAAAGAATATGGCTGGATCTTGTGGGTCCTCAGCATCTCCAGAAGTGCAACAAGACTTAAAGTAAGGATTTCAGAAAGCCAAATTCAAATTCAGAGTCTAAATATTTTTCTTAACATTTTTCACAGTGAGCCCATTGAGCAAAGACAGGGCAGGATTTTGCTTCAGGATAAGGAACCACACAGGAAAGGGGAAAATGCCTGCCTGCAGCAGCCTACGTGGTCTGGATGTGTCTATCCTGCCTTTTGTACTGCACAAGGATGCTCTGGCCAAGACCTATGGTGAAGCACAGAGTCTCCTGCAGCAGATGTGGCACAGAAGGTTGGAAGATGTGCATCTTCCTTCAGAATATCAGCCTAAATGGGCATGGAATATGATGATTGCAGTAATCCAACTACATGCAATTTTTGAATTCTGGCTGACATGTAGAAGTTGCTGCTTTGAGAAGGTTACTGCAGCAGGGGTTAAACTCCTCTGCTGGCTGTGTGATCAGCAAGAAAAGAGAGGTAGCCTTCATAATTTGAGCCAGACAAGTCATCAGGCTGTCTGAAGCCTGGGAAGGCTACCTGGCTTTAAACACCATTACCAGCAAATCCATTTTTCCATGCTAGTGGCTGTATGTGTGCATGCATGTTATTGACTCCAGATTTTAAGTGCCCCTAAAGATGTACTCAAAGGACTGAGCTTGCCCAGGAGTTGAAGGTAACATTGAACTTGAAGATGGCAATGAGAATGGGCTATGCTGGCCTAGGGCAGGGAACTCACATGCTGCAGAATTTCATTTAGCTGGAGAAGTAATCAAAACCCAATCCATGCCCGGGAATGTGAAGGGGGTGGGGAAAAGTGCCATAGGAAATGAAAAAGCAGTGAACAAGTTATGGGAAACCTAGGAAATGAAAAGTTTAGCAAATTAGGATTCAGGGCAATAGTATGGAAAGTGTCCATGTAAGAAGTTGACCTCTTAAGCCTGTGGCATTTCCACATTTTCCCTATAGGGATTAGCCAAAATGGGTCTTGATGCTGATGGAGAATTTTGAATGGCACCCAGACAAACAACATGCATGCTGCTCTAATGTCAACAGTGGCTGATGTGTGGAGCTCTTGTTGAGGAGTGCAAAATTGGGTGACTCAGCCCAAGAGGAGGCAGCTCGCAAAGGACAACTGTATCAAGACATCTCCAAACTGAGATGTACAGTTCTGCCATCACTGACCAAACTTTTCATGTACTCCCTGCAAGGAAAAGAATAGTCTGCTATTGACAATGACCATGAGGTTTTCCTATGGTTAATCTTTACACTTTGGAGTCAGGGAGAAGTTGTTGGTACAACCGCTGTAACCACTTTGTAACAGATCTTGGTGGGTCGAAACATTAACTTGGTTGTGAGATTTTGAAACATTAACTTGGTCAGTATTATTTATCAGATGATACAACGTATTACTCTCTAATCACCTCTTTAAAGAGATCAAAATCCAATGTTACAAAATTATTTTGTCTTGAATTTAGTAAGTCTTTACTAGATTCTGTATTTACAAACGTGATTTTCTCAACACAGAATGCACCTTGACTGTATTTCTCCAGTGTTTATTGCCCAATGGATGAATTGAATGTGCTTCAAAAGAAAGTAGATGAAGAGATTTTGAAGAAAGGAAGAACAAAAAAAGTAAAACCTAACAACTATTAATGATTTCATCTTTATGTATGTAACACATTAGTTTTAGATGCACTCACTTGTTAAGTTATTATACAGTTGTTATGGAAGCACCAAGCTGTTCACCAAGCCAATGCAAGGCATTTTAAGCTGTATTACGTGTAAACCCAAAAGAATTAATGTTTTTTAATGAGATTTTTTGTTTGTTTTTTTGCTTGTATTTTCATCCCAGGAAATCCAAATGAAAACCAGAGGCCTGTTCCTACCAGCTTTTGCTCAGCTAGACCATCCCATCAGTTTTAACAGAACAGTGGAAATGTTGGAGAATTATCCATGTGAACAAAACTTTAGGAATATCAGCTGCCATGATTGATGGCAATGCTATCTTTAGTGCACTGTTGATTATATAGTGCACAGTGCATTATATAACAAAAATTGTTTGATATCAAGACATGTAGAGCCATTTTCTGATTTATTATTATGTGTCTTTTACCTAAAGCAGACTGGACTAGATTCTTTGCTTCCTTGCACTCAATATAAGCATCAGCACTCTGTTTAGCAATTTGTACCCAGCTTGAACACGATGTCAATTCCCAAGTGAGAAAGCTGATCAAGGATATGGCTATTACATCATGGTGTAATTTTAGGGATCGCCATTTTTTTAACTTTCTGTGGAATATCAAGGTATTACTTGGAAACATTTGTCTAAAACACTGTGAGATGGGTTCTTTCAGAGGAAAAATCTGGTTTCCTGAACAGTGGATAATTAGCATGCTATGGGAGACATCCAGATCTGTTCATAACCTGTGAGGAAACAGAGGTAGGGCTCATTCTATTCTTTATTGTCCAGACATTCTGTCCTTTATTGTCCAGATACAAAGGCTGGCCCACCAACAGCTCACTCCAAATGTTTGGTCACATAACAACAGAATGGGCAAGGTCTGAAAGGACCACAGTTGTCATCTGGCCAAGCCTCCCTGCTCAAGCCCATCCTAGAGCACATTGCACAGGAATTGTGTCCAGACTGTTCTTGAATATCTGGGGCGAGGGAGACTTCACAGTCTCTCTGGGCAACCTCTCCCAGTGCTCAATCACTTGAATACTAAAGAAGTTTTGCCTCATGTTCAGATGGAACTTCCTGTGCATCAGTTTCTGTCCATTGCCCCTTGCCTTATTGTTTGGCACTGCCAAGAAGAGCCTGGATCCACCCTCTTGACACCCTACTTCCAGATACTCAGTCCTGGAAATCATCATTGCAGTGCAGGACATGAGAAAAGCCTAGTCCTTACTTATAAAAATTCTGGTTGAATGTTAATGGTAACATTTCCCAATGAAGTCAATAGTTTGTCCTTTTTTGTTTATTCCTAAGGGCCTCTGAAGGAGGTTACAGTAAGGTCAGGAAAACCAAGGGAAGTTGTTTCCTCATTCAGTAGCTCTACTGGAGTTACACAGTAAAAATACCTTTCTTTTTTTGAGACGTTTTAACTAATTCAAGTCACTAAGACATTATGTCTCAACAAAGAGCCAGCACACAATTGATAGTAATTATCATCATAATCATGTTTACAGTAGTGACAGGTTGCAGATTAATTAGACAACTTAGAGATGGAAGAGAGAACAAAAAATAAAACCAATAGCTAAGCCATGCTTAGTGTCTACAGCAATTTTTTCTTGGGTGTTTATTAATATCACTTAAGTGTCACCTGTACTATATTTTTTGAAAGAGGGCTTGGGGCTACTTCTGTAGAGGACAATGCACGTAAGAAGGATGAAATGGGAGGAGATAGGTCAGTCACCTGTAGGGAAGATCACAGATTACACAGCAGAACGCCTCACCTGGTGGAAGAAACCTGTGTTTAGGCACCTGAGTCTCACACTTTAAGTGTTTTAGACTCAAGAAAAGCACCTTAAGTAAGGTAAATACCTTTTTACAATTAAATCACTCCCCAGGTTAATGGCAGAGACATTTAGTGGCCACCCATCCTCAGCCTTATACCATCCAAGCACACCAGGGTATGTCTCTGTCTCAGATATGATTGGTTGAGGTGACCTATGAAACCACCACATGATTTGTGGTCATTCACAGGAGGTGACAGCTCACTCAGCTACCATCACCCTTCAGCACAACACCAGCTGAAAGGAAAGGCTCTGTCTCATTCATTAACATGAGAGTGTCATGTATGTACCTGAGTTCATTTGGTGTTAATCTTTTTAATACAAAACTTTTTTCACAGTCTGTGTTAAATTCCTATAGAAATATTTCCACTGATCTTGGATTTTGCCTTTAGCACACTTAACTTCTGTGTCCTGTAATAATCCGACACCTTTTTTTAACTATGAGAAAAATCTTTATTTTTGACTACAACAAAACTGATTTATTCTGTGCTTACAGATGGATTTTGTTTTATGGGCCTTTTTTTCACTCATGCTTCAGAAACGTATTGGTTGGTTGTATTCCCATAACTGAAATAAACCAGTGGCACAAGAGAAAACTGCCACATTTGCTGAAATGCCACAGACAAATTGCTATTCCTTTGGCTAACCTTATTTTTTTTATTTCCCAAGAAATGGGCTACAGTTCTAAAGACAACAATTTCAAGGAAACGAAACACTCTGCCTTTATAAAGAAAAGTGAGATAAAATGGGGATAGGGAGAGAGTAGAGATATTTCTAGTTATTCTGAAAGTTTTTACTCTTTCCCAGCAAAACATGATTGAAAGAGTATGCAAAGTTCAGGGCTGTTGGGTTTTTCTAAAAGATGTGCAGACTTAACTCACTGTTCAGGTGAGCGGTGCAGAGAGGTCAGCAGGCCCATTCCAGTGAGTGATGGCCTTTAGCAAACTCGTGCAAGACATAAAGTTAAAACGCCAATTCTTTAAGTTGCCTCATGCTGGCAGGTGCCCCTGTGTCTGTTGGGTCTGCAGGAATGGGCACAGGATTCCATTCAGGCTCTGGCATTTTGGGTAAATAGGGTATTTTTTAAATGCCATGGCATACCGGCTGTGCTTTGAGATATGTTCATATGAATGAGGTAAAGAATGGGAAGGGTCAGTGTACACACAAGCCAATGAAAGACAGTAGCTGTCTGACTTGAGCCCTGTTCATCTGGAGAAAAGGTCCTTACACTTTTCTCTTTTCACTTCAATTGCTTTGCCATTATCTGTATCTCTAATTTTCTTGCAGACTTTCCCTGAGAACAGAGAAAGGAATGGACGTATTAGAGGGATCAGACAGCTGTGAGTACAGAATCTATTGTGCAGTTAGAGTCAAATTATTGCAGGTCTGGTCCTGGAGCATGCCCAGAATACACAGCCCTTACTAAAGCCAGGATAAGCAGCCCTCAGCATCTCACAGATACAGGCTACAGTAAAATAAGGAGTCGTCCAGACTTTTGCTGATATTGACAGAATTTTTAGACCTAAATCCATAAGAGATTTAACTTCCTAAATACATGATTCCCAAATCACTTTGACACTTGTGTTTCCCAATAGATATTTATATTAATCCATATGCCTACATGTCCACCACTACACATGCAACTATTGATGACCTGTTTGGCTCTTTCTACAATATCTTGACTTTGGAGTAAGACTTTTTCCTTAATACAACCTCATCAAGCAAATAGATGTTTTCACAAATGTAGAATCTACACTATAGGGATACGAGTTGGTATAAGAAAGCCGGAATGCAGTTCCTAAAGAAGCTGAAAAATTTGTAATTAAATTGTTAAATAGCCTATTTTGACCAGCATTCAAATGCAGTTCCAGGTCCACTTCTGTGAGTGGTGAAGGGTCTTCTCACCTTTTAAAAATATTTGATGTCCCCATTGGAGTGGAAACACCAATTATAACCCAAAAATTTTCTGAGATTTGAGGATTACCTAGGTTTGGTTCCATGGTTGGTGAGTTGTGGAGGCAAAGAGCAATACTAATACTATATTACAATTATTGTGATACTAACCTAATTGATTATTTCAAATACAGGTAAATTTGTTTCTTCTGCATGTTTCTCATGGTCAATTTAAAATTATAGAACTGGTGTATTATGCTTAAAAATTCAGCAGGTGTCAAATACCCAGAATGGTAATGGAATGATTAAGCAGATTGAAGGAAACAAAGACAGATACCAGTAACAGCAAAAACAGGTTTTCTAGAAGGGCAAGGGGAAAAAAAAACACTGTGAGGGTAACAGCTCTTGTTCTGGTTGTACATACGTGTATGACAGACCCTACTTTTCATTTTCAGAGTTAGCAACAGGAAAACTGTTCTAAACATGAGGTATAACTGTGTGTAGGCAGATTTATGTTTTAGCCAGCCCTTTAAAAATGCTGAAAGGCATTGAAGATGCAACTGACATTGAAGGTACTCTATGTACAAGGTGTCAAGGCTTGTTTCATCAGCAGATGGGCAACTAAACAGTGTTGAGCCTTGAAGGCAAGGCTGTCTTCAGGTACTGAAGAGGAATTTGTCTTAGCTTGATTTATGAGGAGTAGTGAATTATGGTATGTGGTCAGTGTGGATCTCATCTAAAGCTAAAAGGAGCTTTTCCTGCCTGTAGGAATCTCTCCTGCCTGTTTCCAAACCAAGATACCAGTCTCCGAGATATTTTTTTCTTCCTCTTTCTTCCTCCCATCAGTTACTATAATGTCAGGGAGTGTTCATTTCCTTGTGGTCCCTCTGACTTCTACTCTTTTGTTTGGATTTTGTAGTTGGCAGGTAAACTAATATTTTTTCAAGATAAACCCAGCAAAATTTTTGTTATTTCAAATTCTCACTATTCTTTTTACATCTATAAGTTCATTTTTTTCCTCTCCCATGTTTTGATGTTCTCTTCCCCTTGTTTGTTGCACAGTCCTTCCCAAGTTCCCATACCCTGAACTCTCTCTTTGTCCCTAGATGTGTCTCTCCCTCCTGCTTTTTCCTGGTTTTCCTTTCTCCCTTAAATTCTCTTTTCGCAACCTTTATCTGGCTACGACTGTCACAATATGAGGGGAAACTGGTGCTTGACCTGTTGCCCTTCAGACTCTCACACACTCAAGGATGGATTCTCCAGGGTCACCATGCTTTTGTCTGCTGGGAGCAGCAGAGAAAGAGAGACACATCCCACCAGCACAGCACATCACTATTTACTGATACAGAAAAGTACTTCCAGTGGCTGGCTACTAAAAATGAATGACAGTCACTTTTAGTTCTAGAGTGAAGGATGTTTTGAAGGATACATTTTCTTTTGCCACCCTGTTTCTCATAGTGCCCACTTCACTGGGTCATGGTGATGACTGGTGTGATAAGCCAAAAATGTGACTATTTAACTTGAAGATTGTCCTCCTGTCATTAACACTAAAGAAAAATATGCCACATTAAGGTTTTTTCTGATTGATTTTTTCTAAACATGTCAAATTACTTCATTAGGTTTTAAGATAGCATTGATTTGATTAAGCAAACAGATGCAGAAATATTAGTGAAGACATAATTAGTGTGCTTTTCCCCCTTTTTCAAGGTTGACTTAAGATACTTCAGTGAGAGTAATTTTTTCCATTGATAACCAAACACTGACTTAGAGAGTATGGTCTCTTATGACATTTATCCCATTTTACTTAAACAGAAAGGTTTGAGGTTTTTTAAAGAAATTCATTTCACAGCAAATGCATTGTTACAGCTGAATACAGACTTATATCCAAAGTAGGACATTTCCTGGTCAAATCTGTAAAGCTGTGACAAAAATTTTCCTGAGTCACTTAATTAGATCCTGTCTGTGAAACATTTATCAATGCAATTGCCTTCTAACAATGTATTCTCCTTTTCCACTCCTGCCTCTGACTGAATTTTGTGTACATTTGTTTGTAGATACAAAAAAGTAAGGTCTTCCCATCACTTGAAATGAAATAGATCAATTTACCCTTCACTATTGTAATTATGTCACAGTAACCACTTTGCCCCAGTGGCAATCTCCACCTTAGTTCCCAGGATGAGCTACAATTTGATTTCTTTGCCAACTGAGATCCTCATTCATCTCATGATGTTACTCTAAGCACTGTCTGCAGGGGTATTGTTGCTTTGCTTTTGTCTGTAGGCTGGACTGAAGGAGCAACTGTCTGTATTATTCGCCTAGGGCACTGTTAAGCATGAAAATAAGAGTTCAAGAAAATGGGAAGACAAGCCTCCCCAAAATTCACAGTTGCACAGTGAAATATCATGTCATTTTCAATGAGAGGAGTAGTTATGGAGTGACAGTGAAATTTATCAGGAGTATGTGGAATTCACTATTAACCAGTGCAACTATTTGTGGATAATAGACTTGCCACAAAATAGATTTCAAATTGTTAAATTTTGACATTGACACAGAATTTATGTATACACATACATCTGAAATGAAAGTTCATAAAAACCTTCTTCTTGCCCCAGTTGCCCATCTGGTAAAATCAAGAAATATTTAAATGTATGGTCCTTTCCACAAATGAGGATGCTTTGAGCGCATAAAGGGTTGCCTTGGACATGTGAAGGCTCTGTATTTACTTTCAGTACTTCCCCCTGAGTTATTGCTTTTCCTTTTTTATAATTTCTGTAATGTTTTCATTTCTTCCCCACCTACCTCAGTTTGAAATATTTTTAATGGTCCCTTGCAAATATAATTTCCACAGCATGTATTATTTATTTAGATGTTGCTAATAGTACAATATTTCAACTGTCAAGAAACCTGATGCCTAGACTTTCTCACTTCTTGGGTTTGAATGACAAATAAGTTACAACTTCTGGGCACACTTCTTAATGATAAACAGGAACTATCTCCCTAGATTTGTAGACCTAACACAGAGGAAGGACTAAGATTTCTGAAGGAACAGATTCTTTCTAAGTTGTACAAAGGGTGTCATGTCAGTATTTTTCAGGTCTGCAATTCAAGAATTTCTAGTTTCAAAGTAATAGGGGAATATGAATTACTCCTCAAAAGCAAATTTTGAAAGTCTCAGACTTGACTGGGAAGCACTTACATTTCCATTTCCTCTTCTCCTTCCGAGCAATTACTTTCAGTGGTTCTTGCCCAGTGAAGAGCCCAGCAAAATCATATTTAAGGGTCCCACAAACTTCTGTAGAGTCAAGTCTTAGCTGAAATTGTAAATTAATGAATCAAATAAAAATACAGAAAGGTCTGTCCCACTTTCATGGAGGGCATTTTTGTAGGTCTAATCTTTCCCTTGTAGTCTACCACTGTTGCAGAAGACCTTAAACTTTACAACAACCAAGACAATCATACTGTTTAAGTTATCCATGTAAATACTACCTGTTTTGTCTATAAACCTCTTTTGGTTTTTTTTGATTTTAACTCTGTAAACATGAGTGGCATCAAGGCTTCTCACTGGCACCATATCTCCTGCCCATCATTGTCTACAGGTGGCTGTATTCTGTATTCCCATTCCAAGTGCGCAAGTACCCTGGAGAAAGAACAATCTAGTCCCAAACAAGAGTTCTTGCTTCAGCTATATTTCAAAACATTACAATGTGACTCTTGGAAAAACTGGTACAGGACAGTCTGTAAAGGCATCACACTGCTCCTTATTTGTGTCCAAAGTAGTTGACTGCTCCAGGGTTTAATATAAGGTTCCTCGGTTGACTTGGGATCTAAAGGACCTCATCTAATCAAGAGGTCATGAAAACCTCCAAACTGAGCAAGCCAGAGAATCCACTCTCCAGTGTCTTTTAATTTATTATACAATAAAAGAAAACAAGCCAGTCCTGTTATGAATGACACAGTTGCAACTGTTCAATAGTTCTCCTGGGAATTTTACTTAAGCCTGTGTAGACATAAACACTATATTCCAGGATGATTTTCTTGCTGCAAAAATACCAGAGACCTTCAATGCAGAACTTATCTGCTGACACACTAAAAGACCAGAAACTTATTACACCATACTGTAGCTCATTCTAATTAAATTGACTTGGATTTTTAAGGTTCTCTTGACAGATTGTGCCAGCTCTTGTTCCTTGCCATCATTTAAGTATAGTTACTCAATAAATGTATCTGCCTCATAAGAAATAATACCAACAGTTTGTTACTTTGCTCAAAACAGTAATTTTCTCTCTCAAAATTTCCATTTATGGTGGAAGAGTAAATTATAGATATATATCTCAGGCTGTGTTTCCTACTACAAGCCTGTATAATTACATTGTGACTCCTCCGGAATCTCTTTTTAGAAATTAATGCGTTTAAGCTTAGATGACAAGGAATCTGTCAAAAAAATTAAATCTACTTCTGATCTTGAACATATATATGAAATTATGACTTTATAAATATGCATGCCTATACCTATATATATAGAGAGAGAGAGAAAGAGAAGGACAATTCAAAGAAAATTCTATTTATGTTTATATGTATTGCATTTGTGTATGCCTGTTGTATGTAGAGAGAGAAATGGGATTCCAATGACCAGAAGTTAAAATAGTAAATGCAACATTTGAATATTTGCTATGTAAGCAGAAGTGCTTTCTCTTGTTTGCTTTATGCGTTACCTGTGTCAATGTTGCAATGAAAAAATATGTAAAAAAAAGGAAACAATCTGATTAGAAAGTGGTGCTGGACGGTGGATAAAGTTTAAAGACACACTTCATTGTCGCAGCTTCTTTGCTGTACATGAAATAAAAAATTGCCAATTACATACTGTTCTGAAACTATGGTGATGTAAGCAGTGTTTCTTGAGGTTTTCAATGCCACTTTTGAGAATTTGCATGAATGAAATAAATTAGATGTCGTACCAAAATTCTAGGAACTCTTTCCCAGAAGGAAGTACAGCTGAAATGTGTCAGTCTCTTGTTTCCAGCAATAATATAGAACATTAGGTAAGATATGTTTCTCCCCATAAACCTTCACTCACATATGTTCAGTTAAGGACTGGGCAGCCCCTTTGAACATTAGTTGTGGGTTCATAACACCTGAATTTAATATTCAAATACCTTTATTGTCAACGTTAGTAAAACCATGATCTTTTCTGTGCATAATATTATTCTAAAATAAATAAATTCTGATTTTGGTGTTGATTAGAAACAAACCAGACACATTGTTGGTGACAGTGACCTAAAAGATATGGTCATGCTCTGTAAATACGGGAAATTCTGTATATTGCTACCAAATCAAATAAATTGCAGCAGAAAAGCTTGTATGGACATTCTGCAAATTATCCTTAGGTGATAAGAATATGCCCATCTTATCAGCCAATACAGTTTGGTCACTTGGGCACTTTGAATTAAGTTGCAGGGAGGTGAGGGAATAGACATTAATTGTTTTTTAAGGCATAACTGTAGTTTATACATTTCTCCAAGACAGTAACATTTTTCAGGACCCTTTTCCCCAAAGGTTTTGATTGCAGCAAAAAATGTCTTTTCATCCCATTTTCTCATAGCTCCTATGACTGAAGGAAATATGACAGACTAGCTTCCCTGTCATGATTTGTGTTTATGCTTTCCATAGAACATTTCTATCCAACTTTTTGAAGTTGCCTTACAATCCAGTAAAACTAACCCCTACTTACTGCTTAGAGCCCAAAAGACAAACGTAGTAGTGTGCCTCCTGTTAACAGGGTGACCAAATTACAATAGAAATTTCCAGGTACACTTTGTCTCCTAAAAAAGGCAAAAACTCCAGAAACTTCTCTTTGAATTTGGTACTTGGGACACCTCATAGGACTCTTTGTCCTTCACCTCAAACTTGGGGCTGTTCAATTGGACCAGAGCCAAGAAGTCTTGCCTGAGATATTAGATAGAAAAGGGACAGAAAAACAGATTTGATCATTTTCTGGGGCGCTTAGCAGATGCAAGGACCTCTTGCCCTGGCAGGCTTGCCTCTGTAAAGAGTTTGTTATTTTTTTTTTATTAAACCTTTTTTCTGTTTCAAACACTGCTACAAGAGACATACTGCTCATGTTGAAGCCATCTGGGTAGCTTGGAGACTCTGGGTATGAAGGGATCTCTCTGAGCTCACAAAATCTGGCTCAAGGTGAAACCCTTCGTCTGGGCTTTGTGGTTTTCTGAA
>VWZP01001604.1:57770-76718 GCA_013396995.1 Dicaeum eximium
GTGGAAGGTACCATATTGTGGCAGACTTTGCTTCTCCTTGGCAGGACATTTGCTGCTGCAGTGTGCTTGGAGGCCTGGGCTTTGTGGTTTTCTGAACGCTAACCCTAGGCGTAACCCTAACCCTAGGTTGAGCACGCAAATCCACACGGGGTGAGGCTGACGCCAAGGAGGAAGGTGTGGAAGGGGCCATATTGTGGCAGAGTTCTGTTCCCCTTGGCATGAGTTTTTCAGGTGAAGTGTGCTTGGAGCCCTGGGCTTTGTGGTTTTCTGTACGCTAACCCTTGGCAGAGCACTAAAAGCCACACTGGGCTGAGATTGGATCCAAGGAAAGAAGGGTGGAAGGTACCATATTGTGGCAGACTTAGCTTCTCCTTTACAGGACATTTGCTGCTGCAGTGTGCTTGGAGGCCTGGGCTTTGTGGTTTTCTGAACGCTAACCCTAGGCGTAACCCTAACCCTAGGTTGAGCACGCAAATCCACACGGGGTGAGGCTGACTCCAAGGAGGAAGGTGTGGAAGGGGCCATATTGTGGCAGAGTTCTGTTCCCCTTGGCATGAGTTTTTCAGGTGAAGTGTGCTTGGAGCCCTGGGCTTTGTGGTTTTCTGTACGCTAACCCTTGGCAGAGCACTAAAAGCCACACTGGGCTGAGATTGGATCCAAGGAGAGAAGGGTGGAAGGTACCATATTGTGGCAGACTTTGCTTCTCCTTGGCAGGACATTTGCTGCTGCAGTGTGTTTGGAGCCCTGGGTGCTGCAGTGTGCCTCATGTTGACAGGGTGACGAAATTACAATAGAATTTCCTGGTCCTCTTTGTCTCCTAATAAAGGCAAAAACTCCAGAAACTTCTCTTCTAGCTTGGTACTTGGGACACCTCATAGGACTCTTTGTCCTTCACCTCAAACTTGGGGCTGTTCAATTGGACCAGAGCCAAAATTTCCCGACTCAGCCATTAGGTAGAAAAGGGACAGAACAAAGATTTGATCGCTTTTGTGGGTGCTTGGCAGGTGCAAGGACCTCTTCCCCTGGCACGGCTTTTCCCTGTAAAGAGTTTGTTGTTTTGTTTCTTATTAAACTTTTTTTTTGTTTCAAACACTGCTACAAGAGCCTAACTGCTCATTTTGAAGCCATCTGTCTAGCTGGGCTGCTCTGGTTATGAAGGGATTTCTCTGAGCTCACAAGATCTGGCTCAAGGGGACACCCTTCAGACAAATCCTTAAAAGAATGTTTGAATACATGCTGTTCCTATGGGACCCAGTTAAGTGAATGCAAATTTCATTTTTCAGGCCCTGATTTCAAAATTATGATAAATAAAATCATTGCTGCAGGTCCCAAACTGCTGGTCTGCGAAATAGGAGCGATGTGTTGGGCAGCTCAATGTATGTGTACACATTTGTAAATACACAACTCTACTAATTGCTAAATTTGGAATCTTCATGTTCACAAATAATCTTTCCAGGCTGAGCTGAAAAAGCAGAGTAATTCTTGTGGGACTAGCTTAAAGTTAAGCATTACAAATATATTCTGTTGCATTTCTTTCTGCTATCTCATGCCAATTCCCACCAAATACTTCAAAATAGCTTTTGAAGTCATTGCAGGAATAAAGTTCAAATCAAAGTGGACATTAATTTCTAAGAAAGAGGAGGCCTTTTTTTACCTTTCATTGTGCCAGGCAGGCAGCAATCCTCTTTTCCCTACAACCTAAACTATCTAGGCACACACTCAAGACGCATTGCGGAAAAGTGCTACTCTCTGACACCGTCTGCTTTGAGCTTCTCCTTACAGTGGCGGTCAATATCTGAACATATTAAAGACTTCTCTTCTTTTGATATGTGAGCATTGCCTTGGGCTATGCTGGTCACATCATTTTCTCTCAGTAGATAATGATTTCCCATTCCTTGCCTTGTTCCAAGTCAGGATTTGTAGGGAAGGGAAAGGCTTGTCCTATTGCCTTTAAAACACAGCTTTCTGGGGCTTGTGATGTATCTTGCATCAAAAGGGAAATATGACAAACCTATTGAATATCATCTAAAATCTCTCTCCTGTCTTTCAAGGACCTCCAACCCACAGTCTTTCTTCATGTGAAATGCATCTGCTGTTCTCAAGCTCATTTTCAGCACACTTTTGACACTTATTTTTCTGCAATCTTTCTATTCCATCATGAAATAATGTTTTATCATTTGCAGGAGACTGTGAAAATGAGTACTCAAGTGTTACGATCTTCCAGATAGCCAGAATCTTACGGTAATTCAAGACATAATTCAAGGTAGTACTGGAGGGAACAAGAAAGTAGCTGTTCACAGCAGAAGTCCCAAGTGACTCTTTCAACCTGAATCAATTCACTTCCTCCAAGGGATGTGTGTGAAATTTGGTGCTATGACAAAAGGTTGCCAGACCCTGCAAGCCCAAGCACACCTCAGTATCTTCTAAGATATATACTATAACTAAGTACAGACATGCTTAAGTACTTTTCTGTAACCACCCCAAAGAAATTGTCATGACCACCTGCCCAGCATTGCAGGAGCTCTAAGGCACTGTGAAGTGTTTCTCCTTGTCAAGCTCTGAACTCTTTAAACTGACATTTAAATTGCATTCAGGAACAATTTCTCCTATCTCTAATCAAGACAGGGTTTTGAAGAGTTGTCTGTTGGAAAGGCATGCACTGACCTCCTATAAAAGTTAAACCCATTCTGCTTGGTACCCCTTTTCACAGAGAAGAAAGAAAAAGCATAAGCCTGTAGAGGAGGAGATGTTGGTTGAAATGCAGCCAAGAGATTTCAGGGAATCTCCTGTAAAATTCAGTACCCCAGAGCAAGCACACTATTTGCCTCTGCCTAGGGTTAGCCTGGCTGGCCTTAGACAGAGTGCAAATGGTAATAAATGTCCTTAGAAGCCTAAAAAGGCACTTTTAGCATGAGAAAAGGAGAACTGCCATACTGGATTCCCTAGTTACTGCTACCTTCGATTATTTTACCCCTCATCTCTCAGTTGTACTAGTCAGCTAATTTATTGGAAAAATTTGGATGACTGTGAGGCCTAGTAGCACTGTCATTATTTTGTTGTGATTCTGCAACTGTTTTTTTATAAGACTGCAGGAGGACAAAAATTGTGAGGAACTGTTGGCCTTCTTGTTCCCGGAAAAGTTTTTTTTTTTTCAGTCTGCATATTTTTCAGCCATGGAGGGGAGAAGAAGGAAAGCCTGTGTTTCTGGTCTCTTCTGTAGCAGTACAGTATACCGTACCTCATGTGTTTTCCTGCTGAGAAAATATGCTGCTGCTCTTCATGGAAAGACCAAAGATTTATATGTCTTCACTTTGAACTGTGCACATCAATTCCAGCTCATGGCTTCAATAGCTTCAATAGTCAGGAGCCTTTGAAAATGGTCAGCTGGAGGCAGCAGATATTCCAAGGTTCAGTCAGACAGGAGCCAATCACAGGCATTTTGGGTCTTTAATGTCAGTGTGACTTCCTCTGTGCTGTGCCACTAAACCATTCCATTTATGAATTAGACATCAATGATCCTGCCCAGGTCCACACTATCTATCCTTTTGTCCACTGAGATATCAGGTGCCTCACATGAAATTAGAAGTTGACTGGTAGATAGACACAATGGTGGAATGTCAGTGCTGCCACTTAATTCTGATCAAATTATGGCTTTTGAAAAGAGAACAGAAACAATTTATCTAGCAAAAATCAAGTTCTTCACAGAAGACTCCATTGTCTCCATTACCATTTTTATGTCAATGATTTGATAATCAGTCTTTTTGTTATAAAACACTTTCTCGTGCAAAAATGTACAATCAATCATTTCTGTTTCCATTGCACACTGACATTTATTGGTACCTTTTATATGCAGTTTCCATTAATAGTGTTATGGCCAGATGAAGGGAAGAGCTGACTTGAACTTCTAGCTCACTAATTCTTTACAGATTAGCACTGTCAGCACTGATGGATGAAGAGAGAGATCTATCAGAATGGATGTGAAGGGTTTCACTCCTGCTTTGTAAATCATGCAGGAAATCCCAGTGTAAACTAAGCCTCTGCCTCTCACAAAAGTTAAAACATCACAAGCAGAGCAATAACCCCCCAGTTAAATTGGCTTTTTGTTGCTGCTGATCAAATTTCATATAATCCTTCCCACTTGTTTTGTCTAGTGCTGCATTAGTGATGAAAGGCCTTCAGATTTATTAAAAGAATATAAAAGCAGAACAGAACAAATTAAAACAGCCCAGAAATTCATGAGCAGGGAAAAGTGCATAATGGCTTTTCTGTGTGCTCCTGTTGGTAATCACAATTCCCATAAAAGTCATGTGGGTTCAGAACTATGCTAGTCTCTAGAGGTGATCCCATTTTTTTCAACTGGACACCAACAAACTGAGCACTGTTCTAATGCACTTTACCTATATTTCCAAGGAAAAATTATCTCTTTTCTTCCTCACTAAAGTAAAAACAAAAGTATAATTTCATGTCTCTGATAGAGACAACATCAACTGGAGTGCTCATTGGTGGTCTGTGGAGTGGGAATCTCTAATTTATTTTTTTTTTAAGTGTAAATATTCCCTCTTAACTCTCATGGTTGCAGATCTGCCTTCTTACAGGTTTTCCCCCTTGATATTACTTCAGGGTGGGCCCCTTACCATAGGCAGGGACACAGAGGTCCAGCCTTTGAATGAAAGCTGGCAGACGTATTGAGACTCCCTCCTACAGCTTTACAACTTTTACCTGGTGCAGGATGTAGTTTCATCTTCTGAGAGTTTTTCTTGTTCTCATCCCTGAGGCCATAATGCAGTCACCTACAAAGAAGCATCTGGGTCAGGCAGAATTCCAGGAACAATTTTTCATTAAAAAATAGTATAGATGTATTGAAAAATATACATGAATTCTCTTCACCCATTAGAGGAAATCACAAGGACTCTGGACTCTCATTCAATAGATCCTAACCACTGCCAGACACATCCCAATTTTGCTTTAAAGAAACTATCATATGCTGATTGTTGGCATTTATGAACTGTAGTTTCAGTAATTTCTAGTGAGATGGATAGAAGAAGGCAAAGAAGAGGTAACAGAAAGATCTTGGCTATTAAATCCAGCCAGGGAAGGCTTGGAAGAGAGATAATGTCCTCTATGAATAATATTTGAGTAAATAAGGGAATCACTGAATAAGTTTCCCCTTGGGAAGGAGAAAAGCTCTTTAAGCACAATAACTGGCTCTGAATAAATTTAGACTGGAAATAGTATGTCTTCTACAACTAGGCCAGTGCTGTTCTAGAACAAGCTTCCAGTTACAGCTAAAGCAGTAAATGAGACAAGTAATTCATGGGACAAAGCTAGATGATTACTTTATGAAGGCATTATCGACTGCATGGCCAGTGCTGATTCAGTGTTGAAGTGAAAGAGGATCCTTCCAATCCCATGTTCTTAGGAGCAGTGCCCTAAGATGGGAGCTGTCTGTAAAGGACATTTCTCATTTAGTACTTTTAGGTCAGAACATTCAGTACAAAAGTGCAAATGCTAAGTCTAAAACTCTCAGGTTAAAATAAGACAGGAGGTGGGCTGCATTTTCTCTTAACAAACCTGATTTTGTGACAGGGAATTATTACTGCTTTTGATGGAATCCCTCTTTGTCTGAGGATGTAGGATTGAACAAAATCTATATTAAAGGTTATTAGAGATTTATTATTGTCCTAAAAGAAGTCTGAAAAGGAGACAATGGGACAAGTAATATCTAAGTTCTCTCATTTTTAGTAGTCGTCTCTCTTTACAACTTTCCTGAATGACTTTTTGAGTATTTCTGTCTTAGGCTTCTCCTAATTGCCCCTTGAAAATTTGAGGACACGTGGCTGCATTAATTTTTAAAATATAACAGGTCCTGTATTGTGTGCTTGTAGTTCATGCTGCAAAGAGGGAAAGGGGAAGGAAATTTCAGAGTGTCTTTTGACTCTGTGCACTATTATGTCTTTCTTGATGATCCATTGATATGGTTTGCTACTTGTTGAATGGTTTATTAAATGCCTTTCAGCCCATGGGGCGTAGGCACATCACTCATTACAGACACTTCAGGTGCCATCAGCTCTGCAAAGAGGGTCTGAGTAATGAAGGCCCTTCTTCTGGTGTGAATGCAGAGAAAGGGAAATCATCATTCAGTTCCCTTTTCCAGCATGGGGTTGGCTCTTGGCTTGCTTGTTATCATGGCTACTGACAGACTTTAGACAAGAAGCTTATTACTTAGCTTTGTCTTGCAATATGGGTTTCTATGGCTGTGGTTAAACTGTAGGGCAAAAAGTTGTCTGGACATAAAGAGATCTGTCCCAATGTCACAGTCAGCCTCTCATAAAGACACTCAATCATAGATTCACAGAATAATTGAGGTTGGAAAAGACCTCTAAGACGATTGGTTCACAATCATTAACACAGCACAACCATATTCACCTTAAACCAAATCCCTGGGTCACATTCACATGCCTTTTGAACACTTTCAGATGTGGTGATTCACCACTTCCCTGGGCAGTCTGTTCCAATGCTTAACACACTTTAAGTGAAGAAATTTTTCCTAATAGCCAATCCAAATATCCCCTGGTGCACCTTGAGACCGTTTCCTCTTGCCTTGTTAATAGAGCACATCACAGGTCTTCAAACTTCTTTTTCCTTGTAAAAGACCCAGAGGTGATGCATACCAAACTCCCCCAGGGTCAGTGCAGGCTGGGACCAAGATGTGCAGCCAGCCTCAGCACAGAGGTTGAAGGCTACAGAACAGTTGGTGCAGATACAACCAATATCACCATGGAGATCGCTCCGTTGTTCCCATGGCATTTATTGGTATTTTCAATTCTTCGTGAGTAGTGAATAGAAATTAAAAAGACAGGCACTCTACTTTACAGAAAGAGAAAAAGAAAACATGCTGCACACTTTAAATTCACTATTTAAGAGATTACTTTTAAATCTTTATATTAGCTGTGAAATGGCTTTTTGTCAAGCAGGGAATAACTTCTATTATACATTTTTACATCATGTTTTACTGTCCTGTGTCTATACCTGACAAGAATCACTAGCAGGAGTTTTGTTTGGGGTTTAGTTAGATACTAAATAGATGAAACTGTATTTAAACATAACAAAATCTGGTTTACTGTGAAGAGTGATCCAACACTGGAGCATATTTCCCAGAGTGGAGCTGCCCAGTGGAGCAGCCATCCCTGGAAAGGTTCAAATCCTGACAGTATATAACCCTGGGTAACTGGCTCTAGCTGACTCTTACATCAGGGCATTGGACTAGAAGATCTCCAGAAGTGCCTTCCAGCCTCAGCAATTCTGTGATTGTGATATCAAAGCAGATACATAAGAAGACATACCACCAGACACTAACCTACAAAGTACCAGGATTCCTTTTTGCTGATGTGGGTGGGAATTAAACAAGATCATGGGTGTTTTGCAGCCTTGACAGGAAGTCTGAGATATGCTTTGTTATAAATGTAATGTTAATAAACCCCCCCTTTCTGTGACATCTATTTTTATTTTTAATAACTAAGGAGCACTTCCCACCTTTTATACTGAACTGCATGCCTTTTCATTTATTGATATTCTCCATATTTTTCTGTGACACCACTATATACCAATAAATAGGATTCTCTAAGAGAAATAATGGCTTTTATGACTTAGATAAAAGAGAGAGGATTTTATTTCTTAGAGGAGAAACAAATGCAAGAGAGAGAGGTATATCATACATAGCATGTTGATTTTGTAAAATAATTAATAGAAGACTCAGAACATATTTTTTGGCAACATATCAGTATTAGAGTTTTATATTTTCCCAGCCTCTTGCTTTCTCAGTGGATTTTCAACTGCATAAAAAGCAAAAAAAATCCCCAACCTTGAATAAGTAGCTAATCAAAGCTTAGTATTAGAAGAAGTATTGGTTTACTGGAATTTTTTTTTGCTGAAAAGCTGAATCATAAAACATCTGTTGTTCTACTCTCTGCTACCTAAGAATGAAAAGTCTTTTATTGTTTACTGGTCTGATCTTTGAAATGGTTCACAAAATATGTTTGATAAATAATGATGATAACTTCTGGGGGAAAAAATTAGATTTGGTTCATTGCTAGTTTTAAAATCACAGTGTGTCAGAATAAGGCCAATATCATTGCTTTGTCAGAGTGGTTTTCTTCTCTTTTGGAGCTCTCCTAGGGTATTTTAGCTGGTATTAAATGGTTCTTTTTAGAATTCATAGCAAATTTCAAAGATATTTAAATCACACCCGGATAATGGCTATTAACTCTGTTTCACACCATTCAAGCATTGTAATAACTAATATTGAGTGGGTCTTGCACAGGTGGAACATGGATTTGAGAGATATTTGAGCTTTTACAGCTTCTATTGAAAATGTAGAATTTTTGATAGGCTGTTCAAGGTCAAAGAATGGGCAAAAAGTTGTGAATGCATTTTCAGTTCTTAATATAAGAACTGTGACATTAAAATCCAACTGCAGTAAAATGTTTTCATATAGACAGATTAATTTGCAGCAGTTTTTATGACTACTGAGGTGTTATGGACAGTACAAGAAGGTCCTGCACATGCTCAAACATGTCCAGATAAGGGCAACAAGGCTGCCCTGTGAAGGATCTGGAGCACAAGTCCTATAAGGAGTAGCTGAGGGAGCTGGGGTTGTCCAGCCTGGAGAGGAGGAGGCTCAGAGGAGACCTCCTCACTCTCTACAACCACCTGGAAGGAGGCTGTAGCCAGCTGGAGGTTGGCCTCTCCTCGCAGGCAACCAGCAACAGGACAAGAGGACATAATCTTAAACTGTGCCAGGGGAGGATTAGGCTGGATTTCAGGAAGAAATTGTTCCCAGAAAGGGTGATTAGGCTGCCCAGGGAGGTGGTGGAGTCACCCCTGGAGGTGTTTAAGAAAAGACTGGATGTGGGCTCAGTGCCAGGGTCTAATTGACAAGGCGGTGGTAGGTCATAGGCTGGACTGGATGATCTCAGAGGTCCTTTCCAATCTGGTTAATTCTGTGATAGATATTAACATGGCTCGATATTTCTTCATATTGTTTCTAGATTTAGAAACATTTCCAAGTTCCTGGTACACCACCACACTGCATTGCATGCCATGCCACTTGACTCTGGCCATGAATATACTGTACATTACCATAGCAACCATAAATCAAAAAGCAGATATTTTGCATATGACTTCAACTGCACTATGTTAGTGTTCTGCCAATATCTTAAATTTCTCTAGTTTTACACAGTGACAGATTCACTGTCTGCACTGTGTATTTCATGCTGCAAGGGCAGAGTCAGGCCCTGTGATCTTAAGTTCTAATTATGGTGTTTTCAACTTCAATATGATGGCTACAACTCAGAAGTTTCAATAGACTAGAAAATTTAGATTAAAATCCCAATTGTTTCTTAAACCATATTAATCTTTCAAGTCTATGAAACCAGACTGGAAAGTTTTCAGGATACAATGTGATTTGTAAAATTTGCCAAATTTTTCTGCTTCTTATACATTCTGCTCGCATTTCCTCAACCATTAACGATCTTCCCAAAATCACTGGCATGGCAAAGGTATATGGAAAGAATGACTTAAGACACAGGCTTGATCTGCATTTGGAAATTTCAAGAAAAGCTGTTCAATTTTTTGTTTTTACTTGACATTTTAAAAGGTTCTGGTGGACTCCATTCTAGGCAGTGCAAGGCTTTTCTCCCCTAAAGCACAGAGTGATTAGACAGCAGGGGTTTGCACTGTGATGGGGCAGCTAAAAAAACAGCTGAATGGAGGATTAAAAAATATCACTATATTCATCTACATCTTTTGACTAGAAAAAGTCAAAGAAGAATGTAACTCAGTGGAAAAAAAAAACAAAACAAAACAAACAAACAAAAAAAAAACCAAAAAAAATGCAAGGGGCTCTTCTCTTTGTTTCCCATATAAATATCACTCTGAGAGTGATATTTTGTCATGCCCAAATTTAGTCATGCCCTCAGTTTCCTACTTTTGAAAACACACACACCAGCAGCTTGCAGAGGATTTGCTAAAACTCCAGATTTTGCATATATGCAAATATTCTCCCCTTAGAAAATGTCAAATGCACTCTGTGCCAAAGGCTCCCTCTGATACATCTGCACAGAACTGTGACATTACTGTGTCTCCAAATCTATTGACCACAGCCAAAATTAACTGAAAACACATCTTTTAGAGAATTTCCCAAAGGGAAAAAAAATCACAAAAAAACCCCCACAAACAAACAACAAAAAAAAAACACAACAAAACATTAATCTTATAGGTTGTCCAGCACTTCAGAAGCTCAAAGAATGAAATAGTACTTTGAATGGTGATCAGAATAGGATACATGTAGAAATCTAGGAAGTGGGTCAACTTTGATTTTGATTATTTCTTCATTGATATAATTAGCCACAGACATATATATATATATATACACACACACACACATATATATACATACAATTGGGACTTTTTTTGGTAAAGAAATCAGGTGGTATAACACCAGTTGCACCTTACTTACATTCACAAAGGTAAGTAAATTTCACACTCACTACATGAAACTTGTAGCCTCTTGGAAACAGTTTTGTGTGAAATCTGAATTGTGTCACCAAGAATTTTTTTAGGAAATACTGTGGACAGCTGTTCAATAATGTTGAACAGTCTCTGCATGCAGAGTCTGATACTATGCATCAATGCACCCCCTTTAGGAGAAAAGCTTACTACCTCCTATTATAGCCATTATTAATGTAATATGAAAATAATAACAGGTTAGTTGTTACAGCAATTTTAAAAGTACCTGTTAGAAAGGCAGAAGCTATGACGAACATTTTAAGAAGCATCTTCAACCTACTTGCAAGTTTCTGATAAAGTGTTGCTAAATACCTAAAACTAAACAATCAAAAGTTCTCGTGCTGTGCACTACAAGCTCATCTCTCTGAGTGATTATCTGGTGTTTTCAATCTCTGTTTCATCAACTGAAAGAGCCATAAAGGGCTCCCTGAATACCAGTTCCTTGCAAATTAGCCTGTTCCATAGCAGGTGACAAGAGAAATAAGAACACAGTCTTTGTCTCATCTTTAATATTTCAGTCAGATCATTCTCTTTCTCTATACATATATCACTGCAGAGTGCCAGTAGGAGAATATTTTGGTGTCAGCAAATGATTCCTTAATGGGGATCTGATAAGCACTCTATCTGTATTCGATTTGTACGTAAATGGTGCCATTTTTCAAGTGCCAAACACTGCACTCTACTTAATTGGGATGTGCTTAATCAGAAAAATCATTTAATGGGACATTGTTTGGGGATCCTGTTTAAGCCCAGTGATAATTAAAAGCAATGGGTGCTGATTAATGGTGGCAGTAATTCTGTATATCGGGACACTCTCTAATTATTTGGTCTTGGTGATGCCTTTTGTGTCTCACTCTCCTGGCAAGTCACTCAGTTTGCTCCTCTGAGAGCTGATTTCATTCTCTGCAGCAGAAACAGAAGGATCAGTAACCAGCTCACCCCTGCCTATTCCCAGTACTCAAGGGTTCCTTACAAATAATGTTTCTGATTTGTCACTTAACACCATAATAACAATTCTGAGGTTGTTTGAAAAACCATTCTTGCTAAATGACACTTGCTTTTACCTCTTGCTGATTAGTGGTGGTGTGAAATGGTAAGGTTTGTTGGGAAAATTGACTATTTTCGAAAGAAAAAATTGCATCTCTTGCAATAAAGATGATACTGAAATTTGGCATTTACTGTCTTAAATGCTGTGACTTAAAACCAAACAAAACTGAGACACATACATCCAACCATTTAATAAAAGGTAGCCCTCCCCCCTGCAAATCCTTCATCACTCTTTGCTTAGCTGGGCTCTGCAAGGGAAAGAACAAACTGCAGAAACGCAGGGCAGCTGGGCTGAGCTTCCCTTTCTTCTGTGATAATCTAGCAGGTCACCAGTAATCACTATAGTATTTTCCAACCCAGCAAAGCTGCCCCAGACTGCACTAAAGGGTTCTTGAAAAGTTCACCATGTGCACACCAAAATACAGGGGTGGGACAGTGTTGATCCACTGTGTTTCACTATCTCAGTCACGTCTGAGTATGCAAAGCAGGTTCATGCCAAAACCTACTTGTCTGTTGGGTTGCAATGCACTCCTCACATTATCAGCTGAAAGAGAAATATTTTTATTTTTAGATAGCAAATAAAAGTTGGGAAGGAGATGCAGGGTTGAATGTAGTGAGTGGTTATGTAGTGAGGTGGTTGACTGAGGCCAGCCAGCTCTAGAGAAGTGAGGACCCAGGCTTTCCTGCACATCTCAGTCTGGGTTTCAAAAGAAATGTCCCAGAAAATCTGCATTTAGTCCTGCCTTGCAATACTTTCTTCAGGTATCTAATAAATCAACAGTAACCACTGCAAAAGTTTGGGCTTCAGTGAAGATGCCAGAATTAATTTATTGGTTTTGCAAATCTTATTCCTGCCTATCCCTTCTCCCCTCCCAGAAGACAACTAATGTGAACATGCTGGCCCTGTTGTAGTGAGTCTTTAAGCATGGTAGCAAAAAGTCATCAGGCTTCAAAAACTAAGTTCTGAAAAAACCCAAGATGTGTGTATTGATCCCAAAACATTTTTAAAGTACAAAGAATATTTTTGCTTTAGTTAAGGTGAGTAGTAGGGGGGAAATAGTAGTGATTAAGGGTATATTGATGTAGTTTTATTAATTTTGGGTGAAATATTTGCTTTAATAAAATGAAAGGATTTTTGCCTTTGACTGTAAGGAAGGCAGGATTTCATCCTTTCCATTCTTCAGCAATACAAAAGCTTTAAAAGGGTGAGAATCATCTTACCTAACCAATATTTATGGTTGAGACAAATTCCATCTAGTGTTAAGAGTAAGCATTTCTAGGGGGAAATCAATATGATCTATTTTACATGTCTATTTTTTAGATTACTATCTTTTAAAAGGATTAATCATATCCCAGACTTTTTTTTTCAATTTCTTCATACTTACAATCAAAAGAATATAAATTCTTAGCATCTGCATTCAACCACATGAATCCTACCCCAGTGTGCTTGTCTCAATATATTTCCTGTTTTCCTACTGTGGGCATGCAGTAAAGGAAATTCTGGTCAAATTAATTTATATTTTTTTATTTGGCAAATACATATATTTTGGTGAAATATTCTTATTTTATCTTACTAATCACTAACAGAATGTGAAAAATTTTTAATGTGTTTTATTAATTCTGTATATATAATTGTATTCAATAATTATATGGTCATATAATTGATACACTGTGCATTCAACAAACAAATACAGTAACACAAAACTGTTCAAAATTGTGGGAATATCTGTAAACACTAAAATAGAAATATTAACATATTGCTGGTTTGAGAGTGTGTATTCACAGTTATTATATTTTCCATGCCATATCTTGAATGTCTGTTCCATAGACCTAGTTAGCTGTAATTTCTCCATTAATCATTTTATGTTGTAAAGGACTTTAAAATTCTGCTAAATGTATGCTTGAGAAAGACTGTATGAATAAAAGGCAGAAAGGTAATCTCTGCTTTATAATAAACATGAAGTCACAGTAGACTTGTGTTGCCCCACGTCTCACGGGTCACAAATTGTTGCTGTTGGAGTCCTGTTGGGGTGAATCGAGACTCTTGACTCCAATATCAGAAGGCTTATATTATTTATTAAAATGACTCCATTGTTCAGAAGAATTTGGGCTATTTCTGCCCAGGTACAGAGCTAGCATCTTGCTTCTTCCAGCTCCATACCCCAACTCCCTACCATGCCTGAAAATGTTTACAAAGTCAGAGAGATAGCAATTCTTTATATCATAGGTTGAGAAAAGAAAACAACATCTCCTATATCGGGAGACAGGGCAAAGGAATGCATTTTGTCCTTGAAACACACACACAAAGATTTGAAATCTGCAGAGATAAAGAGAGCTTTCCCATGGAAGAAAAAACTCAGCAAGTTTGCATCCAAGAAACTTATAAAATGTCCAAGTGACAGACTTGTGCTTGGCTAGCTGAACCACACTTCTGTTTTCTACAGATTTGGTACAGAAATGTTCCATGCTTACAGGAAGGAAAGCAAACAAGAAAGGACTGACTTGTTGCTGGAAGAGGTGTGTTTTCCTTACTGGGCTGTAAGGTAGCCTTTCTAGCCAATATATTGCAAATTACTAATCTACTCACATTACAATCACATTGCCTCTTTTGGCCTCTATACATACATAATGTTGACCCTTGTGCATCCCAAATTAGTTTGTGCAGTTACTCTCATTGATATTGTCTCCAAACCAAAAATCATTCAGGAATTCTGCTCTTGCTTTCGCATGGGTGTTTCAATCATATCCTTTACAGCAAAATCCAGTTTTGAAAAAACCATGTGGAGTTGCCCAGCAGCAGGTTCTTTCAGAACGCCTACCAATTGTATTCTTCCTAGTAAAAGAACAAAGAGTCTGCTGTAGAAACAGCAACAGAGAAAGTGCTTGCTCTTTAGCATATTTACATTAGGAATTTCATCATTCTTCAAGGAATTTCTTCTTCATTTGTTTGAGTCCATTTCACATAGCCTCACTGCAAGGTGTTCCATACAAAAATTACCAGTTTAGAAGGAGTGATTTTAAGGTCTCCCGTATTTTATGTGACAAACTCTAAATGCAGTGTAAATTCAGATGATTGACAAAGAGAAGAGGGAGCGAAGAGAAGCAATGCTGTTTTACAGTGCTGCCAAAGCCTCTCTCAAATACAAAAGCAAAAGTGCTTTTGAAAAAATCTTTTAAATTCTCTTGGAAGGCTCTTTTGTTTCTGAAAGCTGTCAGGACTGTTCAAAAGATATTTTTGGAGCAAAAACTAAAAAAAAAAATCTTGGTTGAGCTTCAAAGTTGGAGATTCATAAACTTTTAAAACACAAGACCTGAACATTTTCCATTTCAAGTATTATTTCATTTTAACCACAGTTTTCATACACAGCCCTACAGAATATAGCAGCAGAAAATTGCCCTGCCCTCAGTTTGGCCTCAGTAGTCCAGAGGAAGAGAAGTTGTAGGAATGGTGGTAGAAGAAGGAGAAATGTGCAAGGCTGGGAGACCATGTGCATGTTGACTTTTGGGAGGGGGCCTTGAAGACCTGTCCTGTCTGCTGTGCACTGGGGAACATGCAGAACATGCATAACACAGCAGAAATGCTTCGTCAGGAGAGCCAGCAGCTGCTGCATTTTCTGTGCAGTGCTCCACTACCTGTGGAGCTTGACACCTTCTGGAGAATCTTCCTCCAGAGCAAAAATGATGAAGGTGCATGAGTTTCTCATGTACCTAGGCACATGGGGAAATACCAAAAGAATTTATATACCTCCTCCTTCCCAATAAAAATCCCAATATTTATTGTTTGGGGCTTGCAAAATTGAATCCTACTACCTCTTAAGTAGTGGAACTAGGAGCATCCCTCCAAGTCATCTTGAATATCTCTGATGGTAGCAGGATGTCTGCCTGGCACCCAGGTGGAGGCATAGGAACACATGGAGCAGCACAGAGACCTATTACTGCAATTTTAATTGATCTGGACTCGTGTAGCTCTGGTGGGAGCAGAAAAAGCTCCCCATCAGTCCAATGAAAGGGGGAGTCAGACATAAAATGTGTGATGACAAGAGTTTACACTGTGGCTGAAGCATGTAATGGTGTATCAAACCTCTATTGGCTATGTTAAAATAGCAGGGAGGAGTTGATTAATTTTATATTAAGGCATTGCATGGTTACCAGCTGAGTATAATACCCTGAGGATCAAATTCTGCTTTGGGTATTTTTTTTTTTTTTTAATATGGAATTAACCATTCTTTTAACTGTTACCCTTGAAAATAGCAGTGAAAACTGCTATAATCAGAGTCCAGTTGTGTAAGTCATATTTTGACTACCAAAACAGATCTTTCAACATAGAGATTGGAATACGGGGTGGAAAAAAGAAACAAAAATATAGAGCAAAAAGGTGGAGGTTTTCTTCTAGAGGCATCCTTTGTCTCCTAGCATAGGTGAAATGTAGAAGTCCAACTCTGTGTTAACGAGATGTTTATTTATATAAAAACTCATGCTCCGATTATTGCCAAAACAGTCATGTCCCCTAAAGCAAGTGAAGCCCTCTGCATCATCTGAAACAATTAATCTGAGTAACAGGAGGCAGCTGCCTTCCTCAGCTCGGCCCTGCCCAGGGTGTTCTCTCATCTCTAGGGATAATGGTATCACAAATCTGCATCTCCAAAGCAGTCAAGCAACTGATAAGACATTTGGCTAATCTGCTTGGAGAGAATAGCCTTAAGACAGCCCTGGATGCATCCAGCAGAGCCTTCTCTTCCCTGCTGAGGAACAGCAGAGGTGAGCAGCTAAGATCCAACACCATGAAGATTTTCTTGACTGAAAGGTTTATACACTGATGCAGAATAGGAAGGTCATGAAAGGCTGTATGAATATTTCCCTTGCCTCCCTTCAGAGACAGAGAATGTGTTAGTGTGGCAATTTGCCTGTTCCTGTATCTAAACTGTTCCATAGAAATTTACTCTTTTTAAGCCTACTGCAATATATGGCACTCAGCAGAGCTCAAATCTCCCTGGAAACACGCTGGGTTTTCCTGGCCCATAGCCAAGAATGATGTATGCACAGAGGGACAACTTATTAGAAGATATTGACAAAAACCCTTCACAATTACCTGTGTCCTTTCAGAAACTTGATAGATATCCCTCCTTTATTAGCTAAATATAATGGGCAGAGTTCAGGGGCAGAGATAAGCAGCAGGAGAGAAAAACTTACCACAGAACAAGTGATGAGAATCCCTGTTATTTTTCAGACACCTTTTAGATTGCCCCCATGAGATTTACCAAATGGCTTTTCTTAGGCCCTGCAGACAGTGCTTTACACAGCATACCCTGGAAAGTAAAAGTTGTCTGAGGTCTCTGGAAAAGCCCAAGCCCCATTTCTCAACTTGATGAGGCCAGTGAAATCTATGTAGGTGTCTTTTTTCTGCGTTTTAAACCATGACACATTTTTTGCTGTTTATTGAGCCTGTAAGGGGCAGAAGATCACATTATTCAGCTCTGCACCCCAGTCATCTTGGTACAGCTGATGCCTGTGTCAAGAAAATGCTTATTTTTCACTCCTCCCATCTACCTGTCAAGAAAGAACAGGGAAAAAAGAATTCTTGGGAGAGTGTGCAGCACCTCCCAAGGCCCTGAAAGGCAGAGTCATGCCCTGGCTTAGCCTGTGAACACAACCCAGCCCCACAGAGAGGCAATTATGTTTTGGGAGCTCAGCAGACTGTGCATAATTATACTCTAAGGAGGATTACTGCCTTGTATGAATAATACCATGATGCAATGGCAAATGCAGAGTGTATGCCCCAAACCTGTAATCCAGGCAGGGTGACAGACCCCTCCTGGACCACCCTGCCTGCTGCACAGATTAGCTGTCCCCACAGGAAGAATGTCCTGCATGAATCAGTTTCCCATACAGACCTCACTTTTTGGAGATGGGCAATAAATGAAGTTTTACTCCATTCAGGAGACAGAGAAGTAAAGACTTGCTAGTCAAAGGAAGATTTTGAATGTGAAAGGGAGAAATACATCACTCACACTGCCTGCAGTTTAATCTGGATTAAATAATCCCTTCCAGTTCCTCCCTTCCCAGTTTCTCCTCATCCAAGAGACCTACACTGTGATTCTGGGATCCAAATCAGCTTTCTGCCAAGCCTGACACACCAAACAAGCAGCTTAGCATTGCAAAACCTGTGCATATGGGCAAAAGCACACAAAGCTGTGCCCCTGGGCACGGACAGTTATGTATGAGATTATTCAGGGTTTCTCCAGCTCTTCCTGTTCCCTTCCCCCTCCTCACGGCAATTCAGCAAAGCTTCTCACACCACCTGCCCATCTACCACGTGGAGCACATGGAAACCCAAGGAGATCTTTTTGTGTGCTGTGGAAATGGGCTGTTGGTAGGGGTGACTGAAGCCTACAGGAGATCCCTCTGACTCAGCTGTGAAAAATGAGTATTGAATAATTGACTCTCACAATTAGAGGGTAAACATTATGTAAGAGAAGTTTTATAGATATGTTTCCTTTTTTTCCCTTGGTTTCTGCGGGATGGCCGGGGAAGCTGGGGCATTAGAGAGGGTTGACTCATCACCATGGCAACATCTGACCTCCAGTCAAGATGTAAGGAAGTGATCTCCACCACTGGACAGCAAAGAAGGAGTCGATGGACAGAACTTGGGGAGGGGCAAAAGGGTTAAAAAGGCAGAACATCCCTTTTGAGGTTGAGCATGATACTGGGGAATATTTTGCTCCTGGTACCATGTTTAATTTTCTTTTTTCAGTCTTCTGTTGTAATTTTTGATAAGGCTTTTAATAAACCTTTTTAAAATTTAAAAAGTGAGGTTCCTTTCTCACATCAACTAAATAGAGAGGCAAGACAGTAATGGGCTTGTTTGCCCTGTTTAACTGCTGCTGGTTTGCTTTGTGCTCCAGCCCCTCTATTGTAGCCTGGTTCCTCAGTTGTTGAGGTTACCTGGTTAACACCTGGTTACCTATCCCACTTTCTCTGCTTCTTATTCAGCTTTTGAAAACTTCAAGCTTATAGCACAGAGATACTGACTTGTAGCTCTGACTTTCATGCCTCAACAGAGGGCAGGCAGCTGCGGGGAGGTGACCCCAGTTGTCATCCCAGCCTCAGCTGTCCTGGTGGCCCATTTCTGTTGGAGCCCACAACAGTCTTTTTAATATTGTAAAAAACTACTTATTGCATTGAAAGTCTTCCCAGCATCACATGAGCCTGCTGGCACTTCAAATGTTTTTGGGAGCAGATGTGAGATTGAGGGAGAGGGAGAGGGAGAGGGAGAGGGAAAGGGAGAGGAGAGGAGAGGAGAGGAGAGGAGAGGAGAGGAGAGGAGAGGAGAGGCAC
>VWZP01001604.1:76754-220310 GCA_013396995.1 Dicaeum eximium
GAATCCTTCTGACATGAAATACCAGCTAGGACAGACAGCTTTCCTGATTAATATGCAGGAGTAATAAGGAGCAGGGAGGAAATAACCCCCGCCATTGATGGGGCTGGATGTACAAAAATAAATACTGTATCATCCTTACAAATTCATTCAAGAGCACCAATTTAAATATACTGATATTATTTATGTGCACAGTGGCCTTCAAAATTAACTTTGGCTACATACATCAGGTAGACTGGAGTTTCAAACAAGAAAAAAAGTAAATATATGCCCCAAACATTACTATTAATTGGGATCTGAGTGTCCAGCTATAGGACACTTTTGAAAACCCTCACCTCAGTGCAGCCAGCCCTGGCCAGCAGCCTTATCAGCTGTTCCACTCCTTGGGCAGCAACCTTCAAGGAACACCTCTGCTGCAGCTGTTTGTATAAAATACTGGCTTAGTTTGCAATACACATGCTCTCAGGAAAAACTGTTAGCAGGCTTTTGACTAAAAAAGTAGAAACAGCAGCCCTTTGACAGATGAGTTGGGTAACTAAAAGTGACAGGGGCCTAAAGTGGAAGGGTGGGGGGCAAAGTTCCCAAAAATAAATAGAAATCTAAATGGCAAAATGTGGGTAAAATATAAGTTTAAATGAATGTTGTGTTGAGTAAAGCATCTAGATGGATGAAGAAAAAATACTCTTTGCCCTGTCAGTGTGTACCTCATGCGTTATAGCAGTGAGAAACCATTGGCAAAACAAAAAACAACAAATAAACCAAAAAATATTCTGTGAGTTATTCAGTTAAACATGGTAAATCTAAGGTTAGCAAGAATAGTTTTGCTTCTAAGAAGAAAAAGAAATAAGGAGAACCATTAGAGCTCTTGGCATGTCTCAGCAAAATGGTTAAACCAATAGGTATGATACCAAATGTCAAACTGCATTTTGGATATTTGTTGCAACCACAAGGATTTTAGGACACAAAGTTTCACTGTTGTTTAGGCACCTCTTGTGAAGCACAAATTTAGAACACTTGTGTCTATAAACATTTTAAAATGCAATAGTTTGCATATGCTGTGATCATAGACTGCAGCAACTGCTGGACAAGCATTGGAAAGTGTTTTTTACACTGAATAATTCTACACTGTCAAAATGTTCAGAATGAAGTCATTGCCAAAAGTGAGGAGTGAGCAGAAATTGTAAGTGCCGGATGCACACTCATTGCTGTCAGCCATTAATGGACAAATAATCCCTGTGATGGCTAAAGTGGATTTAAGTGTAATGGTATGTTATAGTGGTGATCTGTGACAAATTTTCTGATGCTTTTAAATTAGTAAGACAAAAGAAGTAAGATAGGCTCCAATTTCCAAAAAAAAAATTTTAAAAATTTTTTTTAAATTAAGGTTTTGCTGGATTATTCTGGTTTGTGTATGTGACCAAAAAACACAGGACTGCATCTACAAAATATATATCATAACTGGTGACTTTAAAAGTAATATGACAGCTCCATAGTATTCAAAAAGAAGATAAATATTAAAAATAGTGAGGAAATCACTTATCACTTCATAGTGTACTGGTAATAGAAGTATTGATCCATATTATAGTATCAATCAGTACCTCACAGCAGGGAAATTTCCTTTAGATATGAGGTATGTCCCCTGTCATTTAGTTCAGATAAATCATGCACATGAATTATGTCAAAATACTTTCAAAGAACCAAAATTAAATAGAAAGTTGGTAATTTAGAGAATGTCACTGAACTATGGCTTTCTTCAACACTGAAAAGTATCTTGGAGAAAAAAGAAGGCACCCCCTTGAACAGCTATTTTGGATATAAAGCCTAGATCCTGAAAGTTACTGTTGGCTTATCATATTTCAGTTGGTTTCACAGATAATCAGCACCTCTGAGGCTTGGGCCCAAAAGTGTGGTTGGTCCCTTAGCTCATGTTCAGGAAACAAAGCAGTCGCTTTCAGGAGTGCTTGCTCGGTACTTGACATCAGCTTGTCTTTTTAACATGCTGTCTGTGCACTTGCATTTTATCTGCAATAAGCCTTAAAACCCACTCAAAGCAGAAGCTCTAGAGCAAAGGGAGAGTTAAGAGGGAAGAAGCAATTAGATTAAGAGGGAAATCTTTTGTTAGTTATGCAAGAAAGAATTCAGTGGCCTACACTCTCAACCAGCATAAATCATTGTTGTTCCAGGGGTGACAAGGGAGCCGTCAAATTAAAGCTGTTCACAGTCCTACCCTTTCCTTTTGTAGCATCTTTGCTCCTTCAAAAGAATGATACTGCACCTGAGAGAGCTGCAGGGATAATGCTTGCATTTTACTGCTACAACATACCTCCTTTGTGCTACATCCCAGTCGAATCTCCCATAAAAAGCCAGTTTATTTGGCCCAGAAATACCACCATAATGTAATGGGAAAATGTGGCATTTCAACAGAAATGGAAGTGCCCATATTCCTGCCCTTCTGCTCTCTACTGGCATTTGGGGTAGGAAATAGCCAAAGGGAGAGGCCAATGCTTGGATGGGGCATATGCTGCAGGAATCACCAGCCTTTGCTTTCGTAAGCGTGAGGCTACCAGCCAAAAAAACAAAATCAAAGCACCTCTGCCACAGGATCCTGCCTTGCAAAGGTACTCCTTATGCCTGGAGGATTTCTAAAGGAGAACTTCATGCCCATTCCCCCAGTACATCCTGTAGTGAAAGTATGAGGATTTCACTCAAGAGATTCATATGCAGCCACAAATAGTGTTTTACTAATTAACATTATAGTTCTGGGTTTAAATAGCTTCTGTTGTTTACAGATGGGCTGTCAAGACTGTCACTGCTGTATGACTATTTCTAATAGAGGCATAATCAATTAAATTGACTACATGTGTTCAAAACTGCCATGAGAAACCTATTACACAAATACGGAACATTACAAAAATCCCTTTACAGGAGTTATTCATAGAGAACCAAAACAAATTACAGAGTACCATGTGCCATGAGGACATAACTCATTCATGACAACATGACTTTGCTTTTGATAAACCTCACACTGTACAAAGGGAGCCACTGAAAAGTTACATGTGGCAGCACAGTAGGGACTGGTGCTGACAGTGAAAAATACAGTAACCCCTAAAAAGTGTCTCATCTCCAACTGCAGATGTCACACACAGCCTTGGTGGGATTGGTGGAAACTCTAAGAGAAAGAAAATACTTTGGCTTCACAAACCCATCTGTGGGACCCATGTGTTTTTCAATAGCTGATTTTCAGCCAGTCAGAAATCCCTGTCAAGTACAAATGCTGAAGCAGCCAACACAAACAAGGCAGCAAATTTAGCAAATTTAGGGTTTGCATCAGAGAGTAATATGGTGCAGCTGGAGTATGCTTTGCTGGGACTCCTAATGCCCAGTTATTAAAGAATTTATCAGGTGTTATCAGAGTCCTTTGCTTCTTCATTGTGACCAGTTATTTTAGGTCTTGGATTAGATTCTGTCGGCCTTTTTTCTCCAAATGGGTGGATGGATTAGAATTATTAATTCAAAGAAACCATAAGTATTGAATTCATTAGGGAGACATTACATTAATGTACATTGTAAAAACTCAATTTAAACCTTGATTAGACAAAACTTACGTGTTGTTTCACTCACTGTGGGGCAGGAACTGACTAAGAAGCTGATGGGAATGTCCATTTTAAAATATTCCCCTCTAAAGGAGTGGTAGGTGTATGGAGAAAGGTTGGAGATAGAGGAATAGCACACATGAAGAGTTTGTCCTGACTTGTCACCAGGACTCTTTTTCCAAGGTAGACTGAGAGATGGAAAATGTTCCTTGGTCCCAGAGTATGTTGATAGCTACAGTCAAGCCTATATTCTACTGCCCCAGAGACCCTCCAGTCTGTGCACAAAACCCTCTCAAGCAGCACCAAGCCCACTGCTCTGCAGTCAGGGAACACCACAATTAGCACTTTTTCCTTTATTAGTCTACAAGATTCACTTAGAACATGATGGTTCTGTCATTAATCTTAATCACTGTAATATCTGAGAATCATACAAACACACCCTACAAATACAATGGAAGTGGACCTGCCTTGGAAGCTAAGCAAACCTTCACGGGAAGTGTGAAGTGCTCAAGTGTCACAAATTTCCACTCAGATGTGGCTGCAAACCTTCTCTCCAAGGTTCAGCATTCTCCAGAGTGTCACAGGGATCATGCACCTGCTCTGCTGTCCAATACCCCGCACCACAAGGGCTGTGAGTGGGTGACTATTTAAAGATTAGTCACCAGGGAGGTCCCAGACCCTGTGCTTAGTAAAGAAGGACAAAAATGGATCTTGCATCATGTGCTAAAAATGGCTAAAACTTTACCTTCAGAAAATCAAGTTAAGGGAAAATTTTAATAATGTATATTGATTCTGTCATATATATGCACCTGCCAGTAATTGCCACCATTGTTTCATTTGGATGCAGACCAAGACATCCATCTTTCATCCAGAATATAAGGGTAGGGGAATGGAAATTAGGAAAGCTCTCTTAATTTAGGCTAGAGCGATTTTCATAATGTGTTCCTTTGCACCTAATGTAGGGAGATATAAAATGCAAGAATAATTGTTTAATTGTAAGAGAGGAGTCCAGATTTAATTCCAGACAGGATAATAACTAATTCTTGTAGACACATGTGAATACAGAAAAGAGATTATATCAGTTATGCATATGAGTAATTTAATATGAAAAAAAGAGCAAGCAGTTGTGGGGAAGATGAAAAGTCACATTGCATAAAAGTGCCCAGCATTACTTTGTGAATTAGCAATGCTGTGTGTCATTCAACTGTCGGAAAGAATCAGGAATGTCACTGTGGCAAATTCTTGATATGGCATTACAGAAGGTTCTGCTGTGCTAGAGATTAATTCAGCTGGCTTCTAGTGAGCATTAGCAATACAGCAGCAAGAGGTTTGCAGGGAAGAGCCATTCAGAAATTTACACTTAATATGAAATAACTATTCTAGTTTAGAATCCTGGACATGAATAATACCAAACCTTTGTCAGCAAGCCTGGATTTGATGGCAAACAATTAACATGTACAGAATTCATAGATTCAAAATTCCATGTTGCTTTTTGGTTTGCAAATAAGCAGTATTCAATGGTATGTGAAAAATAAATCAGAAAAGTCACACTGCTCAGTAGTATGAGAGAAAAGAATGCATTTTCTTCCTGAGATTGTGAGATGTGTACAAGCGTGAGGACATATGAAATATGCTAAATTTTTCTCCTGAACACTTTTCTTCATATCTTGTGAAGAATAAAAACCAAAAGGATTGCTACGGTACTACACCAGAGAATGTCATTAGAATTAATCCCAAATTTTCAAACATAGAAAGATTTCAGTTGCATTCAACTGTTGAAAAAACATGGGGGGGGAATCATTAAGGGTGGGGTATTTTTTTTCCAACCATTTCTACTCTATGCATTTTCAAACGTGATTTAAAATGGAAATTCACAGAAATCCTGTAAAAATATTATTAATAAAATTCAATTTCCTTGTGGAGGAAGGAATCTGAAAATGAGTGAGACCCATATGCTAACAGAGCAAACCTTGACCCAGGAGACTGGAATAACTGTATAAGTACTCTGGGGAGCAAGATATTGGAAACATCAGCTGTCAACTTTAAGGCATGACTTTTGGCATCATAGTACATCATTATCCATTGCCTCTGAGACAGTCCAGAAATGAAAGTTATTATAATGATAATGCATTAAAATAAACTGACAAAGCTATGTAAAATAGTGCAAAATAGTTTCCAGTGACTGCACTTGCCTAAAGTTGTTCAGTTCAGTTTCTCCAAGGCAAAATTAAAGGTCAAAGGGCAGTTCAAGCACTACCACTTATTGGGAGTGTTTTCTGCCCTAGACAGTGTCACTTCTTATCCAATTTGTGTGGAGGTGGCAGATTTCAGCTGAGGTGATAATCTTTGTCTGGAGCGATTGTCACAGCAACTATTCCCTAAAGGAAGTCAATCAATTTTTTTAAATGTTGGCGACTTTATAGCCCAAATTTGTTTGTTGTCTGTCTAGGCACAAGGAAAGCAGAATGCTTTTATTTTCATTTGTTCTGTTATCCAGCTAATGCCTTTATTCACTTGTAGATGTCAGTCATGACCAGTTCTTTCACTGATGAGATTAATCTAGGATACAGTCACTAATGAAGATGATCGTGCTGATCTGTGCTGTCTGGTTACATTACAGCTCAAAATGTACTTTTAGTTTTACACTTTGTGTTGAGGATAAATCACACAACAGAACAGCAGCTTTTGAACTACAGTTTTACAAGGGGTTTTTATCTAGCATATGTTTAAATAGGCATAATAATTAAAGTAATGGATTTACCAGTACAGTCAGGAAACTTGCTGAGTCTACAGAAATAGAAGCTGGGGGGGAGGGGGAGGTGTTTAATTAAAATGTGTTTCCTTAAACTCCCCAAGGCAGAATGAGACATTTCCTCAATTACCACCTATATTTTTCATTAAACTCCTCCTAGAGTGTTTTTGGGACTATATGACACCTGTGTCCACTCAAAAAATCCTATCTCACCTAAAACTAATTTCACTGAAAGCTCTCTGAAAAGTACCCATCTTACTGAGCACCATATCTTTGGTGAAATACAGAAGGGTGGTTGAAATAAATCCATTCCAGCAGCTATGGTTGTGTCTAATAATGAAGAGGATTATGACCATATGGTACATCCAGATTGTATGTGGAAACAGTATTAATTCCAGAAAATCGATGTTATGCTCCTGATCACAGTAACTGTAAGAAAAAATAATATGTACATGCATAAATTTACAGTAGCTGTAGGGAACAGTTTCCCAGTTGATGAGTAACAGATAAAATGTGCTTATTTCAGTAAGGGGAACATGCACAGTCCTTTTGTCAATCAAAAGTGAAATCAGGGTGTTTCTGGCCACTTGCTAATTCTCAATCACAAATCAAAGAGAATTATGCCTGGTTTCAATATTCTGTGGTAACGCTCAAAACTGCTAACTTTTAAAAGTCTTTCTGTTAATAAGTTACAAGAAAAACCTTGGTACATACTGGGCTGAATTGTGTGTTGGTAAGAAACTATTCCTTTTTAGAATGGCAGCAGCTGGGCAAGACCCTCAGTCAATTGATGACATGAAGATGGACACTACTTGGTGGGCACAGGAGCAGGGATTGTGCATTTCATTGACAGAGATACTGTGCATCCTGAAGAAGAAGAGACATAGAACTAAGCTTTGTGAAACTTTTGTGCACTCAGAAGCACCTCAAATGTGCCTTTTGACCATCATGGGTGGGCTTTTTCAATCTGTCATAAGGAAAGGGATGGTAACAGTCATGCATCTGCTTGGCTGTACACCTGAGCTGCTGGTATCATGCAGACAATTCTGCTGAACACTGAGTGGATGCATTAGCATCAGAATGAGCCCTATGGCCCTAAATGGGAGAGTATTTCCTGGCAATGCTGCTAGCAACATTATTCTAGGTTGGTACATTCATGTCTGCAGGCTGACTTAATGGGGCCAGACACAGAGACAAAAGCTAGTTAATGTTAGAATTAATTTTCCACTGTTTTCCTCCTCATGTTGCCAGACAGAAAGTGTAGAAATTGAGTGGAAAGGAGAGGGAGAGTTTGAAGGGACCATCTGGCTCAGAGTCTTGGCCTCCAAAATTGCTTTACAGAAGATACTTAATGCAAAAGTGAATGCCTGAAGTTTGTTCCATATTCCCTTACTCATAGCAATTTATTTTAATTTTCTTTTCAAGTTCCACCTCAATTTCATTTATATTTCCTTTTCTGTACATTTTTAACTACAAAAATACCATTTTCTTGCTAATCCATTTCTTTTCTATATTTTTTCCAGGGGAACTGTATTTCTTCTTTACTATTTCATCCTTCTTAGTAAAAACCCAGAGTATTGCACTGTGGACCCAAAGCAGTTCTACCCATACCTTATGAGAACTCTGAGTTTAATTTCCATTAGCTTTGCAAACAAACTTACTTTGTTTCTTTACATGTACACCTAAAAAATCATACAGTGTTTTCTCCTAATGTTTCAATCTCTCAGTTTAAAAAAGTCAAAATCTGTCACATCTACTCAATCCAAGATTATTTTCTATGAATATTTACTCTATGTTTTTTGCTGCTCATGTAATCCAAGTCTAAAATAGCATCACTGTTTCACTGACTATTTGTCAAAATGTTTGCTAAATATAATATCCCAGATGTCTGGGTCTTACCATGTTTGGTATTTTGTGTGGTTTAGGGTTTTTTGGTGGTTTTTTTTTATCCCTCCAGCATCTATCTCTCTCTCACTTTCTCTCTCTCTCTCTCTCTTTCCTCTCTTTCCTGCCCACATCTCCACCATTTCTTTGTATGTATTTTTCTCATTATTAGCTAGATCCATATCCAGCTCTGACAAGTCTGTAATACTGCTTTTATCATCCTTCTTAGGGGTAATCTTTACAAGAAAAGATTTCATTTTATTCTTGTTTCCACAGTACAATTCATTCCATCAGCTACTTAATGGGTACGCAGCACAACCAACTCCCTCTTTTCTCTTTTCTGAATGTAAGGATGGTTTCACTCCAGTTAACCCTACATTTCCTACATTTTCTCACTTTTCCTGCAATGTCTGGCTTCAGCTGTTTCCACTAACTATGGACTGAGTTCCCAGATAGAATTTGCACGTTTAATGTGTATTCCTTAATTTGCAGCTGAAGCTTTGATATAAAACCATATAATCACAGCATATAGACAGTTTCAAGTGGTTGTGGTGTTTTGCAGGGAGTAGAGGTTATCTGAGACTCAACTTTCTCAGGCAATTACCTGGCTCTGACAATACCCTTTTCGAAAAGTAATGTCAAACTTCATGGATAGGTAGTGTACTGGTGTATGTTTGAATATACTATAATCATCAAGAAGTATCTTATTACTTTTCAAACTCTTTAATCTTTTTAATCTGTTTTTCTGGACAGGAATAATACCCATGTTTTCATTCTTGGACTAGGTTTCCTCACCACATTAAATAGTTTGTTTTCTATGGCAAGAACCTGGCTGCCTGCTGTGATGTGAAGAGCAACCAGTGGTCTTTTTCTCCTTAATGTCAGTTTGCTCTTCAAGCACTGTTTGGTTCTCTTTCATAACATGCCTTCTTACTCCTCTCAGTAATGAGGCTCTGCTGATGCTCTGGCACTAGCAACAGACACATCTGTTTCTCTTTGGTATTATTTTTTTGCTCATTTTTCTTCTTACACTGCATCCTGCCTTTGACTATCTCTGCTCTCTGGAGCATTCTCCTATTGTTCCTGGACACTGTCTCTGAAGGATTTTATCATCTCATTGTCTGCTCACTGTAGACTAGTCCTTTGCTTCATCTCTTTGAAAAGCAGAGACCCTGCAGAGATATCCAGACAAATCAGAGAGCTGTGCAATCACCAGCTGTATCAAATTTAACAAGGGTGAGTGCTGGATTCTGCATCTGGGATGAGACAACCCTGGATGTACGGAGAGACTGGGGACCAAGAGGCTGGAGAGCAGTGCCATGGAAAGGGACCCGGGGGCCAATGGCAAGTTGAACATGAACCAGCAGAGCCCTGGCAGCCAGGAGGGGCCAGCCCTGTCCTGGGGGCATCAGGCACAGCATCACAGCCGGGCAAGGAGGGGATTGTCCCCTCTGCTCTGGGCTGAGGAGGCCTCACCTCGAGTGCTGGGGGCAGTTTTGGGTGCTACAGTATAAAAAAGATACTGAACTATTAGAGAGTGTCTGAAGTAGACCAACAAGAATGATGGAGGGCTTTGAGGAGAAGCTATACATGGAGCAGATGAGGTCACTTGATTTATTCAGCCTGGAGAAGAGGAGAATGAGGGAAGACCTTATCACAGTCTACAGGTTCCTGATGAGGGGCAGTGCAGGGGCAGAGACTGATCTCTTCTCCCTGGTGACCAGTGACAGGACCCAAGTGAACACCATTAAGCTGAATCAGGGAAGGTTTAAGCTGGATATCAGGAAAAGTTTCTTCACACAGAGGATGTTTGGGCACTGGAACAGGCTCCCAGGGAAGTGGTCACAGCACCAAGCCTGACAAAGGTCAAGAAGCATTTGGATAGTGCTCTCAGGCACAGGGTGTGATTCTTGGGGATGATGCTGTGCAGGGACAGGAATTCAACTTGATGATCCTTGTGGGTTTCTTTTAACTCAGAATGTTCTATGATCCTATGATTCTTGCTATCCCATTTTATCAGGCCACTGTTTGTTTTTTTTCCTTAACAGAATGAGATTGCTCCAGTGGTTGAGTTCTCTTGCACATAGCCAGGCATTTTCTTCAAAGATGTGTGATGCCAGTGTTCCCCTTTCTTTTAAACAGAGTTTATTTTCAGGTGCCAGGTATCTGCAAATCATCTCAGCCTTCTATCACATCCCTAACATTTTTTTTAGGTCTGTTATTGCCTTCACTTATATGTCTAGGGCCTGAAACCTCTCCAGAAACTCTGCCAGGAAGTATCTTTTATAAAGAACCAGCTCTAAAATTATACTAATCTTACAGATCCAACATCCAGCCACCTCCTATGCCTATGCCATATTTGATACTTTCCTTGTTGGTGCTATAGCAGCCTTGTCCATCAATCTTAACATTTCCTAATATAGTAAAAAACCCAAATCCCATGTCTCACTCTGTCTGTCTCTGTGTCTGACTCTCCTAACTCATAAGCAAACTCATGGTTGTTGCCCAGTCAACAGATTACTCAGCATGCAGGTTTTTAAAAGCTTTGTATTGAGTCAGTCCTGCCCCTAAATTGTCTGAGCTATGATGAGCTTTCTATTCCCTCAGTTTCTGCAAGCTCAAAAAAAGACAAAAATAAAAAATCACTTACTCTCCTATGATCATCACCAAAATGTTCTTAAAAAGAGACACTCCTTTTAAATCAAATGGCAAGTTAAAGTGCCACTAAATAAAATCTTCCCCAACAACAAGATTAGAGGCTTTGCCTTAGCTGACAAAATTTGTGGCAACTAGCCATGATTTTTAGAATTAGCAAAACAATTCAGTATTCCAGACTGAAGAGAAAGCATAGAGCAGATTAGCCACTCTTGCAATATGGCACAATATGAAAAAGTTGAGTATGATCTGAACTGAACTCAGAAGCTTTACCTCATGGAACAAAGGCAAATGTTTTCATCCTCTGGTTGTGTTAGTATAGTGTTGTGTGTGGTTCTGAAAATGTCATTACTTTATAGCAAGAATTTTTTTTAAAGACCAGAAGAAAATTATCTAAAATTAGAAGATTTCCTACACATGAAACATGTTAAAATACTTAAATATGTACCTCTTTACACAATGATGATGACCTGTGAAAGTTCCTCAACAGCAGGTGATGAGTAAGAAATCTTAGTGTAAGCTAAAGAATGCATCCATTTAATGAAAAAGCATTGCTTTTATTTCACTCTGATAGTAGCTACATGTTATGGAAAGACTAATGCCAAATATAAAAAATAGTTGCATCATATTGATGTAGAGTTTTCATCAGTCTAGTCATCAGATTTAGAGTATTTCACCAGTGTAACAGTAGGAAAATTGTTCCCTTAAAATCAATGCTTCAGTTAGATACTGAATATCAAGCTTTTGTCTTTCAAGATTTAACAGGGAAAATCCAGTTATCCCTTTGATCAATCATGGGTGACTTAGTCTTTTTTTGTTGATGTCTGTGAAAATCCATCTGTATGACTTTCATTATAGTGTTAATACCTTTCAGGCTTTAAACAGATTGTGGAAAAAAAAGGAGGAATATTTCTCTCAGTCCTTAATACCATCAAATACATTGTGCTTTTTAGTAATAACTTAAGAAAAATAATTGGGAGGAATCACAGTCAAATAACATAGCAATAATATATTTTAAAATAATAATAATCATAAAAATATTAATCATTTTGCAATTTTCTTAAGATTGTTTTAGAGTAATATAGGAAGATCTTTTCTCTGTTAAGATTAGAGCTTTAAGTGTTCTTCTTAACACAGTGATCCAGGAATAGTTAGGGTGGCAACACAGGTGGCTTTGCAGGCTTCAGTTTATTTTTGTTTTTCATTCTAGTCCATGAGATAGGGAATTTGCTATCAAATTTTGCCAAAAGCCCCCTACTCTTAAACCTAAAATGGTATGGTTTTTTTCCCAATAAATAAAAGAAAGCAACCTTTGTGGAATAGTCAACATTTTTAGGACAGCTGAAAATAAAAGAGAACTTAGAGAAGGAGAAGTTAGGCAAAAAAAACTCATTACAAAGAAGTGAACATGACCTATCCAGGGTCTTTTTTCAAGCAAAAGAAATTGCAGAACATGGACTTCACTACCTGCGTCTGTCTGCAGCCCTGAGAGACTGTGCATTGTCCCTGTGAAAAACTGCTTGGGCCCTGGTGTTAGTGATATTAAAACCCAAGAATATACTGAAGTGTTAACTAATTAAATTTAAACTAACTCAGATACATTTGAAATTTGAAATTATACCAGTAGTTCTTGAATTATAGTGTTTTTATGTCCTAGATTAAAAAATGAAGTGGGATTAATTCAACCTTACGTGAGTGCAATGATATTCGGACATTCCAGCTCCATGGGTGGAAATCAGCACAGTGATCTGGCAAAACCAGGACTGCATAAAAATAGCACATGTGGAAAATACCCAAGCAGGCAATCTGCCTTAAAAATAATAAGCTGACTAAAAGGTGGCTATGAAAACTGTAACAGTGAAAGACCATATCCTTCAGAGCAGATACTAAAACAAAAATGAAAAAGAGACTACCTCAGGAAGAAAAAAAAAATTCTTTAATGGTGACTTGGGATAATACTAGCAGCCTTTGACTGCATTAGACTCACTACTTTCCTTCTTTGTTTTCACAGGAAATATGTCAATGTGGGAACAAAGTTGGAACTTGAGTAAAAACCTTGAGGTATGGCCCCTGGAAAAAACAGTGTCAGTGCTAGCAGACATGAGTGAATTATCCACTGCTAACCAGAGATGAAGGACTTTATCTGCTTATTATGGGCAAGTACTGATAAATGATTGTGCAATTAAAATGGAAATTGAGTCCTGTGCTGCACCGGGGTGTGAGGAGGCATGCTGAGGCAGTGCAAGTCCCCATGCTATGGTGGCAGGCACAAGGTTAAACATCTGCTCCCAGCTCTCAGCATCCAAGTCAATCAGCTGAACATCCTCCCCCCTTTAATTCCTCCACTGCACGCTTTGAGACTTGCAGACACCACAGTGCTAGGGAGCAAAGTGCTACCAGCAACAAGAGGTTTGCCACATGGCCTCAGGTCTGATAATTCAGTTACCCTGATGCAGTGACCAGATAGCAGTGCTAATTCTGGTGAACCCACTTCAGAATTTATCTCAGAAACACAGACAATCCCCATTTGTATATTAAAACAAATGAAAATGGAAGTTTGAGAGGAAATTTCTGGTAAAAGAAAAGTATTTATGTTAAAGTAAGCACATGATATAAATAACATATATAGTAATAAGGTTATTATAATAGTGACAATCTAAGCATATAGGCCAAGATAGGTTTACAGGGAGAGGTAATAGATTTTACTGGACCAGTGAGATCATTGGAACAAAAAAAATAGAGAACCTTTCAAGTGCTTCTTCACTTTGAAATTTGGTAATTGGCATGCAAACTGAACCATTGCAAAGATAATTACATGTTTGGGAAATTGGTCTCATCAATCATTAACAAGAGTTACCAAAAATACACACTTTTCATAGGTAGGAAGAAGGCAAGCTGTAGAGATCTTCTATCACTGCTAAGAAGCTGCTCACACACTCCAGAATTCCTTAATAACTCAATTGATTTAAACCTCAAATTCAGCCCAGCTGAAAGCCTAGTCTTTAAAGCTTAATAACACCAGTACTGTCTCTATGTATTTTTATAAGTTTTCCTCACATGTGAATCACTCAGTCACTTTCTATCATATGAAGAACATCAACAGGTTATTGCTCCACCAGCTCCTAGTCAGGCATTACCTTTTCTCACCCTCATTTGGACCAAGGAATTACTAATACTGAGAAGCTCCTAAAAATAGAGCTAGCAGGGGTGCTAAAAAGTAGGATGTGGAACACGAACTGGGGAAGAAGTGTGTGGTTGTGAAATCTCTTGATGGATGCCATAAAACAGGACAGTGGGGGAAGATAAAGGAGGCTACTGGAAATGTGGATAGAGAATATCTGTCCTGTGCAATGGACACCCTGCTGAGAGGTACCCCAGGGTTCTGACAGAGGTCTGGGCAGCTGCACGAGGCCGTGGTTCCCAGCCTGGTAAATCCTGGCAGTCAGTTCACCACTGCATGTTCCTGAGCTGCTGTGATCTCCACTGTCTAAACTGTTACAGCACAGCCCTCCAGCTTTCCAGCATAGGCATGCTTTAAAGATATTTGTCTAGAAGTGAATGTTAGAGAGTTAACCAGGGAGAAAGGGTTGCTTTGGAAATGCAGACTGCTCAGAAGTGCAATCTTTATCCTATATCCCATGTGATCTCTACAGGAAAAAGATAGCTATCTTTATCCTCCTTCCCTTCCATGTTCTTCCCTCTGTCTTTGGACCTACATGTCCAAGATGTGTATGAGGAACTTCATGGATGCTGATGCTTTTAGTGCTTTCTACTTATGACATAAAAATAAGTACTGTTCCTTCACAGGGACGAGTGTGGAACCCTCCTGAGCTAGAGCTGATACTGAACATGGTAGAGATGAATCAATGGAAACAACAGAGGAATTCTGTTCCTCAGATCTGCTGAGACATTCCGTTACACCATGTAAGAACATGGAAAAGTTTCTCACTGTAAAATCTCTTTCTCAACAAGCTGAGTGAGATGAAAGCCACACAGGAATAATCTAAGAGAGGTGCACAGAGAGGTGTTGTGTGTCTGTTTCATAAGGTGTGGATTGGCTGAGTACTACATGGTAGAGACTCAATTTTCACTCTCAAACTCATAAAGAACTTTTTATGATCAAAGTGAGGGAACCAAAGTGATGCTGCTTCAGTGTTAATTTTCAGCAATACAGGAATAAAAAAATAAAAATTCATTCCAATGCACAGTTGTGCTAGAGGCAAAAGTGTTGACTGACTTCAGATCATTTGTTTTTTCTTACTTGTGTTAAAATTACTTGCTTGTTTTATTTGTGTTAAAAGTATTTTCTTGACCTACTTCAGTGGAACTTCAGACAAATTGATATGATCCTTTTTTCTCTCATTTAAAATGTCAGTGAAGCCCAGTATTACAATTATCCTACATCTCATCAAATGTTAGTGTGATTTCTTGGCTAAGAAAAGAATGAAATGTGAAATTTAGGCCTTTATGTTATACCGAAATTGTCCTAAATTTAGGGAAGTAGAGACTACTTAAAGAAGGGTAAATTTTTTTGTTTACATTGTGTTTGTCACAGAAACAATTTTGGTACAGGCCCAAAATATGTCAGGATTAGTGTCAGACAGATCCATGGAAGACTGAAACCTGCATAATATCATAAAGTGGTAAACTGGCAGAAGAGGTTTCATAGCCTCCATTTAGAACCCTTTCCCATTTCTTCACTCAGAAGGGTAATTTGGAAAATTAAAAACTTGTAACAAATACTTGTCAAACTGCACTGGGATCTAAGTGGCCTGTTGTACTCTGTACTGGTGAGTCACACACAGTAACAACAGCATGGTGCAAAATCTCTCTAATTAAATGCCTCTAATAAGACTTTGACATTTTTGGTGCGCTTTCCATCTTGCAGAAGCAACAGACAATGGTGGCTGAAAATTATTTTTTCACACATTTTTGTTGCTACTGTGTCTGGAAATGTGTTAATTTTTTAAAATAATTGTCATTTAATCTTAACTGGTTTATCCATATCCATGTGCAAAATATCATAACCTTAAGAAGTGCCTGCATTGAGGATTGAGACTGTAAGGACTAGAGCCTTTTGTTATGCAAATGACCTGTGAAGAATATCATTCCTAAGAGAAGGTGTACAGATTAACTCCAGGTCCGTTTTTCAATAATAGATACAAAATAAATACCTTAAAACAAAGAAATACACAGAAAATCCTTTACTTGCTCTGCACTCACAATATGTTTCTGAGTACAGCTAAAGCACTCTGAAGAAGCAGAGATGAGGGAAAGAGGGAAAAAAACCACCTTTGACTTTCCATAGACTATAGATACAGTGTGTTTATACATTACTGGCCATTCTTTAGCAGCTATAAACAGGACTAGTTCTACAAAAGTTACTGCTTCTCCTGAAGGCAGTGCAGGTGTGCTGATGGCATTCCTGGAACAGCAGGGAACAGGGTCAATTCACCCTAAGAGTTCACGGTAATCCATGTGCAATTGTGGCAAAACAGAAAAATCACCTGGAAAATTAACTCTGTGAGCAGCTGCTGGCATTTGCAAGGTGCCTGGTACCTATTTACTGCTATCACAGTATTTTTAAAGGTTTTCAGAAATTTCTTACATCTGTCACTCTGACACATATTCTCAGCCACAGATTCTCAGCCATCAGCTGCTTCCCTGCTGCCATCACCATTTCCTCTACTGCTGCCTCGAGTCCTTCCACTGACCCACACAGGTCAGCCTGCTTCTCTGGCTACTTCAATAATATACTTGAGGTTCTCCAGTTGCACTGCATCTCAAATCTTTTGGTCAGCACCAAAGCTGTCGAACTTGTAATCAGGCTTTTTGTTAAGAGGGCAAAGATACTTCCCTAGCCTTAGGACTATGACAGGCTGTGGCTGTCCATGGGTGCAAAGCACAGCTCAAGCTGTGCCTTGGAAATGTGAGCACTCAAGGAAGACAGTAGGATCCAAGGGAAAGAAGAAATAATTGGAGGCAGAAGAGATCAGCTACAGACTTCAAGAGCCATGGCCACCACCTAGAAGGAAAGCAACTGGACAGGAAGCATAGCACCACTTCCTAGGACTGCTACTGTGTCAAAAGAAAAGTGAGTGGATGCAGGTTGCTAGCTGAGGAGAAGCACTGGGCTTTTTGTTTTTAAAGTTCTTACAAAATCTGACTTTATCAGACACCTCCTTTCATGCCTTCATGCAATCTGAGAGATAGAATCCTCCAGTAACTAGAGCTGTAATCTCTTTTAAATGTGCTTTCATACTTTAAACCAAGACAATGAGAAGAAGGGGATATTTAGGTCTCTACTCAATTTAGCCTTCCATTCTTGACACTTCTTTGAAATTGGTTATAGTTTTGCCATGTTACTTTATCTATCATCTTCTCAACCACTATAAAATTTCAGTCAAAATAGCTAGAATCACTCAAGTGATTCTGAGATGACAAGTCCTCTAAACAGAGGTACAAAATCTTAGCTGCTGTATGTTTCCCTATATCCATAATTTCAGTGCATGAAAAACATAATGCAAAATAAGACTTTTCACATCCATCCTTTTCTCCATTTCAGTTTCAGTCTGTGACCCCTATATTTAAGGACCTTTGTATTTGATTACCTTGGTATTTGTAATGGGAAAAGTTCTACAGCACCTCTGAGTTGGTTTTCAGTTTTGTCCTTGTGTGGTGTCAGTTCTTTGTTGTTAAACCAGATTTACACAGAGATTGTGACAGTAACAGCAGCAGCCTGTAATCTGTCAAGCCTGTCTGAAACATCCTTCAGTTGCCTTTGTAAATTTAGTGCATCTGTATAAAGCCCCTTGTGTAAAATGTATGTTCTGGTTTTGATCAAGCCCTCCATATGCTCACAGCAAATTTCAAGACACTCCTGGTAGTGGTATGCAAATGCAGAGATAGAGTCAAGGCATTTTGATACATCTCTTTGTGGCTTTTTCTTGCTGCAGTAATTGCTTTGCATTTCTCATTTTTGTAGTGTATTGATGATAATGTTAACATGGAAAAAGGTTGTAACTTTCCTGGTTTCTACTCTTCAGGCTCTTTTTATGGAGGAATTACCAACTGGTGCTCTCATGTTTGTTTTTCTAAGGATTGCTATATATTCAGTTTTTAATTTTATAGTTGAACATCTCCTTTTCTGGAAAATTTGGGCCAGGGATTTTAAAAAGCAGGTAAGACTATGGTTCAAAAATATTTGTCTGTGGCTTTAATTGGTTCTATTTCCTATTCTTCTATTTCAAACTTTTGAGGAAATGACAGAAGGGAACTATTCAGGTTTTGATTCTTTTTGAAAAAAATGTGTGTACACTGTTTTCCATAAAGCATAGAAATTTTGGGCTACTGTCCTCCATCCATTAAATAGAATGACTCCCAGCAGAGTACTTTGCTCTCTGCTGGGTTGCCCACCCTCCTAATATCTGATAGATGTCTTACTTCAAGGGAACACACTTAGCATGTTGCTGAATGAGGAGCCACCACCAGGAGGTTGTAAATAAACATAGATATACAGAACAAAACCCATCTTGTCTTCAAGATTCACCTCTTGAAGCTGGAGTTAGACACAGAATCCATTTATATTTTATAAAACACAGCTGGGCAATGTAACTGTGACATTTCCTTCTTGTACTCTTCTGCTGAGGAGTTAAGAACTTTCCTCTTGCATGCACCAGGGACTGGCTACACACCTACGACTTTGGAAAGTTCAGCTGACAAGCAGTGACTTCCAGCTGCCAAGACAGGGCTCCACTGCCAAGCAAAGGACATCTTTGCATGTACCTTCCATTTTTTTCTGTTAAAATTTTTTTTCTGTTTTTTCTGTTTTTCTCTCTCCACTTGTTATAATACATTCACAGTAGCCTGGGGTCATCTCTGAAGAGGTTCCAGGCTGTAATCCCAGTCTCACCTGTGTTTTAAAACCCTGTCTGATAGGTACAACCCCTAAACCACTATGGTTACCAATGGAAATTGCAGGGATAAGTACCTTTTGAATTCCACCAGGTGTGACAAGTCTTAGACATGACTTGTGGAAAACAGTGACAAAACCTACCTCCTATCAATGTCTTAGAGGAGGTGCAACAAACTCCCCCTTCCATTCTCCTCACGGATAGAAAAGGCACCTTAGGATGAGAGAGGCACTTTTCTTTCCATGGTCTTCAGGCAGACAACTCAGTGCTTCCTTACAGGTGAGTGCTTAAGATTTCATAGCTCTGTGCAAGCAGAATATCAAACACCATGGATTTCTGGTGTCTCCAGTGAAAGGCAGCAGCTGCACAGGGTATTTCTTAGTTTTGTGTTTTGGGGAGGATATAGCAGGCCTGACATGTAAGTAAACTATCTGGATCATTTTTGGATCAATTCTGTGTTTTTTACTAAATCAGTTTTAAGCATACAAGTAAGAAATACACATCCTCATTCTTAGTAGATCATATTAAGCATGTACATGTGGTGTTTCTCACTGATCACTGATTACTGTAAAATTTTGCAACCGTGCATGGATCCAACACTGAAAACAATTAATAAAAAAAACTATCATGTTTACACTACATTGGAGCCCTGTACGTTTGTTTATGTCCCAAAATCCCCATAGCATTTATGATGCCAAGTGAGTCCAGACAGTTTGGGCATCATTTGGTAAGTAATTTTTCTCTCAGACAACTGCCAGGAAATCCACCAGTCTCTTCTTGTTTTTAGGTTTTCAGAATAACTAAGATTTCCATTCATAGCTTGAAATAAAAACATAATGTTTTAGTGTCTAAACCAATACAAATGTCTCATTTGCTTTCATAAATGTGAAGGGTAATATTCATCTTTCCCCAAAAGTAAAAATGAAACTTAATATCCTACAAAATCTTTACAGGAAGAGAAGCAACATTTTTTTTATTTTTAGTTCTATTGGTAGATAATGAAAAATATGAATGTCTATAAATAACACAGAAGCCAACACATTAAAATTGGAAAGGACATACCAGATCAATTAGCTAATCTCCTTGCAAATCAAGTTCTATTTCACACTACACAATATCATTTGTGCTTTCTAATTCTTATTTATCACAATCATTCAAATGCACAAAAGAAACTAAACACTTTAATGACTGGGAGACCTTTTTGAATTATTGAATTTTGGGGGAAATTAAATAGTAAGAAATCTGCAGAAAACAGAACTGTCAAAACTGCATTGGGTGACCACATGGTGATCAGGAGTTACTATGTCATGTGTCCTTGAAATAGGCATGTTGGTATCTGAAATGCAAATCCCCCAGCTTTTTTAGATAAGACATTTAAACAGTAAAACTCACAGCAAATTGAGCTCCCCTGTGGATATTTAAGGGTTACAAGTGAATGTAAGTCAAAACACAGTTGATGTTGAAATTACAGTAGCCTAGTTACAAGAGAAATATCCTGATGATGGAATGAACCCAGAAATAACCAATGTTAAATTAGCCTGGTAAATGGGCAATTAGCATGGATGTGGTGCGAACAAATGTGCCTCAGGTTTTACCATGCTAATTACTCAGAGGCTTCATCATTCAGACCTTCACTGCCTTTTGTCTTTTCCTGAAGTTCATGGGTGCATGTCACACTGCAGCTAAGTTTTATAATGGGAAAGGAAAGCTTTCACTGATAAGCACTGTGCCATCCTCAGTTTTGCCCTTCCCTTAGTGCCGTGTATGAGGACAGGTAATGCTTTGGATCTACACAGGCAAGGGTTCACCAAGAATAGGCGTAATAAGGTGAGTATATAGCCCTGGTAAGCCTCAGCACATCAAATCTGGTTGGTTAAGCTACATTATCCATTCATAGATATCTATTTATTGCAGCAACTGTGGTGAAGACTGTAAAAAAAAAAAAGAAAAAAGATGGTCTGAGTTGTCAGGACCATTAGACTACTGAGACATTTTCTGAAGCTGAGGTGGATCATTAATGAGTGGTTTCAAACAACTACAGTAATTTTATTTTTATGGATTTCCATTATTTGAGCAGTGGCAGAAATAAATTAATTAATTTTTCACTGATGCATCTAAGTAATCTTTACGCACAGCAGACAAATAAAATCAACAGTGAAATCATGGTTTAATTATTTACCTAGCAACAACTTAGAATCAATGCAACATCTCTTACTGATTGCGGGAACTTAATCTCCTTCCTATTCTCTTCCTTTTATGTGGTTATCATGCAATCAGGAGACAAAAGATGATGGGATTTTGCTCATATAATTATAGCTCATCAAAACGGCCCTCATGAACAATTCATTCATCAGATTTGACCCTTTATCCCTTGAAGAATTATCTGTGAATTTATCATGGCTTTTATTATTTGGTTGATGAAGAGCTTTTTCCAAACACATCTGAGCCTGACTAGAGCAACTACTTCAAGTGTTTGTTATTTAGAGTTCTCTGGTTGGGTGTCAGCTCTCTGGTATAGTATAATGTTTTTTACTGTTTGATTAAATAGATGTCCTCTGCAAAGTGGAGCCATACAAAAAAAAAAAAATACTAGAGTGCTGAAATCTTCCCAGGAAGAAAAGTGAATATGCTATGGAGACTGATTAGGAAATTAAAGGCCTGAAATACAAAGTGTAGATATAATGCGAAATAAGAATAACAACTTACTGCTGTGTTTTACCATTTTATATCTGCCTCAGTACAGCTCATTGTTGAAACACTGCCTAACCTTCCAGAACTTCAGGACTTTTTAGAAATTATTCAACATTAAACATCAAGGATATTATATGTAGTACTTGATATCAAGTTCTTAATAGTTTTGAGCTAATGTCAGAAGGAAGCATTTTCATCATTCTCTAGAAAAACAATGAATGTTCAGAGAAAATGCTGCAAATGGTGTAACACGCCATAAATATCCCTACAAGTGGCTTTCATGAACTCTTAGAGTGCAGATCTACTTATGCTACTCCTACAGATTCCCCTCCTCCTACCATGCTTAGGTCTGTTGCAGATTTGTGGTTAAATAGGAAATGTTAGGTTTTATGCTTTCATACATATGCACCCATTTAACTTTGTCCTTTAGTTTCTCCAAGACAATTTCTCAGCCATTGCAGAATGGAGTCCTGTGGTCTACCTGGGATTTTGACACTTTCTAAGAAAAGGACAGTGCCCTCCCGCCTCTCTCCCCAAACCTATAAACTCATTACTCTCTTAAAGTGAGGAATACTTTCTGATTTGTTCAATAAAATAAGTAACACTGAAATAATATACTCTACAAGATGACTTAAAGCTGGAATTATACTCTTATCTCTAGCCAAAATACTGTAAATTTGGAGAAAGTGTTCTCACCTATTGTGCCTTCTCATGTATTATGTGTTGTCTGTCAGTCACCAAGCCTCTAACTTGTAAATTTGCATCATCTCCACCCGTCTGTCAGTGTGCTCTGATTAACTCGGCTCTCAAAGAGAAAATGTGTGTGCAGTCTGTGACAGCCTGAATAGCTTTTCCCCGAATGTAATCTTCCAACACATTTGCGTAAGCACTTACAAAGTAATGACTATCCTTTACGACGGGCCTTTCCGAGGTTTTATCTCACCGCACTCTTGTAGAGACAAATAATACTCAAGATAAAGTGCATGTCACATCCCATCGCTGCTTCCCCTCTCCCCTGCATCAAACAAAATCAAACTGGTACAATCTAATGTGGAAGAGTGACACAGATTGAATGATTCATTTCAAACGAAGGGGAAAAAAACAAGAAGGTAAGAAAAGTGTTCTGAGAAAGAAAACACACTATGTATTCTCCTCTGTAGTAAATTGTGTCTCTCCAGTCTGACCTTTTGGGAAGAAACCCTCTGTCAGATTACAGGATTCAGTCCAGGTTGGTATCTCAGGCTGGACTGGGGTTTCTGGTGTAACTTTTCTGCAGCAAAGACAGTGATAAGTCTCATTCATTAACTTACAGATTTCCCCTATCTGAGAATGTGACATGTATAAAACGCAGCTGGGCATATATTGGTTGGAATATTAAAGACATCTCTCTTCTCACCTGCACCAAAATTTCATTTAAGATATAAGAATTTTATATTTTTGAGGTTTCTTTTCTTCCTCCATCCTTTAACTAAGGTCAGCCACGAAGTTTTACAGTTACAGAGGAGATGAAGGCAAACACAAATGTGCTCACCCATATCCTCTCCTTAGAAAATCAGGTGAGGAAAAATGGTTGGGTTCTGTCAGAACAAAAGATAAACCACATATCTTAGATAAGGAACTGCTCAGGTAGCTGTAAAAAAATTATCATGGAGTAGTAGGGCAGTGAGAATAATGGAGGAAATGTAATTTGGTAAGAAGGCAAACAGCGTGAGCTGACCACTAGAGCAGAGATCTTCCCTCCCACTCTGCTATGCCTCCCACACCCCTTCTAACTGCTTTGGGAAGCACTCTACATCTTCTACACATTCCCCTTGGCTATCCCCAGACATTTTCTCCATCCCCTGAGGAGCTCTACTGCCCACCAGCTGGGAATATGTGTGTGCCATGGGCCCCCAGAGAGTTCTGTGTGCAGGGTTGAGGCTGCTGAGTTGGGCAGCCTGGAGGAGTGGTGACCTGCCCCCAGTGAAAACAGCAGGAGGTGTCTCTCTTCTAAGCAGCCCCTCACCTTGAACAGCTTTGCCAGTAATTATCATGTCTGAGACATCCGTCTGCTACTGTGAAAGGATTTGAAAAAAAGGCTGTTGTCACATGTACTTGAGGAACATGCACCTTTTTCCTTAGGAATTCAGACTAATTTCTGAGTGCCTGTCTCAGAAACTCACCTTTGACATGAGAATTATTCACAAAATTCAAGAGATGTGACAGCCTACAGTTCTGCTAAAAGTATCATCTTAATGATCATATGAGCAGAAGTTTTTTTTTTCACGTGCATTATCATTGTGATATTTTTTACCTAGCACATTTAATTCACATACACACACACACACACACACACACACACACACACACACACACACATATACACACACAGACTTCCAACCATTTGCATTTGGGTATTTAAAACAAATCTAAAATTGTGCTGGTGTGCATGCATGTACTTACAGGTATTTAGAGGTTCCTGGAGAGGTCCCTCCTGTTTTTTGACCTCTTATTTTCTCTTATTATTAATCCTTCTTGGATTGGAAAACAAAGACAGGAGATTGCAGCTCCCAAACATCACTTCAGGGAGCACAAAAATGTAAGCCATTATCTCAACAAGACTGAGTTGCTATGTGCTCTTTCTATCTGAAATGGTTTTTAATATTATTAAACATATTTTTCCATCAATACTGCACTGTTGACTTAACTCTCCCCTACACAGTTGTTAGTGCAGACCAAATAACTCATTTCAAATGCCACACATGAGCCTAATATATTTGTGGATTGTAAAGGTCATATAAATTTAATGTTCATATTTTTTCACTTCTAAATACAAAGTCAGGAAAATACAGTACATTGATACAAGTGTAGGAATGAGGCATAAACTTTGGAAGGAAAATAACATTTTAATAACTTATATAACCTGTTCAGATACCCAAATCAGGATGGCAACATAAAATGAATATGTAAAATAATTTCTTGACATAAGACATAGTCTATATTAAATCAAAACCTAAGTCTGGCTGGTTTGCCATTTGAAGAAAAGGGGTTTTTTGTGTTCTATAATTTGATCAGACTTGGACTGCAAGTAATTGAGGACAGGCAGGTGAAGAAAGAGTAAAGGCAAAGTTTTATACCAAGGGATGTGAATTTTGCATCGTGTTCAAAGCAGAAACAGAAGTCAGGGAGCACACCTCTCACCAGCACCCTCAGGATTAAAAATGTGGAACAAAATTCAAACTGCTACTTTCAAACAGTAGATATTTAACTCCAGGCCCCTCATAGCCTCTTCTGAGGGTGTGAAGCTTTGTCCTTCCCTCTGTCCCCAGGCACAGGAGGAGGCAGTGTTCACATCCTTCTGTCCCCTCTGCTTTCCTTGCTGGTCCATCACTGGCACTTCCTACTGCCACACAGCACTGGCTCCAGTCTGTCACTCGGGAACTATTTTGTTTGGATTCGACTTTGGGCATGATTCCCTATGGGAAAAAATGTCTCTTCTTATCTCAATAAAATGTTGGCATTGGGCAATACAAGGGGCTGAGAAAGAATAAGAAAAACCTAGCCAAATGTTCAGAAAAACCTTCCACGTTCCCCAGGGAGTCCTGGATGAGGATGACCAGGTTTGGCCCTATATACTGTGTACGTAGCTCTGCTAACAAGACACGGTGTTATAAGGCTTTAGAGAAGCTTTAATGAATTAGCATTGGTCAGCAAAGATTGATTTTCTTCCCTTCAGCGACTGTCTCTTCAACCTGTGATGGTCTGGACAGTTTCCTGGTGAGCAAACTTTCTTCAAAAAAAGGTTTCTAGGGGTGCAAATCCAGTAAGAGGAGATTAGTCCAGGTCAACTGAGAAATCTTCAGGAAAAATATAAAGACTCTGTTCTGGATCCACACAAACTCCTTGTCTCTCCCTGGCTGAATTACTGTCGTACTCCTCAATAAAGCACTTGAATTAGCAGTTGGCAGCTGGCCAGCATGTCTTTCATTCTGTCCAAAAGGTGAAAGGCAGGGAATTTGTGAGCTTTTCAGAGCAAGCTAGTGATGAGTTTGCTCAGCAGACACTGAATATCTGGTGAACAGCTTGCCACAGCTTTTGTCTGCCAATGCTATCATTTTGTCTATCTACCCTTTGTCCTTCCTGATTTCTGCTCACGCTAACACGGAATGATGGGCTTGCCCGTTTAACTCTGCAGGCTAAATTTCAGCTTCATTACTATGTATTAGACCTATTTTCACCCCAATTTAACATTAATAGAGTAATTTGCAGAGTTCTTCATTGAACCGAAAATCTCCTAAATTACTTTTTTACTTCTTTTGTATGGATTCAGCTTAATATTTAACATTTCTTCTAATTTAGTGTTTATACAAATGTCACACTTTTGCTCCTCCTCTTTGCTCTCTACTTGGATTCAGGCTTAGAGGGCATCATGGCCATATTGCTTTACTGCTGTCTGCTCCCATTAGACTGATCTGAGGAATCAGCTCTGACCACAGCCTAATTCTGTTGGACCAGGTTGCAGCCTATGACAAGGAACTTCTAAGCAATAACCCTTTACAGTAATTTCTTTTGTGTCTGCAGAGTAAAGGTCCAATATCTTTCTCATTCTGGCTCTGAAGTCATTGCCTTCAAGGATTTCCATGCTTAAATTGTGACTGCACTTAAAAGAAGCAGTGTGGGCTTGAGGACCCCATGGCCAGCTGCTTTTAACCTACACCCACCCTGAAAGCACTTGCATTGCTTTTTGGATCAGCCCAGTTTAAGAAATCTGCTGATTGTGGCAGACAACACATTTATATTTGCCTAAACTGGATTGTCTTGTCCTTGTGAACACAAGTTTTTAGGAAACTTTCTAAGAAGTTCAAAGAAACTTCCTCTCTGTCCCTTCAGAGCTTTCTAGGTCTTGAATTGAGGCTTTTAACACAGATTTCATAAACACAAATGGCTGGTAAGTCTCTACTTAATAGCAGGCTCTGAGGAGTCTAACCATACACTGGTCTCAGTAGTCTCAATTTAGCAGTGAGTCTTTATTTATTTATTTGCAGCAGCATAAGTTTTTTTTGGAAAAAAAAGTAGTTGTTTCCATTCCTGAACTTTTCAACAACTGAAATGCTTCTAAGGCTTAAATATTTCAACAGAAGGGTGGGGTGGGGTGTTTGTTTGGACTTCAATGAGTTCAGGTTTTTGGCAGTGAGGTGAGCCCTTTTTCTGACAATGTTAATAACATGATTTGGTGATGACATTGCAATGTCTCATGGCTCTCATAAAAACTGGAGCCCCCTGGTTTTTTTCAAGAGATACATTACAATTCAATCCCTGCACTGTAGTTCTCAGTGTTTAGGCGAGCCAGGTGGAGTTGCCTTGCCAGAAGCTGAGTGAAGGTTTATAGGGACAGACAATCCTGTAGTCCTGGCCTTCTCTCAAGTGCCCCACCCACGACTGGGTGGTACATAAGATATCACCCAAAATAGCTGGAAATGGCAACAGACATTACCTTGTCAAGAAGGTTAAAATGCCTGAGAGCTTTCCCACACTTTTAAGAAAATAACTCATCATTCTACTTTTAAAGTACAGTAAGATAAAAGAGACCTGCCACAATAAAAATCTTTTTATGGAAGGATAGATGCTTTGGGGGTGAATGTTCTTCTCTATGTTTGCCTTTCTCGGTGGAAGAGCCTTAGGATTCAATGTGTCCTGGCAGTCCGTTTGTGAAATTGCATTTCAGATGACACAAAAGGGACTTTAAAAAAATTGAGAAAAGGCACATGAAGGGAAAAAGCTCTTTTAGAAGATAAAACAGCTTCAGAAGAATTAAAGTTCACACACATGCAGCTGGAATCTCCTTTCACAGTGCCTGGTGCTGATGAACTTTGATATCACAAAGCACAACACCCTTCCTTCTGACTATTTTTAAAAATGTCAACCACCACAAATTGCAAAAGGTGGGAATAACATTTCTGGAGTGTGTTGTAATAATAAGACCCACTGCTGTCATTAAAGGTTTGTATATCTGTTTGCTCTGGTATTCCTCTCTGAAGACTTTCCTGCTGTGACAGAGAAAAGGCAGGCTAGAAGAATTGATAAAACACTTCCAGAGCCCTGAAACACACATATACATCTTCTTGTCCTTTCAACTGGTATTGCTCCTATCCAATTTACTGGATCTTGTTCTTCAGAAAATGAGGCACTGTTCATTTAATCTTTTATATCACAAACACGAGGTCTTATTCATATCCTCTCGTACTTGTGGTACAAAGAACCATTTCCATACGCTTTAGCCAAAGTAGTATCTGCTTTTTATGTATTTCAAATGCAGAGTGATGCTGTCGCTGCGAGCTTCATCCAGAATGAAAAAAAAGCTGAGTTCATGCAGTCCCAGGAACCAGCCTCAAGATGACTGGAATCACTGAGAGGAAGCAGTTTTCTTAGTAGAGAAGAGTATCATAGACTTTCATGGAGCAGCTCAGTTTGTAAAAGACCTTGAGAAGTCACCTTTTTCCAACCATTCAAGGTAGGTCCAACTTAGATCAGAACATCACCTTCTCTCAGATCCAGACAGCATCATCTAAAACGGTTTTATCTTTACATTTACCTACAATGTCCAGTGCTTTGGCAGAGCTCAGATTTTTTTAAAGAAAATATATAATTTCTTTAGAATAGGCGAGAAGAAAATGCGTGACACTTTCCAAGCACTCAACACTGCAAGTGAAATCAGAATACTGAAGAGTGAAAGAGATCACTTTCATTAGAGAGAGTAATTTTATTACTCTGGAAGCTGAATCATATAAAGAGTCTGTGACTCCCAGACGAGCTTGAGTTCTGTTAAAATCTGCTGGTAGAAGGGGAATTCTCCTAACTAGAAATCTACAAAAGAGAGAAACCTGAACTGCTATTTTTGCCAGCTTGACACACTCTTAAAGTAACAGCACTAACTACATACAGTCTTTTGTTAAATGAGTTGGGCAAAAAAACAAGAGAGGCAGTCACATCACAGTATCTGCAGCACTTCAGCCAGTGGTTAAACTCAATGTACACAGAACACTTTTTCTAAACAGAATTAAACTGTTCTGGCAGTTCTGAACTCTAGACAGTCCTCTCTTTTGATGGAAAACTGAAGTGACTCTTTGAGTATGGGAAGACATTTCTCCTGCAACTGGGACTCTGTAACTGTGGTCAAGGGACCACAAGCTGATTCCTCAACATGTTTGGCCTCAGTCTGCAGAAAAAGAGAGCCTGAAGCAACCATGAAGCTTAAAGGGTAGGGAAAAGGGAAGGAGGAGAAAAATTAGAGAGTACCAAACACAACAGGACATATTCCTTCTCATTTTTGTGCCTCAAAATTTCCATCCAAAAAAATACTGTTAAACCCAGTTTTTGAAAAAAACAAAATGCTACACAGGGATTGGGGAGGAGGGGGTTTCGTGCAATTTTTCAGAAGTCAGTAATGTCAAAGAGCTTTTTTTGATGTGTTCAAGACAGGTGTATTTATGTGGTGGAACAGGTTCTCTTTTTAAGCTAGTATGCTTCAGGGCACACGATTTCCTTTCCAATCTTTGTTCACAATTCTGTGAGCACAATGACAATGTAAACACTCAAATCTGTGGCTGGAAATGTTTCCTGGACAGTAAGGAGTAAAATCACAAGTATTAAGAAAAGTACAATTATTTAGAGAGGGGAGAAAACAATCTTTTTCAAACAGCAGCAAAACCAGCTACCTTCTATTTTTTAAATCATATATTTATTAGTCAAAGGTAAAATTAGGCAGATTTATTGAAAACAATTGCCAGTGTGAAGGGTAGGAGAGAGCAGTTTCTCTCCTTTTCTGTAAAAAACAGCATATGATTAAATAACATTGGGAATCTAGTGTGTGCATGAGACATGGAAAGAGGCAGGGCAATAGGATCACTCTGCATCCACCCCTTAGGCAGCCTCCAAGCCCCTTGAGCACTGCTCAAGATGTGTCACTGTCCCATTGGCTTCAGCAGGACAACTCCCTTGCCTCATAAGCAAGAATTTCAGCATTTTTCCTAGATGGAGCTTAACTCTGCACACTAATATCTGCTGAGAGGGTGTAGTGGGAGCTGGGGAGAAGCACCAGGATTGGGAGGAACAGAAGTGGTTATGCAGAGAGGGATTAAAGTAGAAAGAGGACAAATAAGGGTATGTAGTGAAAAAGAAAGCTGATTTACTGTTACACCAAATCTTAGTATTAATTAAAATGTAAGTGTGCTTTGAATTATGGGGCTATCACTCTATTTTGTAATATTTGTGTCTCTCTGAACTGCTGGAGACTAATTTTTGAGGTTTACAATGTCACCTTTGATAAAATTGTATTTCCATAATTCACAGTGCTTGTTAAATTGTTATATATAGAACAGTATGTATTATAAATTAAAGCCTGTAATAGGTTTTAGGGCCAGTGACTACACTGAAAAAATATTGAACCCATAACTTATTTGATCTGGTTTGTCATTATATTTAAATAAATTATTCAGTGAAGAGTCATTGATCAGGTAGAGATGATCAAGACCTATGAGGAATATTTGCAGAATAAATTACAATATTCAACAACAGAAATGGTAAGGTATATAAAAGAGCATGTCTGCTTCTTCAGCATGCTTCGGTATCAATCATCTCATGGATTAGTATTTTTCTCAATATTTCTTGAAATCTCAAGCCCTATTTTCTTTCCTGAGACTGTTTTGAGTGTAGAGCTGAACTCTTTCATAATTTTTTTCAGGATGCAAGATATTTGGGGAGCTATATTTACACTTAGTCATTCCTGACAACAGAGCATTGTTACACTTCAACATCATGCTGTTCAAACCACAGCCTTCTTAGGCAAAGAAGGAGTTTATACCCTCTCATACCCTGCTACAAAAATATTAATGTACTCAGGTTTTTTTTAAGTTTGGTGATGCATATAAAAACATATATAACATCTTCAGATAAAGAAAATATCCCTCACTGAGCACTTACTTTTGAGGAAAGCCTGAAACTGCAAATTACTGCCACAGTAACCCAGGGAGTGCTCCAAAATCACAAGGAAACTAAAACAAAGGCATGCAGAAGTTGTTATTTGATTGACCTTTACATATTTTACTTTACCTAAATTGAAGAACAAACCCATATGAAATCACTAGTAATTCTCTATAATACATGGTTTAAACCTCTCTTGATGGGATAACCTATAAAACAGATGAGGAAGCAGTAAAAAAAGATTGCTTTTAATACTGTGGAGTCTTCAGAGGTTATGACTGGAGTTGGGAGATAAAAAAGGCTGAGTTTATGATCTTAGGTCCATTAGAACTGATAAGTAAAGGAAAAGTGCCAGATGAGCCAAAGAAGACTTTGGCTGCAATTAAGAGAATTTACAATCACATTTTTCACTGTTTGGGGCCCAAACTCAGGATGTTCATGAATATCAATAGGTAATTACCAGCAAGGCTCTGACCACTGCAGTAATAAGTGATGTCAGGATAAATATATAACAATAAATTCAATCCTCATAGTCTTCCACTTTGTTTGGTTGATCTATTTTTTAGTAAATGATGTCACTGGAAGGTTTACTTGAGTAAGGTATACCTAAGCATTTAATTATTGATCCTAAAATTGGGGATAAATCCTGTCCTCTTCCTTTTTGTATAACACCCATGAACATTAATCAGAGTTACCTTATAAAAGGATCAAAAAGCAGCAACTTTTTCATTACAGACTATGAGTTCCTGCCAGCTGATGGAAAAATAGGTTTAAGAAGGGAGCAAGGAGAGAAGAACATGTAAAAGTCAGTACAACAAAATAAAAGGAACAGCCAGATTTGTTAAGAGGGGAGAGGAAAAGACACAGACTATGGCTAACATTTAACCTTAATAATATCCAAATTTGTAATTTTTTATGAGTTTCTGATAATCTGAAAAAGACACTGCACCTTAATAAACAGTGCTGATGACACAATAATCTATATAACTTCTCTGAAATGCAGGCAGATCAGTTAGTAGATGTCAAAAGAATGATCAATATATTGCATTGACAATGAGTTTCTGTTCGGAAAAAAAATAATAATAACAATAATAATAAAAAATAACTGTATTTGACACCTGAAGCCTGGGAGCATGGAAGCTCTGTTTCCATTTGGTTTATTTTCTGTATTCAAGGATAATTGATGTTTACTTATTTTTTTCATTTATTTTACAGCTTGCCACAATGATTCTTCAGAATGATAATTCTCCAGATATAATACTAAGTACTATACTTGATTCTTGGCTTCTCAAAGAAGCAAAACCTATTTCTTGAAGCAACTTGTAAAAGTTCTTGAATTGTATTCTTACAGGTCATAGAATATAAAAAAGCAAAAATTAAACCCACACGATATATTAAAAGATGCTGCAAATACACTGGTGTGCTGGAATAGCATAAATAATTAAGGATAGAGCTTCTGTGTTAGATTTATGCAGCTGAGAAGAGAAAACTTGGAAAAAGCGTGTGTTGAAATATTCAATATTCCACAAAGTGTAAATTAAAAATGAAAATTTCATAATGGAAAATATTGCTTTGAATGTTAATTGTAGCACAAGAATAGAGAGGAGTTGGAGAATGATATTGTCTTTGTTCTGTGCAGAATTTATTTGCTCAGATCCACCACTAATATCACTGGAAAGCTTTTGTCTGAACTGCTATGAACTCTGCTCAAAATGAATGTCAGGAGGAGTGGCACTGCAGGATACCTAGGCACAAACCTGTGGAACACTTTGAATGAATGCCACATAATCACTAGGTATTATTCAAAACCCAAATACATGCTGAGAACCCAGTTAAAACACTGTCATTCTTTCTCATTAGCTTTCTGTGAGCCTGATTATTCCCAGTATAAAATAAATGAGAATATTTGAGGAGAGCAAATAGTTTTTCACTGTTGCCAAAAGTGTCACAATCAACTTGGGCTGTTACTACAATTAAAAAAAAAAAACCAACAAGATGTTATCTTGCAGAATGATATTTACTGCAGCTATTTGTGCCCTCTCTGGGCCATCAGCTCTCATGAATATCTGGGAAGCCTCATGTCCATACCAAGGCACTCTGCTGCCCAGATTGGATGACAATGTTATAATAGTTTGTTTGACATCATAGTTGTTCTTTATTGTACTGGAGAAGTGAAGATATATAGTAGCTGTCATGGGGTGTATAAATATTTTACAACTAATGAACCAACACACAAAGTCCTTACTCAATTATTATTTGGCCACAATTCTTTTGTTCTCATAAATAAAGCTGGATATGGCCTCAAAGCACTTATTCCACAGAACTGTTATTAGAAAACAATCACTGCAAATGCAATTATTTTCAGGACAGCACAGCAAAGAATGCCCTATTCCCCAAGCAGAGATCAAACCAAATAATTAGGAAAAAAACTCAATGAACTCTCCAGAATGATTTAGTGAGTAATCAAAAGTAACAGAAAACACAATCTATGCCAGTGTATATTATTCTGCTTCAAACACAATGGCAAAATGAAACACAAAAGCAAAGAAAAGGCAGACAGGGATATATGAGTTGTGTCTTATTGTCAATCTGTATAAGAAATCACTGGTAAAAGGCAGAATATGTAAATACATGTCTTTTAAAAGCTGAAAATTTGAAAGGGGAAATGGCATGGCAATCCATGGGCTGTTTCTGTCAGCATAAAATTTTCATAAATATATGTTTTATGTAATGTGCTTTTGGGGAATTTTCTTTTTCAAGCTTGGCTGTGACAGATGCTTCGATGAATTTATATAAAGCCACAAGTATTCTGTGAATAATCAATTCTTATTTGAAATCCCTGTCATAAGTACTTATTCTTAAAAACATTTACTCATTGCAGTATTCCCCACTGGATCCTCCCTACCAATTATGAAGGGCCAATCTTAATGAGCAGTCACCAAAAAGTTACCATATGTACCTGCTTTAAACATCAGACATGGAAAATGGCTGATAGTTACCTGTAGCACTGAGACCTGGCCAAAACACAATTTTGGGATTTGCTTTAAATTTCCTCCTCTTTCATTTGTCTCAAGACCCAGCTGAACACCTGGAAGGGTGGGTAACAACTAAAGCTAAAGGGCTCTGCTTTTAGAGAAATGAATTAGACACCAACAAAGCTAGGACTGAAGAAGAGAAAATGCTCCCCTTAGGGGTGTGCTGTTCTGGAATAACCTCCTCTGGGTATAGTAGGTTTGGGCAGCAGGGTCTGCAGGTGTCCTGTGTGGAAGGAGAGGACAGGAATTGCCTGGGATGTACCTAATGGATCCAGCCCACTCCAACACCAGTGTGAGAGATGCCAGGACAAGGACATCCCCAAAGGACCACAGTCATTGGTGACCCACAACAGAGTAGAGAAAAGTTGGTAAGAAGCAGAAGTTAGCAGAAAAAACCAACATGCACACAGTCCCAACTACCTATACTCCCCACCTCTTCACAAAAGGTGTTGGGAAAGTCTGAGTGTAACCACAGAGAATAAAAAGGGAATCTGATGTGAGCATGACAGAAGAGTGATTGGCTGAAGTTGAGCTCGGGAAAGAAAAGCTTTCCGCTTAAGTGTTTGATTGTTTGATTTTTTTAAATGCCAAAACTAGTGATCAGAAGCTTGTGTTAATTAAAAACAATAATTGGGTTATTGTGTCAAAAATATTAAACTAAGTACAAATTGCAGAAGGCAAGGCAGCTTTGCCTTAGCCCACAGACCCATTTCCTGGGAGCAGGTTTGCACAGATTTCTCTCCCAGCTGAGGTGCAGGGAGGAAGTTTCGATGTGTTGTGACCTCTGCTCAGGGGCAGTGAGCCCATCCTCCCTTACACAAACTGCTATGGAGTCCCTAATCCCGGGAAGGCCACATCCACGGGACATTCACATGAGGGGCAGCTGAGGGGGTGCCTAATCCATTAAAGGCCCCCCTGAAGTGCCCCCCAGAGTAATTCCTGAAGCCTGGCACCACAGAACTGCACGTGATGCAACAAACCCAGAGTCTGATGTAAGAGACAACAGCAAAACCCCCCCCCAGGGAGGTGCCTGAATTTTCCTACATGGCCTGAGTGTACATTAACCCATACGATTCTATGCTTTTTGGGGGGACCTTCACCACCAAGACCAGCTGGAGAGGATCAGTGGAACATTGTTGGGATCCACAGATCGGTAATATTTTCCTTATTCTGTCCCTGTTACTCTCTTTCTGTCCCCCTCACCTATTTTCTATTTCTTTCTTTCTTTCTCTCTCTTTCTCTCTCCCCAATATTTACTATAAAATAAAACCCATACTATTGTCACTGGCATATGGTATCGTTTGCACCTAAATTCAGGCAGAGGCATTTCTAAGAACCTTAGTTATGGGATCTTGACAGATGTCTCTTCTAATCCTCCTTGTTCTATGCCTGAGAACAGGTTACTTTCACTGGCAACCACATATTCATTCCTCTTAGGGTAAAATTATCACTCAGAAAGAACGGAGTAATAGGACAGAAATCCGCTTCAAGATAAATGTGGATCTTTCTTGAATATCTATTGGGGCCAAGAAAAGTCATCTAGGGTAATGCAGATTGCTTCTCCTTGAAGTTGGATCACTTTTTTGGAGTTGGGCTCTTGCTGCATTCCTGTGTTTTCATGTACCCAACAAATTCCTATGGTACTGCCTGCAAAGAAATTCTTCTCTGTCTGAGTATAAAAGCAACTGCCAGCCTCCAAGGGAGCAGCCAGCAACATGTCAGAAGCTGACTGACATCAGTGGCAGGGTAATATGGAAGTGATAAAAATAGGAATAACCAAATTAGTGTTTAAGGCCTCCCTATGTGAAATCACCTAACTTTGAGTGGGTGGTAGGAATGTGCCCTGAGCTTCCAGGGAACAGGTGGTACTTTCAGCATTTTGCCCAAAGATTCAGTAGATCCATGTGAATTGCCTTAGTCTTATCACAAAGATTAAGTTAGCCGGCTGTTATCAAAGGCTGGACACCCAACAAAGTTAAGTGCACGTGGGTTTTGGGCACAGGAAATAACCAGGTTATTTTACACACTTCTGTAAAAGTGAGAAGTTTGCAAGTGTGAAACACAAGTTCACTGCTCTGAAGTTTATTTGATGGCAGTTTGGATGCCAAGACAAATCTGTGCATTCCTGAGTACCTTGGACCTTGGATGTTTTTCAAGGCACTTTTTCCCCGCAAGCGTATTCTCACTGCACTGTTCTTACTGACGGATTCTGGACTTAACACCTGAATGGAAAACAGGGAAAGTGTTACCAGAAAGAGCTGAAACTGCTCTTGTAATATTGTGAAGGTCCAGACTACTGACTTCTACCTGCTTCTCTGTATATCTGTCTGATAATTATGTCTCACTCTTTCTCTCTCATTCTCTCATCAGCCTGCCTAATTCGTAAATTTTTAATTGGCTTCTCATTGAACCAATATATCTGAATTATCACCCTATATTTCTGAACTGCCACTCCAGTCTGGAAGTAAAACTTAAAATCCTGGCTTCCTATAATGAAAACTGCAGCACAGTATTCCTTATAAGAAGTAAATAATTTTTAGGTTTTAGTCTTGGATACAGGAAGATATTGATATGATCTATTATGACAGAGATTTAATTTTCACTACTATCAATTAAAAACACCACTCTTAATAAATCATGGATGAACAGTCTTAATAAACACTAAGATGAAAAACTACTTACCTTGCCTTTCATTTTGATGTATGTATTTAATATTGTCTTTCATCACTTCAAGAAGATTGTGATCTTGCCAAAAGCTAGAGCAGCAAGAGGGAATGAGACTAATAGTCACTGCTCTGCACCTAACTGAGGAGCTTCTTTAGCTTCAAGATGTTATTAAAACTGTACTTTGAGCTTCTAAAAGAATTTAATCAAGGTGCCTCTTGGGAAGAGGCAGCAAACACTGAGCTGTTGTTCTTTTTCTGTGATTCTCACAGTATAAAATAAGCAAAACCAATTAGATGTCTCTCACAAAACATCAGCAGAGATTGCTGTGTGGTGAGCTCCATGGCTGACTTGGCAATGCTTGTAGCACGGTGAGAACCTGGCAGTGCAGAGACTCAGCTTTAGCTTGAAGCAAAAAAAAACCCAAACTGGTAAAATTCATTAAAAAAGATACCTTTGGGGAATGGATGACTGAAGAGAATGGATGAGGTTGCTGGCTGAAGCCTGACCTGCTCTGATAATGACCAAGTAACTTTATTATCTGGATGTTTCACATGACCTATTGGGTTCGTATTGTGTTCAAACTTCCATGTAAGCTGTAAGTACACAGAGAAACTCAGAACATTTTATTGGTTTGATCTTCATAGCAGAAGCCCTGATTCTTCAACTTAACACTTTTCTTCTAATAATTGGTTCAGGCATTCTCCTCTACAATAAGATATATGCAACAATTGCTCTTATGGTGAGTAAAACTTCACAGTACTGACACTATAATTGTGCTTGAAAATGTACTTTTGAGTCCCTAATTTCAAATACTTCTGTCATGAAGAAAAATACATCCAGTCTTGTTAAATAAGAGTTTTATCTTTATTTACCATTTTTTAAATATCACAACTTGACCAGCCTGCTGTCAGGGAGCAGCAAGGGATGACTTTCCGTAAAAAGACTGTTATCCAGACAGAGTCTGTAGAGGCTTGTATTTTACATATAGTGATTACAAGTACAGAAATCCAAATATTTTAATGTATTGGTCTTTAATGACTAGGAGGTAGGACATTGTCTCCAATACCGTCTCCACAGTTAAAAGATATCACCTAATTTTTGTGACACAGAAACAAAAGAGATGAAAAATCTGTTTTAGCTTGATGTTAGCAAGGATAAATAGTGTCCTTCAGGATGCAACTGAATGTTTATCTTTCTGCCTTTGCTTGAGACAAGATGACTGGGTGAGTCACAGTACTAGAAAGGATGAGTTTGGCATTTGTGGAAATGTTTGATGTGAACTTTTGTCAGTCCAATGCCATAGTCTTCATCTTTTTAACTGTGTCATGTGCAACCATGAGCAACCAATTCAGATAAGCCTGTTGTCATAAGTTTAGGTGTAAAGAGCTTAAAAATTGAACAGCTGTAAAGAGAAAATTAAAGGCATAAAAGTTAGTTTTCATGTGTACAAGAGGGTTTGAGTTACAGCTCCTGGAGGAAAAATAACTGTAAGTTTCCAACTTAGACAGGAATATTTACTGGTTTGTTTTAGTTTCAATTGCAAGTATATTTCTTACAAAAGAGAAAATCTAATACATCAGTCATGAACTGCTGCACAGATGCATCTTACTTGCCATTATACTCAGTTTTACACTAGGAAAACTCAGTTTATTTACAGAAAATTTCTTACTGAAAACGACGGTTAAAGCTCATAAAAATAAATTGCCTAACATTTTCTGTTAAAAAATATTTTGGGGGCATTTTCTGGACTGCTGCTGTTGAAATTAGTGAGATCTTTCCAAACCATCTGGGCTCAGGAAACACCCTGTAAAATTCTTTACAGGTTTAGCTGGTACATAATAAAAGAAAAATCCGGTTCTCATATTTGCATTGTGAGTCCAGCTTGTGCTGAAGAGTAGATGGACACAAACCTTCCAGCCCCATTGAGGGTCCACAAAGCCACCAAACAAAGCTCAGCTCAGGTGGGGCAGCAGAGCAGGGCACCAGGCACGTCTCAGGGAGCAGGTGGCTCAGCAGCTCAGCTGAGGTGGTGCAGGGTGACAGCTCCTCCTTGGGTTAATTCTTTGCATCAGGTGGCAGCAGTTTATCTAGAAAGTTCAAGTTCAGATGCTGATATGCCCCAATGTGTTGTTAGGCTTCCTTCTGCCTTCCTAATACAGTGGAGGAAATTATGCTCAACTCAAACCCACAGTGAAAGAGCCAAATCAAAAATTGGGAAGTCAGCAAGTGCCAAACATAGCTTTCTTGCTGCTTTTACACTTTCTGTATCTATGCTACCGTCTTAATTGTTTTGTAACATCCCATGTTTCCAAAGACATTTTATTCAACACACCTATCAAGAAATTAATTTGTAATTGGGCATTGTATTAGGAAGTGTGCTGAAAACAAAGCAAAAAGCTTGGGAAAGCAAAGAAAGATACTGGTGTTGGAACAGGTGTCCTGATACTAAAATTAACAGTACTTTCTCCATGTCTTTGCCATTTGCAGGCTTTAGAATAAACTAATACAAATTACATCAAATGGGAAGAGCCAGAAAAAGCTCTGGGTTTCTCTGTGGTTGTACCCAGCTCAGGATCACTGGGAGTGACTGGGAACAGAGCTGACCATTTCCTATTGCAGCACACACCTACACTATGTCTGTTCAGTCTCTGACAGTGGATAGGCACAGATGAGATGAAGCAGCAAAGAGCTGTCAAAGGGAAGGCACTGTCATTATTTCACAGGGGCAATGACTATTCTGGGGGATGAGAACGCACTGTGGGACACCTCAAAAACTGGTTCTTATACTCCATTTGAATACTCTGAGTGGCTTTAAAGAACATCATGGCTCATTTCTAGCCTGCACAATTGTTTACTACTGGGTGCTGAGTAGAATTAAGTGGAAAAGTTTGTATGGCCCTGGAGCTCATCCCAATGTGAAGCTGAACCTTGGCTAGGGCAGACACCAAAATCCCTGAGCTGGGATCATTCCAAAGTTACAGGAGGTCACCATCATCTGAATTAGTGAAAATAGGTCCCTTTAATCACTGTTTACTCATTTATAAATGTGGATTTTTATTAACACAGTTAATGAAACTAGGACATCCATGAGTGGACCCTCAAAGGACAGGTGGAACAGACAGGATTTGAAACAGACAAGTCACCCCACTGTGGGACAAGGGCAGAGCACACCAGAACAATGAACCATGGTTGCAGGTAGCACATCAGTCTGCATTACCTTTCCATATTTGAAGTTACATAGGAAGAGAGAGTATAAGTGAAAAGCATTGGGAGACAAAAGAGAGGAAGCAGGTGAAGCAAATGGAACACGGATGAAGAATAGAATTAGGAGAAGATGTAAAAGTGCCAGATAATCCATCTGATTTCCCCTCTCATCAGTCAGAAAAATTCCTGTGTCATTTTCATGTATAGATTCTAATTACCTTCTTGTTCCTAATGTTGACTTTGTTCCTGCTTTCCACACCATGAAAAAGAAAAAGCCACAGCACTGCTAGAATACAACGTCAAACTGGGCCCAAAACAGCATCCAAGACCCACTTAATGGATCCTTGTAGTATCAGAATAAAACCATATCCTTGGCTGGTAAAGGAATGATCCCCTTGGATCATTTTTACAAAAGAGTGTTTGTCATTGCCCACAAAATTTCACAGCTAAGTCCCTTTTCAAACCTGTAGAATATACAGACTACACTACAAATAGAAAATCAAACAAAAAAAAAGAACAAAACAAAACAAAAAACCCAAAACCAAACAAAACAACGAACCAAACAAACCCGTGTATCTTGTGTAAATTTACATAACTCCACACAGACTTCACTTCGTAACTGTACTAATTTGCACTATTTACAGATCAGCCTGAGAACTTTCTATGTGAAGCTTACAGATGAAAACCCTCATTCTGCATTTCTTGCATTCCTGAAATTCACATTCAATTAAGAATTTATGAAAGGAAGGCTTAGAGCCTAAATTGCACCATTAATTCTCTCTTGTGCTAATAGATCATAGCAGATTAGAGAGAAAGGAAACAAGACAAGGAACAAAAGTGAAACATAAATTATCTTTGACTATACACTCCTTAGGAGATGGGAAAGGCCATCATTGATTGTTTGTTAAAGTATTGGATGTAGAACAAGGACTAATAGTAAAACCCTGTAGTTTTTCCTAATATTAAATCATCAGTAATATGTAACCTGAACAGCAGCTCAGAGAGAGAACTAGATGCCCAAAATCTACTGTCATTTTTGTAACTGTGTTAATTGTCCTAATAAGGGATATTATTATCTCCCCTGACCTGATTTTCAGCTAGGGTAGAGTTAATTTCTTCTCGGTAGCTGTCCCAGTGCTGTGTTTTGGATTTGGTATGAGAATGGTGTTGATAACACACTGATGTTTTGGGTTTTTTGCTAAGTCTTGTTTATTCTAAGTCAAGGACTTTTTTCCCTTGTCTCATGGTCTGCCAGTAAGGACAGATGCAAAACAAGCTGGGAGGGAGCATAGCTGGGACAGGTGACCCTGACCAAAGGGATATTCCACACCACAGAGCATCATGCCTACCATATGAACTAGGGGGAATTACCTGGAAAGGACTAATCTATGTTCAGGAAGGGGGGTCTGACATTTGTCAGCAGGTGGTGTGCAGTTGTATTGTGCAGTACTCGATTTCTTCCTTTTATTATCATCATTATTATTATTTACCCTTATTATTATGTTTTCCTTTATTTTAAGTTATTAAACTTGTCCTTATCTTAACATACAGGTTGAGCTTTGATTCTCCTCCAATTCCCCCAGGCTGCGGGGGGGAAGAAAGGGAATATTGGATGAGCAGCTGTGTGATGTTTGATCTCCAGCTGGGCTTAAAACCACAACATCCCCAGAAACCTTCCTCAGTAAGCAGCAAACTGAATGTGCATATATATGTTCTTGTTATCTTAGTAGTCTTGCTGGAGCTGTATGATTGCCTTACAAGAAAACTTTCAAAAGCAGCTCAGCAATGGCTAGGAGGAGAAAGTGGAGAAAGGAGATTGAAAAAGGAGAGATGGGGACTTGTGAATGCCTTTTGGTTCTTTTAGTGAAAATGCAACTGAACAATCTACAAAAGATTGCTGAAGAACAAGTAGGGATAGGGAACTGATGATCATACTTGGGATAAGGAGGAGCTGCTGCTCTCGGTCTGAACCTTTTGCTGTGGAAGCCGTATTTGCTGACCAGTAGGAGAAGGGGAACAACTCCCTCTCATGTCTTCCTGAGCAAAGCTTTCAGCCTGGCATTGTCAGAAGTGGGAGCCTTGGTGAAAGGCAGGGGCAGAGGCAGATGCCACATTCTGAAGCAAACTGTCCCCACAAACTGCAGAGCAATGTCAGGAGAAGAGAACAGGTGTCAGGGAAAATGCTAAAAAGAGGAGTTTGTCTGCCTGCAAGATGAAAAGAGTGTTGTGACCAAGGCAACAGCTTGCAGAGCCATGGAGCCCAGACATCTTAACGTCAGTGTGGAAGAAAAGGCCACATGCCACATATATCTGTGGTCAGTGCAGTTGTGACACTGCAGTTGTGACACTGTCCAGGTGCCCAAGATGGACACTAGTAACAAACTCACTACTTCTCCAACACCATCCTCAGTCCATGCATACACTCACCATGCATTTTAAACAATTACAGGAGAGGAGTTTACACCTAAGCTAGTCAGATGATATGCTTGTATCTGAAAGAGCAAAAACAGTACTAATAGCACACAACTTATGTGGGCTATTCTAGGCACCTGTAGTAGGGTGAATCATACTCTGAAAGTGCCTATTCTTCCTGTTGCTTCTAAAGGAAACTCATTTTAATGAAATGGTTCTATGTTTCCCAAGGTGAATCTAAACTTTTCAGCCCATCTCCTTAGTCATTCAGTGTAAAATATGTCAGAGATGTGTGTAAAGGAGTAGTTCTGTAGTTATCCATTTCAGTCACACATTGTATCCCCTCAGCTTAATGATATGAGACAGCCCAGTCATTTTGATTATGCTCTTTTGCCTGACTGAAATGGCTGAGGCTTGTTTGCATGTAACTATGAGCTCTGCAGCTGGAGAAACAGCTTCAGCACACATTATACAGGTGCCTGTACCCATTACAAAAGAAAAATTTTCAATCATTTAAGCAATGTGATTAAAATTGTATCCGAAAAACTTAATTAATCACTGTGCTCAGGCATGCCACTCATCTACTCAGAGCCCAATTAAAGGACACAATGGAAGACTATTAATGAACAATGCCTTAAATGCTAAGCAGAATGCTTATGGCTTGATAAATAGTCACATTTTATTGGGCACTCTTTTTAAATGCACCATTTGAGTATAGATAAAAGCAGAGCCAGTTGACTTGCAGATGTTGCTTCATTAATGGATTAATGTCATGTGTAATAGATTATAGTGATTGCCATTAAATCAGACTTCAACAGATTAGCTGACATATTTAAGAAACTTAGTCATTTTCTATGTAATGATGACAAGATGACTCATCAGTATGACACTTTATAGACAGAAGTAGCACTTTTGTGCACTGGCAGACAGTTCCTGTAGAACCTCTACAGTTTCAGTTTAACTTGAGATTGGCTGGTTGATCCTATTTAATCTTGTCCAGTGTTACAACAGTGACAACAGAGGTGAGGGGAACATGGTTTTAGAAGCTTTCTCTTTGTGAGATTTCCTCCACACTGCCCTCAGAGACATTCACATCTGTCTGCCTTTGGGTATAACCACTTGTACCTCCTTGGAGAAATGTAGCTCATGGCCACATTCAACACAAGACTGTTTAAATCCATATTACTGGCATCAGTGCAATGTAGCAGGAGATCCAAGAATTTTTTCTCTTAAGAAGTTGGTGCTGACATACAAATATGAAAGATAACTTTAAAAAAAAAGATGAAATAACCTGTTTTTAAAAAGTTGTTTGTACTATTTTTCTGCAGTTTAATTTTCTTTAATGGTCTGGTACACTTTTTCACCTACTTCCCTTAAAATTTTGGAAGGTAAGCTAAGAAATACTGTGTGATTTTTTGTAATTTTGTATTTTGTACTGACTACAGGGACAAAATAGAGAAGTATATACCATAGGGTTGTTCAAGCAATAGATGTCCTTGAAGAAAGCATTTCTCTGTTAAGGGAATTTATCTCATCATGAAAACTGATGAGATAAAGCCACATTATAAATAAATATTCATAGTTCCAGCATGTTCCTAGATATAACCTTATATATTGTTTTAAAGGACAAAATCTCCTAGGGTTCATGGTAGGCATCCTCTGTTATCCTGAAAATCCATCTCACCACTGCAGCACTGCAAAGATTCTTTCATACTGCACAGCATTAATAAGAGAAAAGTGCCTGTACTGTAAAAAAACATTAACCACCTTCATTTTTCACACTAAAGGATCACCAGTGAGGTCCCTTTTATAAGATCTTAGATAAAGCCATTTAGACAAAAGACACATTTTGAAGGGAGGCAAGAGCCTTTTAAACCTTTACATTTAACAGTTTATGCAATATCTTTAAAAGAAGAAACTATATCTTAAGGGAACCTTGGCATTTCACATGTGAACTTGCAAAAGAAAGGAGACAATGATGCTCTGGCAATTTTGTACAGTCATAACTGTGTGAATCAGTTTCATTTTAATCTCAGGCTGTTTTACACTGGGTACCTGCACATGTGTTTATCCAGCTGTGGTATGAACATACTTGGAGTTTTATGGATAGGTTCATTATTGGGCCTACTTCAGCTCCCACAGGTATATGCAGAGATGCAGATCCAGTGTGGATGAAGTGGCTTTTTCCAGGTGACATAAAACACAGCACCCAGTGTTTGTATATTGTCATGGGGTTAAATCCCCACTTACTAACCATTTCCCATCTTCCCTCAAAGCGAATCTGCATCTCATGTTTGTCATCCACTTCACTAAGAGAAGGTTTACAGAACATGGAGCACTTCTGAAAATCCTTTCCCAGAGGAAAAGACTGTATTGTGATATCTCAAAGTGAGGATCAGTTGGAACTGCAAATATATCAGGCTAGGTTTATGACTACTTTTTTTTGTGCCGTTGCAGATTCATTTAAAAAAAAAAAAAAACAAACAAAAAACAAAAAAAACCACTAGGATCTTACAGTTATTTGGATCTTACAGTTATTTCATTTGTTGAGAAAAATTTAAATGTGACCATGTCATCTCTGAGACTTCCTTTATTCTGTGGAGACAGCGCTCTCCATCTCATTTGGTTAATACCAACATCAACATGCTTTATGTTCATCAAAGTATTCCAGAGGGCTGCAAACATGTAGTAGATGGCTTGGTAAGTCTCATGTCCTTCACCCCATCCTTGTTGGGATGTTAAATCTTCTTCCTATCCCAAATGCATTAACCATTAGTTTGGAGGCATATTTTAAAGCTTTTATTCACAGAGGCTTAAATATTGATCAAAAATTGTCTGAAATCATCAAGGTCTCTGCTGCCAGCCACTTCAAAAGATGCTCCTGTCAGCATGGTCTGACTCATCAGTCTATTTTCACACTGATGGTTTATTAGAACAAAATAAATTAAAGACTCCATGTATCCCGCAAGTCAAGATTTTATAGTCAGTGTGTGCTCTGCATGTAGCACTCACTCACAGAAACTGGACAGAAAAATCCTCCTTCCTTTTTTCTAGGCAAAATTAATTTCTATGTTATAGAAATTCTTTTTTTTTTTCAGTCTCCAGGCTGGCATCTGGTGGCTTAGATTACCAGAAGGACCTTGAGGCAGAAGGTCAGTCAGAGGCACTGCTGGAGACTTCAGCAGCACAACACAGCTGCAAAATCCCCTTTGCTGGCAAACCATCAGCTGGCTAGACCTGCACAAGGAATGAGCTGTGTGCCAAGGGGCAGTGGTGAAAGGATGGACGGGAGACGTGCTGATTATCCTCTCAGCAGCATCTACTTAGCACATCTTTTACGATGAGCTTGGAAGGGTCTTGTGCTTCACTAAGTCACCCTATCCTATACAGTCTAACAGAAGCTGCTAAGAGCTGAGTAAACCTTACCTACCCTTTCATCTCCACAAGCTGCCTCCAATGAGTAGCATTTGGAGTCATGCCCTGGGTGAGGCCAGACTCATTTCTTTGAAAATTGTGTTTGTCTTATGGTTTGGTCAATTTTCCAGTTGGGCGAAATCCACCCAATATAGAGTGTTGTAATATTAAAATGGAAGTAAAATCACCTTATAAAATTATTAATTTCTTGAGGACATTAATAACAAATATATAGGCAGCATTGCTCTGTACCAGACCTTTGCTGTCAGAGGGGGTTAGCACACTCAGCTTTAACAGAAGGAGCCGCAGTGCAGAGGTGAAATTAGCATCCCGATTGAGAGAGGGATCCAAGAGCAGGAAGGGCAAGTAGTGGAACAAGATCCCACAGTCCAGACTTGAGATAACTACAGTTGCAACATGTAAGAAAAGATGGTGAGATCTGACTGAACAACTTTGCTATTATCTAGTTTCTAACGTATGTCAATTTCTTTTCCTAAAACAGAAAAACATTCACCTATAGTGGCGAATAGAGATTTTGGAAATAGAAATAGAAGACAAACAGATTTATTAGACATGGGATTTTTTTCCTCAAATTTCTTGTACCGAGTTTTGTGGGCTAAAAACAATAAACAAGGGCCTGTGCCTTCATACCACTCAAGTCCTGGGAAGAAAAAGGTAAGCCATTACAGAATCATCTATCAAAAATGAAAGCACATAGTAAAAATGTGTTTTCCTGATAAAAGTGTGTACTTTTAAGTGAAAATGTGCTTTTGAAAGGGCAATTTATCACTCAAAAACCACTCTAAACTACCTTTGTGTTTTTATGCAGAAGAAAGACCATAAACACTTTATAAAGCCTGGATTAGGTACTTGTGGATACAATGAAGTATACAAAGGAGATGCTGTTGTTTTCTTGCCAATTTTCTGATTCTTAGGCAATGTTCTCTGCTTATCCTGCTTAGGATATTTTTTGTATTTTTCATTCATTATATTTCCCAAAGAAGAGGTACCAGTTTGTATAAGATTCTCTGTATTGTTCTGCTGTTGATAAAAAATTTGGTATGACTTATGTAGGTTTTCATTTCCTTGAAGAACACAGGTTTAACAGTATATACTGCAGCACATATGATCCAAGTTTGATTGTAAAGGAATTCTTCTCTTTTCAGATATCTGCTGCCAAACCTTACAGAATTCTGCATGCACTCTTCTACTGTTAGCAACCATTACAACAAAGGAATGACACAAAATATCCAGACACATTGTCATACTATATGTGAGGACATGGCATATCAGTGCATATTCTGACAACAGTTATGGGTTAGAAGTACATTCTAGGAAAATATTAAACAGCCCTATTATTCTGTGTCTCTTGGCTGATGTGAAATCAGACATGGTCTGTGGATCTTTCTATTACACCAGCTGTTTATGTCAGGCTTGGGGCGGTCACAGCAATTAACATGAGTAATATGCACCATCTTTCCAACTCACTTACCAGCGACTCTGGCAACCTCTCGCACAAACGACGTGAAAGGCACAGCCTGCCTCAGATGGCCTACAGAAGCCTGGGCTTCCTGTTTAACCCAAATGAACCATAAGTTCATTAGAAATTCCTTCAATTCTGTTCTAGGGAAAGCAGTTTTGCTATCACAGAATAGCCTTTGGAAGGGACGCTTAAAGGTCATCTAGTCCAACAACCCTGCCATGGACGTCTTCAATTTAATTAGGTCAGATCCCCATCCAATCTGACCTTGAATGTTTTCAGGGTTGGGACATCTGTCATCTCTCTGAGCAACTTGTTACCTGTTTGTAAAATGTTTTTTCCTTTATGTAGTGTGAATAGACCATTCTTCAGTTTTAAACAACTACCCTTTGTCCTATTGCAACAGGCCATGCTAAGATGCCCACGTCTTTCTTATAAGACCCCTTTAAGTAGTAAAAGGCCACAGGGAGGACTTTTTGGTAGGTTCTCCAGGCTGAACAATCCCATCTCTCTCAGCCTTTTCACATAGGGAATGTTCCCTGTGATCATTGGACCCACTCCAACAGGTCTGTGTCACTCTTGTGTTGAGGACCCCAGAGATGGGTGCAGCTCTGCAGGTGGGGTCTCATGAGGGCAGGTAGAGGAGGAGGATTGCTTCCCTTGCCCTGCTGCCCACGCTGCTTTGGATGAAGCCCAGGATACCGTTCCCTTTCTGGGCTGCAAGTGCACACTATTGGCTCATGTCCAGCCTCTCGTTCACCAGTACCCCCAGGTCCTGCTTGGCAGGGCTGCTCTTGATCTGCTCTTCCCCCAGCCTGTATTGACACCAAGGGTGCCCCAACCCAGGCACAGAGGACCTTGCAGTTGGCTTTGCTGAACATCATGAGGTTCACAGGGACACATTTGATACATGAGAAGAAAGGCAACAATGGATAGAGAAACAATACAAGAAGATCTAATCAGAGGATGGTTTAATATCAAAGGTAAAATAACAAGTAGAAAAAATTCTAGAAGCACAGGCTGGTCACCTGTCTAACTGTTCTCCTGTGGTCATTTTTCTGGAGCCATCACAGTAAATTTGAGGTTTATTTTTGGCAGGACAGAATTCTTTTGCAGGAAGAATTGGAAAGACAAAGAAAAACATTAAGTACAATAAATGATCTACAGCTAAGAAAGTAATCGACCCCCTTAATGAATCAGGAAGTTTTAATTTCTTTGTTTAAAGAAAAATTCCGTTCACCCATATTCTGTATGTCAAGGAATATTCTGTCTGATACACACAGAGCTGAAGAGCTGCTGTATACTGCTGTAAATGGAAAGATAAACACATCATCTTCTCAAAGGCACATGAACAGCTGTGTATTGAGAATATCCATTAAATAGATATCTAAAACAGAATTAATTTTTGTTCATTATAAATTCATAATAGGCAAGTCTGTACATTTCATGCTGGCTTTAGTTTTATGCTGTCAGAGCTTTTGTAAATATACTACATTGCCTCAGCACTTCATTTTACTGCAAACTGATTGTGTTTTCTTGGATGGTTCTATAATTCCTCAAAAAATCATCCCATGGCAAAAAAACAAATAGGTTTTATGGAGTAATTTTTTCCCCAAAGTAAGTTAAAAAAATCTTTTGAAGGCAGCTTTTGAAAGACTTTGTGTGTGTGTTTGTTCCCTACTTTTTATACCTTTCCATGGAGGAAAAAAAAAAGAAAAAATTTTCTTCTAAGCATAGACCAATCAGCCAAAAGGTTTTGACCTTGAAGTATATAACTGTTCACATCATGAACATGGCTTTAATACACAAAGTCATGCATTTGTGAAGATTTCTATGTATCACTTTAGAGAGCTCCAATAACATTATTTTAATACTGGTTTGTTTTGAGTTTTAGAGTCCCTGTTGACTGCCTACATTTCCTGCGGAGGACCTTCAAGGATATTCCTGTTCACACATTAGGACAAACATTTCAGCCTTAAAATGTCCTCTAAGGTGATTCTATGAACATGTTTAAGAGTATCCCGTGCTTGAAAAACATTGCAGAAGCCATTAAATAGCCCAAATTGCAGTACAGCATAGCCCATACCTTCTCTTTTCCCAGTGGACTTATTCACTCATGTTTGGCACATGTCTTCAAAAAAATTCCCTGGTATATCTCACAATTTAAGTGTCCCAGTGATCTTGTCTGATGTCTGTCCTGGGCGAAAGCCACTGTTTCCCATTCTCACTGGGAAACAATTATATATCCATGGTGTGCTGTACCTCAGGGAGGTACACATTAGCTCCTGAGCTCACATCACTTGTATGAGGTGAGGGATCCTAATTCCCCCGTCATCATTTTCTTCCCCTGCTCTTAAAAGGTTCTTTTGGACCTTCTGGCATGACCAAACCCCAGAAAAGTTCTCAATGGAAAATTGAGGACATTCCAGTGGTCTGGGGCCCATCAGGCAAACCAAGTCCATGTGAGTGGGTCCAGATTTGCCAGCCCTGTGGCTTTAGCTGCCAAGAAGACACAGACAAGTCTAGTGGGGATAGTGGGAAATTCTGGTGGACCACAGTGTGGTTTTGGTCCAAGTAATTATTTTTATTCTGTAAACCCACACATTCTGTTTGATGCAATGCATTGCCTTACACAAAGCTTCAGGGTGGTCATCACAGGATGTGGGCTACAGAAGTGTCAGGCTGGAATGAAAACACCTGCAGCTGCTCCAGGCACGTCTAAGGATGCCATGCCACAGGAACACCCTCGTGCCCAGCAGGAGCAGGGCCGTAACTCTGCGGTTACTGCAGGATTACAGCAGGATGTGATGCATGGAGCAAGCTTCACAGAGTCAGTCTTTGGGGGAACCTTAGTCTGGTGTGGACACAGGCCCTTGGAAACTGCTCAACAGACCCTGCAGTAAGACTGCAATTGTCCTGGTTTGTAGGACCAGAGGGAGTGGCACAGTGTTTATGGCACAAGTCCTAGTGGGAGGAATGGAGTGCCTCCCTGCACGGAGACAACTGCTGGTGTTCACACCCTCCTGGGAGCACAACACATAAGACCTTGAAGATCTCCCCAGTTCCAGTGTCCAGATCCCTGGTCCCAAGCCCAGCTGCAGCTAGGATGTAGCAGTAAGGGGGTTAGAGCTGTAATGTCAATCCTCAATTCAATGGGAACAATTTTATAGCTCAGTCACTCAGTCAGCTCTTCCTATTGGTTTTGTTTTCTTGCATGGACATTGCAGGTATGAGTCTAAAGTTTTCTACAGAAAAATTCAGCTTGGAAATAGCTGCAGGGATATTTTGGCAGGCATAAATACACACGGCCTTGCTGACAATTTTTCTTCTGAGCCCCATTGCGGGAAACAAAAGATAATTAAAGGTAGTTAGAGGCTGGAAAATACTGTTTCAGAAAGCAATGTGTAATGATTGAACTGCCTTTGTAAAGATACAGTCTGCCCTCAGGCCTCAATCTTCTGGGTTGAACATATTTGTCAACAGCCTACCAGCACTTTCTAGGTGGCATTTGGCACTACTCAGAATTGGGTATTAGAGCCATGATTGTGGCAATGATATATTGCATTTATGAAGTTAAATTACTCTTCCAGTGAATTTACAATTATATTGTACTGTGCAGACCCTGTCACATACATATTTCCCTGACTTCAGCATATTAGCAATCCTCTGTGTACAGTGCTGTGCTGGATAGGTTTGTCTGATCACAGAAATTAATTCTCAGAGGTATTTTAGTTTACACATGGGAAGCAGAATCTGGATTCACAAACTCTAAAATTTCATGCATTTAAAAATAAAAGAGAGGGAGAGAGGACTGTATTTCTGCATGTTTTTTGCTGTCTAGACCATGAATGAAAGACACCAAAATGCTTTGGGAAGTGCTTTATTTTCAACCTTCTGAACTATTTTATTGCCTGTGTAACCTTCCGCTGAACTCATAAACTGGACTTGAAAATCTCATGTAAGACATCTTAGTTAATTTGTTTAGATTCAACCAATCCCCAAAATAGTCTAAGTATTTTTCATGAGATTCCTATAAATCTCCATATTTTCAATAACCAAAAGTCTCCTTTGACAGCGGGGAAAGTTGCCATGAAGCTTGGATACATCTGTATAATCAGATCTTTATCATTTTCAGCAAAGAGATTTTTTCAGTCTTGCAGAAGGTGTGTGTGGTGAAACAAAGAAGTCTGTCTCCAGAATATACAAGACAGCTCCCCATGAAAGATGAGTAGCAGGAAAACATGAAGGAGGCAATGGAGATACATAAAGCACCTTGTAGAATAATTACTAGTAATTCTTGATTACACTGCCGGGAAGTTCGAGGTGAAGTGAAGGGTCTCTGTTGCAAAACTGAAGAAGCAAGGGAGAGCAAGCAGATTTATACACTTTTAGTCAGCTAAATTAGTTAGAGGTATTAAATGCAAATGTGGATATTTTTTCTCTCCCTTTGTTTATAGTATTGAATAGAAATCAAACTGGCAGTTACTTCTTGTTATTCTGATTCTTTCTTTTCGTCTGCTGCATGTTTTGTAAACTATATTGAACAGGGTGAATAAATATGGTGACGACCAAGTCAGCATCACTCCCTTGTTTCCAGCTCATGTTCTCTTTGAATGGGTTTTTCTCCAGACTGCTGTCTTTTCATGTTAAAGTGAGAGCACACACCTGAGTAAGTGCAAGGAATATAAAAAAGGCACCTTAATGTGGCCAATGATCAGTATTCAAGACTATCAAACATGGACTCAAAAAATGCCAACGAGATATAAACATATCAATAAAAGAGAAAGTTCCCATCTGCCAGTCGTCCTCTGACTCTGCAAAAGGAAGAAGGTGGTTACTGCAACTGTGAGTTCACAAAGAGATTCTTCCTTCCCATCTGACTTTATGTGTTTGTTTATTTAATTCAAACTTTATTCAAATGTTCCACAGCATCAAGGAAGAGAAGTAAGGTGGGGACAATAAATTAAACCTTCATCTTGAGCAAGTTTGTATGGTACCTGTGTAGTTTAAGGAAGGGAAATCAGGGTGAGAATGCACTGCACAGTTAAGCCTGTCCAGGTGCTGGCATCTGAAGTGACTCACCTGCTTATCCCACTTCTATACACAGATGCAATAAATGGTAAAATGCACTCCTTTGTGTCAGGAGAATATTGTCAGATTCCTGACTTAAATATATGGGCTTCAGTTCTGCATAGCTCTGAGAAAGATCTATTCCCATCTCTACATATAGCAGATAAAAGTGGGTGAAAATTACATGCCAGTGTGGTATTGGGAGAACGTATAAAAGGAAAATAATCTAATGGAAAGTGAATAATACAAAGACTCTTACTTTAGAGTACACTTTATTAAATTCACTGGTGAGAGACCAGACTCCCCTCTCTCTCTGGTTTATGATTTATTGCACTCTTATTCCTGATCCAATAATATCTATCAGCCTGGGTCAAGTTCTGACTTCAGCAACTCAGGTGAAAATTTAAAGCCGTCTGAAGTACTTCTGCAAATAGTAATGGATTTCTTGTGGATGTATAGGGGTGTAAATTGAATACAGTTCTGGTCAATATCTATACCTGACATACCACCTGTTCTAGGATCTCAAATTACAAGTCCTGGTCTAAAAGTCATCCTGTTTCATTATTAGCATTGTTTTAATTGCGTTAGGACCCAAAATATTCTGGGTGTTTTTCAGACCAGCAGAAGACATAGTGCTCCTCCTGCAGAATGTACAGTGTAAAGTGAAAAAGACAAAGGGTGATGGAAAGAGACATAACACATAATCGAAGGGATGTCTGTAGTAAGGAGAGTTTTATCAGAAATATATTGTCCTATTTTAATTATCATTTTTAAGTTTGTTTTCCTAAGGAACTGGAGCACGGTGATTACTCATTGACTTAGTGGTGAGTTATGCCGGGAAATTGTTGAGTTCTTTTGTCTTAATTCTTACCTTGCTAGGCATGAGGGACTTCAGTCAGGCAGTGTACCCTCTGTAGTTTCATCAGGATCTTTAAAGGGTTGAGTTTATCTTGCAACCTTGATATTATTTAATTTAAAAGTCAATCAACCATGAGACATACACTCACTAGAAACCAAGCTTCATTAATTCTGAAACTGATATTCATAAACAAATTGATCTTCTCTCTCTGGTTTTCTTTCCGTGGATCAGTTCTCACACCCTTCTGACCATCCACACCAATAAATCTTCTTTACACACAGGGTAAATCAGCTTTGCACCCTCCCTCCTGAAACTAACATATTGGAGCCTTAGTTTCAAAAACACTTTTGTGCTACAAAATACTTTTGTATCTGGTTACTTAAAATCAAAGCTATGGGTTTGAGCACTGTAATGAAAAAACCCTGTCCCAACAGCTCCCCTCTGCAATCCTGACTGCTTTTGGTGCAGAACAGACATGCACTGGGCCAGTTTGCTCTCTTGTTTTGTGGAATGAAAGTTATGCCTTGCCCTAGCATTATAAATAGCTCTCCTTGTGTAAATTCCCTTGTGATAGGCAGGCCTTAAAGATCAAGATATGCAATCGCTGGACTTCATTCCAAACATCCTGAGAACTGTCAGGGTCCACCAAGCTGGACAGTTCTGTGTCAAAGAAAGGGACCTTCTTGATTAAATGTCATTAGTGTTTTACAGCAAGTTTTGCTGCAGCCAAAGATGTGACCTCAGCATAACTTAAGCATATTCATGTCTAGCTCATAATAGAAAAGTTGGCAGTGTTTGAAGAAGAAAGATGGGAATATGCAGGAGGTGGCTGGGATTATGAGCAAAGGGTGCTAGCATAGGAGAATTCAGATGTTCTTAGAAGACCATTTCTACCCAAGAACCACATCTAAAAATTGTAAACATTAGTAATTACTTTCTACACTTAAAAGACTGTGGTAGGTTAAAGTTAGCTGAATGATAGTTGCCTCGCTAGCCATTTTTCCATTCACACTTCTCACAAGACAGAGGTAGAAAATAAAATTAAAAGAGAAAAAAAATCATGACTTGAGGTAAGGACAAGGATATCACTCACCAATTGCCATCATGGGCAAACAGACTTGATTTGGGGAAATTACTTTAATTTATTGCTAATTGCTAATAGAGTAGGACAGAGAGAGATAAAACAAAGCAAAACCAAAATTAGAAACACTTTCCCCACACCTCCAGTTCTTGCCAGTCTCAAATTCACTGCTGAGTCTTTTGTCTCCTCCCCTTAGGAGACCACAGGAATCTGTAATTTGTGGCAGGGCACCTTCGTATATTTCCATATGTTATTTATGTAATTATTACTTATCTTCATAAATTATTTAGATTGTTCCTGTTCATCCCCATGTTTATCCTCATTTGGTTTATCCCGAGTTTATCCCTTCCCCTAAGTGATCCCTAATAGGCATTTCTCCTCCCACCATTCCAGTCCCTTCTGCGTCATTCCTCAAATCTCCACCTACCTACCCTGTCAATTTATGTTAACCCCACCTCGTAATCCAGAAGTTTCTATGTCTATTATGTTTTTCCTTATACTTGGTTGGCTGTTAAGATAAGTTCTCCTCCTATTGTATCCCTATTGGTTGTATGATTATGTTTCCCCACCTTTCGCTCCTCCCTAAGCTTGTTCCCATTGGTTGTCGATGTATCAATCCTTAGTTGCCGCCCCTCTTTATAAGTTGCTGCACTGTATAGTTTTTGGTCTTTGTCCCTGGACCCTTCAAGAAGGAGTAAGCTACCTTGGAACCTATACAAAGAGACGCTTTGCTGTCTGTGGACATTTCATTTACCCGAACATCTAGCACAACGGAGGTCGCGGGATTCGGGACTGCGCTATCCGTCCTTGCCCGGGGAGACGTTCTCGGGAAGGCGGTGGCCAGGACCCCTGCGAGCCACCGCAGTAATTGTGGTTATGGTCAGTTCAGAACATTTTGGTTATGCCAGGCTTTCCTTCTCACACTGTTCCCCTGCTCCCACATGGCGTCCCTCCCGCAGGATACCATTCTTCACAGCTTTCTCCTATGTGGGTTCTTCCCACAGGATGCAGTTCTCAAACAACTACTCCAGCATGAGTCCTTTTCAACAGGATGGAGTCTTTCAGGAGCTGCCCCTGGGCCCCCACGTGTCACAAGTCCTGCCTGAAAATCTGCTCCTACACAGGGTTCTCTCCATGGGCTACAGCTCCAGCATGGCTCCTCTGCAGGATTCAGCTTTCTTTAGGCATCTCCACCTGCTCTGCCATGAGGTCCTGCACAGTCACTGATGAGCTCAGCTCTGGGCTGTGACGAGTCTGTCTGGAACTGGCACTGTGTGACATGGAGCAGTTCCTGGTGCCTTTTCACTGAAACCACCTTTGCAGCCCACCCACCACCAAAACCTTTTCAATACAAAAGGGCAGCATGTCATGTCACTCGGAAATAATTTAATGGGTTTAAGCTCTAATTGTGATGGTGCAAAGACTTTCAGCAGCTAAAGAAAGAGGATTTGGCTGCAGTGTCCTTATAAGAGGGAAAGTCAAAGAGGGAAAGCTCAGTCTGCTGCAGGCTGGTGAGAAGAGGTAGAGAGGGTCTTTGACCTTGACTCAAAAAGATGCTTCCATGATGGGCCTGGAGCGTTGGCTGACAGGCAGCTTGAAGAGGGCTAATGTCCATGGTGAAAGCAGTAAGTGACTCCATCTGTCAAGGGAGACAAAGCAGCAAACCCCTTTCACCTTTGGTACCTGAGAGAAAACCTCTGAGTGACCTGCCAGGAGCCTGGGGGTGGTCCCAGTCCCTGCTGCCATGTGTGCATCCTGCTGACCAGAGTGGGGGTGCACATACACACATACACACCAACACAGNGTGTGTGCATCCTGTTGACCAGAGTGTATGCTTAGATATACATATATATATATACATATATATATATATATGTATGTATGTATGCACACTGACATCCTGAGACAGAAATATTGAAGCCCTCTTATGCCAATCCATGTCCCAACACTTCTCTGCTGGCAAACTGTCACCTTTCCTGCTGCTGAAGGTAACTGGATTACTGCTCAGTGGAGAGACTGATGGGAAAGGTAGTGAGAAGAGATGAATAGGAGAAAATAGTTGTTTGCTGCCATCAACAGCTATGTGGATGACACCTGTAATGTCATCCATTGTCTCATAAAAATTGATAGTATCAAACAATGCCTGATATATATAGCCAGACTTCTTGGGCTCACCTCTGAACACTCAGGGCAACTTGAGAAAAAAATTAGAAGCTGAAGCCTCAACAATAAGGCCCACTGATTTTCAGGATGAGTCACTCAGCAGAGAGCAGTTACCAGCTGATTTTAAGTGGGTGTCTGCTACTTCCTTGAATGACCAAAGATATGAAAGCATTTTATACAAAAGTACAATCCACACATAAAGAAATACTTTGATTTCTCTTTTGTTTGTTTCAGAGGAGCAGAAAATACCAAATATCTTTACTCTATCAACAGTAGCAAGTACAGAAAGAATTGTGTTTTAGCTATTGTGGTGAACCAGTAGTGTTTTAAAGAAATAACAGAAAACTCATATCTCACTGTTTGCACGATATAACTTTTATATTTCAGAAACTGAACTTTACTGAATGAAATAAAATAAAATAAAATAGATTGCTTTGAACAGTACAACTCTCTTGAAGTGAGGTTTTTGAAGTTAAAATATATGTGTGTTCTTAGAATGTTGTTAGTTAAAATGCATGGGTGCATGTAGCATGTCAGCACGTCATTAAAGCCACTATGAGGTCCATGAAAGAGAATGTTTTGAAAGGCATATTGGCCTCTTGGTTTCAGGTGGACAAATACCTTCCATGGGTTAAGGTACTGCACAAGTAGAATTCCTGATTTCAAGGAAAGTCCTGTATATCCTAAGATTTTATTTAAATCTACCTATAAAATAATACTGTAGCTGTCACTCAAAGGAAACAACCAACCAAAATGGTCCAGTGACTGCATTTTGAAAGCATCTATTTCCTCATGCAAGTGGGGTGAATGCTTTCAACTCAATCATCCCTTTCCACTGATAGCAATGGCAGATTGAAAGATAAAGATATTTTAGCAGGAAAGGGCCTCTTTTAATTAAAATCTCTCTGAAAAATCAAGGGACAAGATTTGTGTTTATATTAAGAGTCTATGGATAAACAGAATTCAAGGAATGGCTAATGTCTCTGGAGTGGCAGCAAAAGTTTTTTAAAAAATCAGGGGATGGACAAGAACACGGGCAACTGACTGAAGAGCCAATTTTGCTGTATGTACCATGAAATACTGAATGGGGTTTGGATTTGGGACACTGATATATGGTGCTTATTAGTTCTCTCTATTCTGAGTTCCAGACTTCAGTGTCATGGTAACCATGATAATTTGTTTGGTGGACTGAGACTCTAAAAAATCTACCTGCAATAAATTTCTTTAAATGTAACAGGGAAGGAGGAGAAAATTGATATTAAAATCTGTTACTTTTGTTAAGGCTAAGTTTTGACTGTAAAATTTCCTTAGAGAAAAATGTAATTTTTTCAGTCTTTCCATAAACTATGAGTTTTAAAATGTGATTATGTCAAGTTTTGCTAGCTGTTTTGTACCCAAGGAATGAATTTACTGAATACTCAATCTCTCAGAGTTCTCTGAATATCTCTTTTCAAAATATGTCTTATGTATATGCATGGCTCAGTTCAAATCGTAAAATTAAATACTTGTAGTAAAAAGGTTTTGCAAAGCACATTCTATGAATTATTTTAGGCCTTATTTTCAGTAAAATAAATGCAAAATCCTAAGGAAATCAATTTTTTCTCTATTCCATCTTAAGATATTCCAACCTGACTGCTGGGGGTAGGTGGTGGGAAGATAAGTAATAAAAGAAAATCAGGTGGGTGAAAAAGACCTCTGAAGAGTTTCAAGGCCAACTCACCATGAGAATATCACCTTAATCCTCCAAAATATGAAAGAGGGCATGATTTACAGGTGTTAGCCTGTTTAATGTTATTTCATCTGTATAAAATATTCAGAGGCATGAAATACAAATAAGCAGCGAGCTTACATCTCCCTGGAGGCTCTGGTCTCATAGCTCCACCTATGTATTAAAAAACTCAACCTGACCAGTACAAAAAGCACTGGTTTTCTGCCAAACCAAATTGGCAGCCCACCTTCCACTGCCTACTGCCCATTCACTCTGGCTGACTTTGAGAATCTCACTCAATATAGTCCTGGTAATGTGACCTAACAGAGCCAACACTGACATCCATTTTTAATAAATGCATTACTCCTTGTCATAGTAGAAAAGTGGCATTTCTTCTCCTGTGCTCCTCCTTCCAATGGACACCAAAAATACACCCATGCTTCATAATTAGCCAGCACATCAACTCTTTATAGTTTGAAAAACTATGCTTTTAGCAGAAAGCAGAAGTGGGAATAAGTTGTTTTACCTTGATGTGTAGGTTATACCAACTGCTACATTTCAGCTTCAATTTATGTTTTTCTCAAATCCCAGTGATATCCCTTTGGTGTTGTGTTCCTTCATTTAATGTCATCCAGAACATCCAGAACTGACTCTAAAAGGGCTTTTTTTTTTTTTCCCAATAAAATAAAGCTTTCCACTCTTCTCAATCACTCCTGACATAGAACTTGCTCTGGGTAGCTGAAGCCACTACATCAAGATTGTTTGAAGATTTCTTAGCAGTACAGTAGGACTTCCCTTTGGAAGGGACATTAATGATCCAATCTTTTGTGGACCTTTCCAAGTCTATCTGCTATTACACAGAGAATACTTTGTGCCACTATAGCATGAGGAAAGCAAAGGCACTTGGATTTGTGTTTCAAATCTGAAAAATATTGGTGTAGCTTAAAACTTCTCTCTCTTTTTTCTAACTATATCAAATAGTCAAAAAGAAAAAAAGACATTACTTCCTTTCTTCATCATGAAAAGGGATTCACCATTCATCATCATTATCCTCCATGACTCCTTTTCTTCATCAGGTAAAGCCTGAATTTTATCAGAGTACTAAAAAGTCCAGCTTTTTTCTTGCAGGAATATTACATTTTTTGGCTGGGATTTCACATGAGCAGGTCTGAAGGTAAAATACTACCAGAAAGATGTTTGCAACTGTTGAGAACTACCTTCTGCTGACCTTGGACGGATTCTGATTTCCTATTTAAAACACAAAGTAACTGGTCACTGCATGCTTTCCTGAAATTTTCGCTACCAATGATATAGGTAAAGCTAAAATGTGGTGGCTGTTGTGGTTTAGGAATGGTACTCCCTAATTTACCACTCCCACTAGACAGAAAACCACTACTCTCCCCCACTCTAGTGGGAGACAAAATAAACTGCTCTTGATAGACCTTATAATTCAATAAATTTGCACCAAAGAATTGAAAGAATCTGTGGAATAGACATTTAGAAATTGTGGCATTTTCTATCATGGAAAGCCACTTGATATTTGGAGTCTTTTTTGATACTTAGAAGCATTTTCCTAAGATAAAACTGTAAAGAGAGATATAGAAATTGCTTTCAAATTTATGAAAATCAATTAATAATATGGGGTTCCTTCCAGGTTTCTTACACAATCACAGCAAGAATTTGGTTATGTATTCCAAAGGATGGTTTAAATGTTTAAAAATCATGACTCTAATAAATGTCTTAGGACTCTAGACAACAAGGAGAATGAATTACACTTAGCAGGAAACTTTATTGTTGGAAGACTCATACTTGTTTGGGAGGGTGTCAGGAGTACTAAGCCTATTGATTGAGAAAATATACATATGCTATGCATCAACACCAACAGGAAAGTAGAGGTGGATTCCCAGAGATGTCATTTGGTTGTTCTCAAAAGCCATTGCAGCTCAGAGCAAGTAACAGCCTCGGGTTTATTGTCTGTTGGCTACAAGAGATTAGTGCAGAAGCAAGATGCATTACTGCCTGTCTCACAGAGGTGCTGTGTAATAACACTGTGAATGTATTCAGCTATGCTGTGACTTTGCCTCAAAAAATACAGTCCTCATTTCACAGGTTAGTTTCCAGCATGTGGAATACTTTGTTTCATACTCTTTAGCAGGGTAAAAATTGAACCATTTTTTTTGTGACTGGCTAAAACAGAAACCTGTATCGTTGACAATAAAAGGGGATATTTGCATGCACTACTCCACTTAAATTCAGTTTAAAATATATGGGAGATGACTGAAATAGACAGATTTACAATATATATATATTTCATATAGGTGAGTACCTCCTGTAATAGGAGAAAGTAAATGCCACTATTAATATTTTGGTGATGATGTGAGCTGAGAGTTCATTACAAGGCTCTAGCATGAAAGCAAATTTCTCTAGCCTGTCTGCAAAGGGGACTTTGGAATATCTACCTCATGCATAATTCATTGGAAAGCAACTAAAGTCACATATAGGAAAGAACACGGTCACCAGAGATGCTGTCATGTGCAATAAAGGATCACCCAGTGAAGAGCTATCACTTATGACAATACTATTCAGATATTTATTGCTACTGACATCTCTTTAGCAGACCCATTAGCCCCTCCAGCATAGGCTACAGCAGTAGATACAAGGAATTCTTTTAAATACACGAGTGTACTTACCAAATGTTTGTGGAAGTGGGCTACTTCAATCCCAGTCTCCATGACAAACATCTAATTTAGAGTACTACTCTCCTTCTCTATTCCTAGGCTTTCTTCAATTCACCATGCCCATGGATCAGGTCCAGGAAGCCATAGAGTAGTGGGGACTGTGAGAGAAAATTCTCCTGCCTTCTGACTCTTTGCCTAGGAAGCAAACTTGTGAAGACCACTGCAAGTAATATCAAAGAACTAACTTGCCACAGTAAGGCAAATTTGATTTGAAGCACTGTGGCTTTAATATAACAAACCCCCAAAAGGGGTTTTTTCAAAGTATATTGCCTTTTTTCACACCTCATGAGAAAGGAAGCACTATTCTAACTCTAATAATCTCAAAAGTATATAGCCAAATGGAATGGAAATCTGTGAAAACTCCCTGGGGTGTCAGTTGACTCTTGTATCACCACTGAGCGCTTCCCAGTCCTGAGCTGGAACTATTCTTGGCACTATCCTTGCTGTTGTGCAGCACAGGCCAGGTCAAAGTAGGACTAACTGTAAATTGAACTGTTTCCTTTGCAGGAATATCATCCAAGATGAGTCTACAAGAAACTGCACATGAAGAAAAAAAGCTTACATCAAATTCTGCATGACCTTTCTTTTTCTCCCTAGTTGATTTCCTTATGGACTCATTCACAATCCAGCCAAGACTCATCTGCAAATCATCTGCAGCATTTGTTTTTCTTAGCCCTATATCATTTTGGAAGGCTCCTTTGGAAATTTTCTGCCTTGATGTCCAAAAGTCTTTTAATCTCCAGCCTCTGTCTATTCATAGTCAATTCATATCTACCTATTCCTGAGTCTTTCAATGTCAAATGTTCAGGTGCTGTGCTTCAGTTTGTAGTACTTTCTTCCCAGTTCCAACAATATCTACTACCACAGTCTCTACTGACTTTGGTGAACATCCTAAGATAGTGTCTCCCTCAGGATAAGCACTTCTGCAGCCAAGTGGGAGGAACCTCCTTCAACCTTTGTCTTGGAAGTGCCATGTGAGGGCATTTTAAGACAGTGCAGGCAGTCAGCTGGGGTTCAGAAGAGGTGGTGCTTTCATTGCACCTCTTCTCAATGCCCCACTTTGTTATGGATTGAGTGAAAGCATTAGACAACCCTGCCTTAGGTGCAGACTTTTGGCAGCAGCTTAAATTCAGGTGACCCTTGTTGTCAGTGTAGTTTAGGCATAGTTTTGGTTTCCTTGTGATGACTTCCATTTTCCTGTCCTCATTCCTGCTGCCCTGTCTCCCAAAGTCATTGGCCTTGCAGTTCTGCTCACCACTGTGGCATGTGTTATTCAGGGTAAACCCAGAACAGCCCTAACCTTTTTCCATGTATATGTATTGCATTATTGTCCATTTCTTTTCTCAGTCTCCCTATCTGATAGCTGAATAATGTTCTATTTCTTTCTTTAAGATTAAAAGTTAAACCTAGCTTGTCTCCACCATGGCAAATTGTTACTGTGTCAATATATTACCTGATTCCAGCTTTCTTTGGCCAGGTACAGACTCAGCTCAAGTTTGTTCAGGGATGCTGGTCCTGCAGTGATTCAGATCTGGTATTTCTTAAAACTTGCCTTGTCATAGTAATCAGAGTGCATTTGGAGGAAGAAGAAGGGATGGGATTTGGGATACATCAGAAGCATATACCCAGACAAAGGAACTTGGAAGTGCTCCCAGTCAAGTCATGCAGTCATAGCCTGAGCGGATCTAGCCTTTTTCACTCCTTCCAAGCTTTCATCTTCTTTCTAATACCTCTCTTGGGAAGGAGGGAGAGATTATTAAAGCAAGGAAGCCTGCAACTTGCTTGTCATGCACATTCTTGACTGGTTGTTGTAGCTTTGATCCAAATAAATCCCAAATAACTTCAGCATTCCAGTCCCTGGTTTCTGAGATCATTTGAATTTCCTAAACAGTATTCCCAGTTTACTGGAGTTTTCTCTTTTGAGAAAAAACATTTTCAATTAATCCAAGATTATCCTCCATGACTCTCTATGACATTGTCACAACTCTTAAAAACACATGTAACATAACTTTATCTAAACCTTTCCAGCAACTGTTTCATGAATAAATACATCAGATGTTGTACTCAGAAATGTAGCACTTGGTCCCATGTACACACCTGTCTAGGACACAAAGGTCATTTGTGCCACTGCTAGTTCCAGTATGGATCAGAGATACAAAGGCTCTGTCCTTGCTTCCCTTGCAAAATGACAGGGCTGGTGTGCAGGAGTGCTGCTATTTTAAGTGAATGTTCTAGGTGAATTTTAGATGATGCTGCAGCAGCCTCAGCTGACTGTGATGATGGCTATGACTAATATGAGCTGGCCTCACAAATCAAGAATATCTTGTCTGGCAATCCGCTGTGTGTGTGAACACAGAAGCCGAGCCAGTCCTCACAAGAATGAGCTTTATTCAAAATTCGAGCAAAATAAAGAAATAATCTCAGAAGTCTCCTATGAAAAAGGGGTGGGCATCTAGGCATCTATTTAAAAAGAGAGGCCAAGCAAAATCAAATCTTTTTCTGAGCTTTTTTCTTCTTCCAGTGGACAGCTAGTGTGTCCTAGCTGGTACTTGTGGCCTGGCTGAATGATGTACCCTTCTGCAAATTAGCTTCCTTTGAAAGAACAGTAGCTTTCTCATACTTCATATTATCACCATGCTTGCACTGGATCAAAATTGAATGAATTATCTTTCACTATTAGTCCAGTTCCTTGATGAGAATACTGTCCCTGTTGCCCTTACAACTGAAGCAAACTACAAGATTCACCTGTTTTCAGGAGTTCTGACTATCTGATAAGGCCTCCCATGACAGGTCTCGTTCCAGTGAGGTCTGGATGGCATCAGGTGTCTCTCTTTCCACAGCCCTCTGGTGAAAGGAGAGAAATGGATGGTTCTTGGCATGGAATAAGAGTTATCTGTATGCCTTCTTCCCTAGGATAATGCTTCTTACAAAAGCAATTACTTTAGGCAAGAGAAGAGATTAGGGACTGCTATTGTAAACACATTGGATTGGGCATTTTGCTGTTGGTCTCAGGATGATCAAGCGAGGAATTTGTTCTCTGCAGAACTGAGGGAGGTGAGACAAATTAAGGAAAGGATGGAGAGATTGTGGACAAGGCAAAAACTCCATGGTGTTTGCAGAACATGTATTGCATTGCACTTAAGTGTTCTTTCCTTCGCCAGGGGATGCTGTCACCTATGCAATGCCCCAAGTTTGCCTAAGGTGGGATCAAGGTGGAGCACCTGGCCCACCTTCAGCCACATCACTCTCTAGCAGCATGTGAAATGTGCAGCAGGCCATGGTGATGATGCTGCTCTTCACTCTGCCAATAAGCTGATCCCACAGACAGTGGCTTGAGCTACCCAAACACAGAGCTGATGAACTCCTGGCGAGGATCCCTGGATCAGACACCATCTCTTACTGCACAGGGAATAAATTTTTCCTCTGAGCTTAGTATCATCACACCCCCCTCCCCCCCCCATCAATCTTGTGTACAAGAATAAGGTGATATGCTCTAATAAGATGAAGGTTCCAGATTTCTAAAATAAATTTGCCACAATTTTAGCAAGGCTTTGGCCCTTCACAATTGCAACAGTTGTGGCCTTCTACTCCTCTTCCTCCTCTCTGACAGCAGAGTCAGGCTATCTCTCCTACAAACAACCCAACAGACCAGAGCAGGATGCTCTTCCCAAATGATGTCTAGAGTGTTGTGGAACACATTCAGCCAGACACAGCACATGATGTTGTGCACTTCTTAGCACTGCAACACAGGGAACCCAACAGAGGTAAACCAGTAGGCACAGTGGCCTGGCCAGCCTCTTGGGAATCGCATTTACCCAGTACCAGACCAGGTAAAGACCCTGGCTGCTCCACAGTCAATGCTAACTCACTGCAGTGTCCCTATTCCTTCAGAGCCTCACAGAAGAACAGCATGGCACAGGATGGATGGCTCATGGCTAGGTGACTCAGCAGGACTTCCCCAATCATCCATAACCCTGTGACATTTCTACTACCCTGCAAAAGATATTAATTTAAGGGCTGTGGCAAGTGGAATGAGGTAGTTAGTCATCCAGTCTTTTGCTTCTTCTTCTTGCTTATGGTTGTGAGATTTTCAGTTTCTCTCTTGCCAAATTTATGTCAAACAAATTGCATCATCCTGCCATGGTGAAATGAGCAGAAAGGCAAGAGGAGTAAATCTTTGCACTCCCTAAATCTTTGAAAGGTGCACAAGAACTTCTGAGGTACACATCATTAACAGCTTGTTGCATCCAAGTTACAGAATAGCTTGCTTGAATTCTCAGCAATTTGTTATGCTCAAAGTCTTTTTATGGGCAAAATGAATACATTATATGGGCAAAGACAATAGTTCATTGTTATTCTAATTAGTCTTAATAGTCTAGTTAAAAAATTATCAGTACAGTTATGATGATACACAAATACTTCAATATACATAGCATTAAAGGATACATACAAAACTTTTAAATAACAACATTTCTTTGGTACCCATCACTGTCCCAAGGGTCCTGAGGTTGCTTGCTGCTGGGAATTTGTGAACAAGTCCTTCTCCAGTTGCAATACAACACTGACCATTTCTTCCTTCTCATCCTTGGCTATGTTTTCAAGGCTGTATTCTATGTTCCCAGCCCTATAATCCTCCAAACTGTATTTCTTTCTGGGCTCACAAGTCCTTCTGCATGAAAGAACTATTTGTTATTACTATTAGTAGATCATATTATAAGTGTACATATAGCATAAAGTGTTATACCAAAGCTAAGCAAAAGCCAAATCAAGGTACATTGTGTTAAGAATTGCTGGTATTAGCTAAAATAAGTTTCCAGGAAGGTCAAAGTCCAGAAAAAGCATGAGAAGTGATAGGACCATTGCTGTTAGTTAACAGGAAGCCTGCACTCTGTTCCAGGCAGTGGAAAGCTATATTTACTCAGTTAATATGCTGTGATAGCCCTTCCCAGCATATCTCCAGCACAGTCAACTCTGGAGGATGATCCTACAACACAGATGAGAAACGAGTGCTTAACTGTGCGAGAGGTGCCTAACAAAATCTGTGCAGGCTTTTAGTTTGAAGGACTAAGCACTAACACACAGCTTAAGATACAGTTCAGTTCCCACCTCAGTCACAACTTCTTATGAATTTTCTAAAATAGTGCTTAATATGGGCATTTTCTCAGTATTTTGTTGGTAAACAGAGAGTAGGGATTGTCTCAATGACTAATAGTGAGACACTAAGGGTGCAGGCAGAAGGGTATGAATTCTTGCTGAACTAAATACAATTATGTGCCCTTTTTTAACCTCATAGACAACACAGAAATTAAATATTTCTGACCCCACCTGAAAATTCTATTCTTAATTTTTGTTTTTCCTTCTGAGCTAGCAGTTGGACTAATTTTCTGCCACCGTCAAGTGCCTGTGACTGGAGTAAAAGTGGTATTTTGATGAGGATGTGTACACATCATTTGGACAGGGATTCTTACTGATGCAGTGGTTTTGCCATCTCCATCCTCATGCATTATAAAGACAGGGATGGCACAGAAACAAGAAGATCCATCACCCCATGAGGCACAGCAGTCCCATTCCCTGCCATATGGTCAGAGGGACAGGGTTAGGTGCCAAGCTCCACTCTGGCTGATTAAACATTCTAAAGGTGGCAGAGATGTCACCACTCTTGCTGAAGATGAGAAAACGGTGTCCTGGGAACATCATCTCTGTGTTTCTAATACAAAAAGATGGTTCTAATTTATATTGAGCATCCACAGAATTAGCAGCCTGTAATTAAAAAAAATTCTAGCCTGTATCCCTAGAGATAGTCCTCAATATTAAGGTTAAATGAATGTTTTGAACTACACAGTATTTATTTTTATTTTACATGTCTGTAGTAGTTTTTAATACTATTGTGGTGAGAGAGGAAATGAAGGTTTAATAATTAATGGGCATTCCACTCTTTAGCTTGCTCTTGTCCTATTACCTTTGGGCCTCAGGGTCTCATTCTGTTTCTGCTTGGTGAATTTTATGACTGACCTCAAAACTAGAAGTCTTCAGTCCTTATTTCATCTGCTATGTTAAAACACATTCCATAGACACAGTTTGTTCCAGTACAAATAATTGTTATCTTGAGTAAGAGGGGAGAAATTAATGGATAAGTACGGATGGCTGTATTGGTAGTCTCAGAGAAAAGAGGTTAAGGAGTGAGAAGCTGGATGTCATTACTGGCACAGGAAAAACATCAGAGCAGACAATTTGAGAATACAAGTGTGTCTCAGCAAGAGGTAAGAATGCATAAGCTTTTTTTGCAGAGAAAGAAAATAAAAAACACAAAGTCCCATCTACACATCAGCCGTCTTTGGGCCTTCTTAAAAGAAGCTGAAATAAAAAGCCCATTGCACTGACACATACCCAGCTCCTGTCATAACAGCCTTGAAGGAAATCCATGTGAGAAGAATGGCAGTCCTCTGCAGAGATGTGCTGCTGGGATGAGGGAGACAGATGCAGCCAGTGGGAAAGTGGAGCTCAAGCTCTGCTTTGCAGTGTCCTCTTCAGAGAATTCCTAGCTCACCAATATATCAATACCTGTTGGAATCCAGGGCACACAGAGTGTCTCTATGCCTGTTTTGAGAAATTCTGACCCTCAGCAGAACACTGCTTTTAACCTTTTGTCCCTGGGAAAAAATGGTCAAAACTTTAGGATGAGTTAGAGCACACAGGTGGTGGTGTGTGGTGGTAGTAGTGTATCACAGGGTGAGGAATTTAGGATTTTAGGATTTTATTATGAGAGTGAATAGGACACAAGATGGTGGAATTTGGGTGTTGCCCCTTCTTCTTTCTTGTCCCTTTTCAGCTCCATTTTCTTTAGTACTTGTGGTAGCAAATTATTGGTTAGAGTAAGTAGTAAGGTGGAAGTTACGTGTATAGTTTAGTAAGAGTTATTGGCAGAAAAGTAAAAACAAAGTATGTGTTACAATGTAATTGGGTAGAATAGCTATAAAAGACTTTGATTTGGGGACATTTTGTCCACTTTGCCCCTCTTGGTCCATTTTGTGCCTTGCCTCCAGCATGTTGAGTCTGGTGTGCAGACAGAGTGCTGAACTTAAGATAAGATAAGAATAAACAAGACCTTGAAGACCAAGAGAGAAAGTCCTGGCTCGTTCTTCACCCCTGGAAGAAAAATAACTCAGCAGGGGGAAACCATTCCAAAGGGCCCAGGGGTTGGGTTCCCATCTTTGTCGGGAAAGAAAGAAAAAACAACATAAAACAGGACAAATACCAATATATCCATGGGAACACACACCTTCTGTGGTCCATTGCCTGCACAGTAAGTGCTCTTTTACTGCATTGCAAGGCATTTCAGAACAGTGCACCTTAATTCTACTAATGGTTCCAAGCTGAAGTGACTCTTCAGATCTAAGCCATCATAATTCAAAGGGAAATTTCAGTGTGGAGAGGAAATTTTTGTCTTCTTTTACATATGTGTGTCCCACTTAGGGAAGTCTTGAGATAAACTTCCTTCTTCTTTCTCTTATCTGTTTCCTGTGTAAGGAAGTCTTAGAACAGCCTGCAGACATAAATCCAGTCCCTCAATCTCAGAAGTCAAATGAGCTCATACTTGGGCCCTCTCCTCTTCTTTCCATCTCTTCCCAATAGGTGAAGGTTTTTTCCAAAATGTGTAACACTCTGGGCTCTTTAAACAAGTAGGATATTTACCAGTTCCTCCAGTGAGACCATTATTAGGTCAATAATTAAACACTTCTGAAAATGTCACTAGTACTTTCTTCTTTACTATCCTGATATTTGTGTTTCCCCATCATGATCACCTCCTCCAAAATTTCTACTGATAATTACAGTAATTTTTGATTTCCCTGATGCACCCATAAGCAGGAGATATGTCATGAGATATCAAAACTAATGTTCATGTTCTTTAACAGGAAACTGAGAGCTGGTGAAATCTGTAATAGCCACCCACCTACCAATCCTGGTGACTGAGTCTCAATTACTCTGCAGCCTGTAGAAAGAGCTATGCAGCATGATACTGGGAGCTGATGGGAATGCCATATTGGTAGTTCTTCTGCATTTATTATCTTAGTCTTATTTTCTTCAAAATCTGGAGCTGTCAAAAATCCATTTTCAAAACATTTCCTGATAATAATTTTGCAAAAGTTACTGTGGAGAAATTAAAAAAGAAAACGTCTTGACATTTTTATTTTGGAAAGTTTACAGATTTCAAAATTCTAAATGTTAATGTTATCACATTGAGCTATTTTGACTTGTACATTTTTATATAATTTTCTGGTGTCCTTGATTTTACATGTTTCATGCATTTTACAATTCACATTTCAAACTCTGACCTGGAGAACATTGCAGCTAAAAAAACCTGCCAAAACATTGCTTTAATTTCTGAGAGCTACAGTTATTTAAGAATAGTCTGACACCCTACATGAGATTCAATTCAGGTGTTATATGATAAATTATATGAAATATCCCATATGATAAATTATATGAAGAATCCCCTCGTTGTCAAGTTAGAGTACTGTTGTCTACTTTGTTTTAGACCTCAAGCTGAGGACAAGAAGAAAAGCACTCCATCAGGGCCTCGTTCAGTAAATGATAGAGGCATTCTTTTTCATCTGAGAGATGAAAGGGTATCTAAGGCATCCTTAGGGAGATCTGTTTCCACCTGGAGTGGCAGGGCAGGTGGGATAGCCTGATCATCTCATATAGTGTTGGACTACAGAGTGAATCCAAGGTGTCTGATACTTTTTTTTTTCCTTTTCCACCCCCCACTTTTTTTTTATAGAAAAGAAGAATTTTAAAAATTATTCAGTTAATCATAGATATCCAGAGTAGATTCAGCTGACTAAATTTAGATGTCTGACTGCCATGTGGGACATTTTAGGGATCCCACTTGACTTTCAGTTGTCTTTCCACTGTGGCCTGAGCTACTTGTGTGTCTGTTGTTATATCTGCCTGCCCCATGAGGGTTCTTAGATATGCCAGAATAGCTCACATGGCACAACGTGCCTAAATTAAACATCAAGATCCTGCCCTTTAGGTAGCAATAATTTCCAGATTAAGACACCTAAATTTAAGTTTCTGTATATGCACCAAATATCCAAGACTCCAAAGGCTTCAATGCTGGCAACAGAGCCTGGAGAGCAATCCCACTGTCTACATGTAGCAGTTGTGGTCACTTGGATCACATTATCATAGAATCAGTAAGGTTGGAAAAGACCTCCAGGATCATCAGACATGGCCTGGCTGCTAATTCACAACAGCCCAGCTCTGCCCTGGGCATTCTGTCCTCACTGCCTGACCTCTGCAGATGGTTCAGGCACCCCTGGGGCTTCCAAAGGCACCAGACAGCCCAGGGGAGCAGTGTCTGGAGTTCTGCAGGTGCACACTGCCACTGCTGACATACATGTAGGTATTGTACTGTGGTGCTGATGCCCACCCCTACAGCTGGTGAAATAAAAAACATTAAAACAAACAAACAAACAAACAAACAAACAAACAAACAAACAAACAAAAAAACCAAACCCAAGGGATGTTAATTACAGATCTCCTCAACAGTTATAAAATAATAAAGAACTCCAGCAGTTTGAATAATATAGAAACAGTAGAAAAAAGACCTTGAATTAAGGGAAACAAGAACCATTTCAAAATGTCATTTTACTGTCTGAGAAACCTTGAAAATAGTTTCATTTTTGCAATGAGAAATACTAAAACATGCATTCAGCTCAGCAGCTGAAAAGTCTGTGGATTTCAGGCTGGCATGCTCTGGGGGACCTGCCCTTTACCTTCACACCTGCACATCCCTTCTGAAAGCCACAGCACACAGTGATGTCATTTCTAACCTGTTTTCACTGGAGACATCTTCATAAAAATCTGGACTATTCAAGTCTGAAAAAAGACTTCTCGACTATTTTAACTCAGCCAGAGGTATCAGATCTTAGATTTTGCTGAATCTAGCAGACTCTGGGCTTATAGACTGTAATTTTGGAGACACTCATCTTTCAAAACAAGACTGCAGTCCTCCTGTTTTTTTGGGGTTTTTTTTTTAAGCTACAACTCCTAATAAATAAGCTGGCTGATTTTCTCTTTAACTTTTTTGGGGGCATGGTTTGCTAGAAAAATGTATGAGTGAAATTTTTGATAGATTGCTTGAGTTTGGAGAAAACTAGAAGAGGAGAAAATTGATCTTAGTTACACCAACATTACTATGGAGGAATTCCTGTCTCTGCAACAAGCACAAGAAATGGTGATTTGAGATGCCGAAAAAAACTGCCAAAGAAGAAGCTAATGAAATGTGGATTTGGAACATTTACTCATTCTAAACCTGATGGAAAGAAAAAGAAAAGAGAGGACCTGCTTTATATACAACCAGTTGGAAACATCACTCCCCAATAAGGGAAAAGCTTATGGATCAGACAATGTATATACAGAGAATAGTGGTTATCCAGAAAAAATACAAGCAGATTTTTAATTTTATATATCTCATACATGGACCTCTGAGGACACAGAGTACAGAGTTGGTACGGAGTGAGAAAAACCTCAGGTAAAATTAATGGAACAATGAAGATTTGTTAGTTCCCATTAACCTGCTCACTGCCAGTATGTGGCTCATACTAAAGACTTGATGATGATGACTTTGGCCTCCAGGAAAATAACCAGTCCAGGAACTTTGACTATCTGCGGATTATTTCAGAAGGTAAAAATATAAAAGAAAAATAAGCTCATTTACCATTTTACGTTCCTAATGTCTAATCTATTTTTTCCATTTCTTAGCCCCATTTACCTTCTTAAGGCTTCAACTTCTTTCACATAGTTGCCACTTATTACCTTTCTTTCCTTCTCTTCCCTGGTTTTTCATTGCTTCATTAAATGAGATGCCTCAAATGTTCCTGTATCCTTCAGTCTCATAACCAGTGTTTCTGCTTCCTAAAACCTGTTGGCATCCTTCTCCTCTTAGAATGCATGGGTTGAGCATCCTGACTTAAAGACACTGCTTGGGAATACAGAGCCAGACATATCCTGTGCTGTGTACCAAGCATTTACGCAGCATCAATTTGCACAAATATTTTCACCTGCCCTCACACATTTCAAATTCATGCATGCTATTCTGTCATCTTTCTGTACCTTTCAGCATTGTTGCCTCTCTTTTTTTTTCTTCTTTTTATCCTCAACATATGTTATATTAGTAGGGGTAGTCTTCAATTAAATCTGGCTTTTAAATCTCTCTAAATTCCTTTTATTCTCTCTCTATCTATATTTATGGTACAAAGCTGGTGCTTGATTGGGTTACTCTAACACAAATTTCTGTGCAATATGACCTGTAGGCTTTCAATAATATGCTGCTTACTTTTTCATTAATGAGGTGCTCAGTTTAAGAGAAAATTCTCCAACCTCAGTAATGTACAAATAAAATGCTCCTGAAACTTATTTTGGCATTCTAAACTTTTTTCCAGGCTGTTGATACACAAGGTATCTTCTGTCCAGGGCAATCTTACTTTTTTTTTCCAGATAAGACCTTGTGAAATGGGATGGTTAATATTTAAGTAAATCTATAAATATCCATTGAATTGCCTAATTTTAGCACTTCTAGAAAATCAAATCTTTTGGCCAGTGTTTGTTTTTCAGCAATTCATGTATTGTCCAGCATGGGAATAACTGGAGTCTTATTTTGATTGAATCACCGACTTTTCAAAATATTTTATTCCACAATTTTCTGAGACAAAGGCAAGAAAATCAATTTAAAAAGGAGGATCAACTCATTAAATAATAGTGGAAAAATCCAGTCCTGCAAGCTTTTTTTTGCATGATTTTTGTTTTCCCTGCCCTTAATTCTTAGAAGTTTTTTTTCCACAGATTATTTCCAAAGATTATTCCTTCCTAGTCTGAAGGCCACAGTAGTATTTTTTTTTTTACTGGCTTCTTAAGTAATTTACTTTTATCTTAGTTTTACCCCAGCTATTTATACCTCTCAACTTACAGTTTACTTGAGACAAATTATGAATCTACTTAAGTAAAAAAGAAATATACCACTCTTTAACTGGAAAAGGGGGCCCTGCTTTTTAGCTTTAGTTTCTGTAAATTGGTTTTATGCTGCTAGGGAAAAAAATAGACATTACTTAGTGGAGAGCACACAGAGCCAGTCACCACGGCTCAGCTGCATGAAGTAGCTTGCCTACCTGCAGTAATTCAATCATGCTCAATTATGGGGCCACATCATCAATTTTATTGCTGTAACTTTCAAGAGTAAGTGAAGCCTAGAGCTTATATAACTCTGGGAGGTGATTGCCCCAAGATATGATCAAGACCAGCTGGATTGTATGCATTCAGATTTTCAAATGCTTTTGAGTAAGTTTTCTCTGTACCTAATATTTCAACCTTTTTTGATGTATATTTTTACTGATGACAGGCTTGATACCGTTGTAAGTTATCTCAGTCACTTCTGAAACATTATTAATTTCATGTCTTCCTTATTTATGAGTAGACCTGATTTCTTCCCTCTGGTTAGCTTCCAAAAGCTGTTACACTGCTTTCATATCTCTGGCACATATTAACTCATTTTGCTGCTTTGCTCCCAACTATCAGTTTTCACTGCAAACCTGAAATTTAGCAGCAGTCCACTGAAAAGTTGATAATATTTTCAGGAGAAGCAAGATCCTGTTTTCAGTGGCTTGGCTCCCACAAGATGTCATATTATCAAAACATAAACAACAGTTATGATTAGTAGTACAAATCTAGATTCTTCCCTGGTGTCAGGGGAGTTATGAGTGTGGCCTGCTAAGTTCTGATGAAACTTTTCATTTCCACATGTTTTCTATGCAAAAGTAAGCAATGGTGTTGGGTTTCTTTTCATAGAATGATAGAATACCTCAAGTTGACCCATAAGGATCATTGCATCCAACTCTGTGTTCATCACAGGAGTAAGTTTCTATATTTTAGCAGTGTTCAATTACCACTCTTAAAAGAAAGCCTCTAAGGGAATGGCTACCTGAAGGACAGGGCAAAACTACTTCTCTCATACCTGAAATGGTCATTCCTGCAAAACTACTCATTTTTATAAGAGTTATAGGTTCTCAGTCACATTCTTTTACATGTGTTGGTTATGACCATCAACTTACGTGACCCAGTGCAGAAGTTGAAGGGTTTCAGGGGATCTTGGTGTTCATTCTGGCTATCCAGAAGGAGTGGGCAGACTTTAAAACTTCTTTTAAACTCCCTCTGAATATACTATGGAGTTTCTCTCCCACAGATACACATAATTTGGACACTTCTATCTTTCTCTTGATCCAATGATACATATGCCTGTCCTACATCACTTTTCCTTGCCAGCAGGGAGGCTCATCAACTCTGACATTATTACAGATATCAGGAAGGATCTGGAAGGTTCAGGAATGACAGGAATGGGAACAGGTGTTATTATTTTCCAAAACCCACTTATGGGAGCTCAAGGCTGCAGCCGGACTCCCCTGTAGACCTGGCCTTCAGCTTATGGTTGCAGGAGACATTCAGCAATTTCTTCCACCCATGTCTTTAGCCATGCAGCCTGTATCCCATTGGTTTGAACAGTCAAGTGCTAAATGGTTTGGAGCTGATCTTCCATCTTGATGCTCCCTGTCAGTACAAGCCCATCAGTACCAAGGCACAAAAGAACAGGTTGCATCATATGCCTGCAGTCTGCTTCATGTACTGAGAGCTTATTTTTCATTGTTCCCAGGGGTTTTTTTGTTTGTCTGAAGTTGCTTTTTTTGTTTGGGGCTTTTGGTTTTTTGGATTTGGGTTTGGTTGGTTCACGGTTTTTGTTGTTGGTGTTGGTTTTTGGGGGAGAATGAAAACTTTTATTTCTATTTCCTTCCCCTGTAGATTACAATTAGGGGGATCAATGTGTTTAGGGGGAAAAAAAAGCCACAAGATAACTACATTATTATTCTTTGTCTAGAGGGTTTCCATTCATTTGAATAAATGTCTTGGAGAGTATTGTAGTATAATTACAGTGGGGTAATTTTCATCTCTTGAGTCTCAAGAGGGTGTTACATGTACCTTTCCAAATGAAAATTGATCAAGTTTAACAACAGGAATAAAAAGTCCAACTATGAAAAGTTTTTAGAGTCTTTTAGGATACTGAATTTTTTATGTATACTGCCTCTGATGTCAATTCACTGAGTGCCCAAGACTTTTCTGTCTTCTGGGATGAAATCTGCTTTAGCTGAGAACCTTAGAAAAAGAACCCTGACTGGATTCAATTTTTTAAAATGTAATTTCAGTTAATAATGGTGTGATTACACTTTTTTCTTTTATTTCAAAGAGACAAAATATTCTTGCTAGTATTTAAGCAATTTTACATTAACTGCTTCACTTGTAGGAAAAAGACAATTTTATTATCTAAGTATTTAACTTTAAAAAAAAAAACAGGCGGAGTGGGAGAGATAATGTTCCTAAAGTCTTTTTCCTGTTGTATGTACTTTAGGATGAAATATTTTCCTGTTTCTGTTGCTGCCCATCGTTTGATGTTTGGCCCAGAGGCACGTCAAGCTGAGTGTTTCTCTTTGACCCCTGTGGAGAGATGACTGCTGTATCATACTCTGCTGAAACTGGGTACATACCCTTCCCAACAAATGAGTTTATACCCTCCCAGCTCTCTGTGGCAGCCAGATGGTCCTGAGACACGATGAGATTTGTTTCTTTGTCAGGTTATGCCTTTTCCTCTCACCCAGGTTCATCTTACCCCAGTGATACACAAGCTGCATTACCAACAGCATTGACTGAACCATAGTGGTTGCCTGATGTAGTACTTGGATACACAAATGGGAAGCTTAACCAAAGGGCATCCTGCTTCTGTCAGCAGAGCCACTTGTGGGGAAATCTCCTTTGCTGGGGGAACTTGGATTTTTTACAGGGACTTGAAATTACATCATGTGCCTATGTGCTAAAGCCACTTCTTGCTGGCTTTTAGTGCTGTGTTGCCATGCTTTCCACTTTTTGTTCTCAATTAGTTCCACTGCTATCCATCTTCTCTTCCATTCCCTTCCCAGTTATTGCAGTGAAGTCATGGTGAATTAAAGTCACAGTTGCCTTCAATATGGAAGACAGTGTGATCTTAGTATTGGGTATGGTAGGACCCCAAAACCACTTCTCAAGAGAGAATAGGCTGAAGTAGATCAAAGCATGATCAGCCCATCATTAGTAAATTAATAGTTTGCTTCCCAAATTACATATCTATAACATCTGCCAGTCCCTCTGTCTTTTAGTCCTGCAGAGAGGTAAAGTTATAATTTTGGTGTAAAAGAATAAATTCAGGTACATCATGAAACTAGAAAGGGTTGAGGTTTTTTTTACCTCCGAAGGGAGGACAACACTGGGAAACATGGCAAAATGTCAGAAAAGTAAGATTTCTAATGTGGTTTTTTTCCCATCAGACTATTTCTTTGCTCTTTGTCTCCTTGACCGTTCAGTATCCTGTCTGGAAGTCTCCTTTTTATACATATCCTCAGATACACAGATGCTTAAGACTCTGTGAGGAGTCTTCATTTTCTCTTACAGGTTATTGCAGACATTTTGTCCTTCATTTCCAAGTTAGAATGAAAGCAAATATCTGAGCACCTGAGTGCTCCAAAGCCTTTTTCTGCTTAATTCTAGTTTGAGGGTGACTAATAAATTGAGCTTTTCACAGCAAATGGCACACATAGCAGCATATGGATGAGCCTGTACTACCATCAACTCCTTTTTCAGTCAATAAAGAGAAATGGGCACTTTTGGCTTATGACTCATCTGATCTTTTCCAGCAATCCACTTAGGAGAAGATGGCTTGTGCCTGTGAGCATTTATTCCTCTCTGCTGAGAACGCACAAAATGTAGGCATGTCTCATACTTTAAAGCATTTATTGTAGGCATCTATGGAGAAGAGTGGTGAATACCAAAGGATTAGGACTGATAAATTTCTGGCGGAGATCCTCTTGTGGAAATGTAAAAAAACTGATATAAACTGCTTCTTACTTTTCAGCCCTTACATAATGAACTTGCTCCAAAGAAAGTAGACTGACTTCTGTGTTTGCTTTTTGTAATCAGTTTCTTACATATGTATTTGTTGGAGGAAAATTTCCACCTATTTTCTGAGTCTTGACATTATTCTTGGCTCATTACACCTAAAGCATGCCCTTGTCTTGAACTTGGATCCTATTTCAGCTGGTTTCAGCTGATATAGAGTTCATTTTCTTCCTAGCAGCTGGTACAGTTCTGTGTTTTGGATTCAGTATTTTCATTTCCCCATGCTCTGTCAGTGAGGAGCTGCACAAGTTGCCTTGAGGACATCTGGGACAGCTGGCCCAAACTGGCCAAGGAAATATTCTGTACCATAGAATGCCAAGCTCAGTACACAAACTGGAGGATGTTGGTCTGGAGGGGACAATCACCAGGAGATTGCTGGAAATGGGGTGGTCATTGGTTATTGGGTGTTGAGCACTTGTATTGTGAATTGCTTGGGTTTTCTCTTGGGTTTTATTTCTCCTTCTCTCTCTCTCTCTCCTCATTTTTTAATTGTTATTTGTATAACTTTATATTGTTTCAATTATTAAACTGTTCTATAACAAGCCATGAATTTTGGCCTGTTTCTTTACTTTTATCTGATCCTTTTTCCCATGCCACCATGGGGGATGTTTTGAGAAAGTTGCTGAGTTGTATTTAGTTGTGGGCCGAGTTACACCAAGTTACCTATATACCACAACACTCGTGCAACTGAAAGAATTATATCCACTTTCTTTCTCATTACCTCTGTCAAATTCATAAACAAAAAATACAAAGGCTTTGCTTGTCTTTCTTACTGGCAGCCTCAATACCCTCAAACTGTTCTTCTCTTAGTTATCCTTTGCTGCACTTTTCCTCATGTTGTCCCTTTCAGCCACTCTCACTATTGCAAATAACCCCCAGTGCAGTGACATTAGCGTGGTCCATTGTCCAAATGTAATCAGATGCATATGTTTGATCTCTTATAAAGACATCTTTTACCCATCTCATTTATGAAGATGCAGTTTCCCAGTATGATGCCCGTCTTTCCATGCAGATTTTTTGCCATGACTGAGATAGAAAGAAATTATGTGCCAGTCTGGCCATTGTGAGTCTGATTAACCTAAGAAATATTATTTCCTTTAGCCAGGGTATCCCTGAAAGGGTACATGATTTTGGGGTAACAAGTGCCACACATGTTTCAGTAGATATAGCAGGATTTGGAGGCTTGGTCAACATTCTTATCAGCACAGGATGAGGCACACCTCATTTAAAAAACAGTTAAGGTGGCTGACTCAGTTTTGATTAATTCTTCTCATTTCCTCCTTTTTTTCTTGTCAGTTTACCCAAGACTGAACACATCCATTTCTGTCTTTCCACATCTTAAAATTACTGCTTTCTGCTGCCACTATCCCCCACCCCCAATGTGTTTCAGTGTGAAAAGGGAACACATTCTCTCTTTGACATGGAAATTGTTCTCGTAATTATTTTTATTGATTAACTGAATAGAAAAGAACATGAAGCACACAAATGCCCAGTGTCTGACAATCTGTTACTTTCAGTTGGAGAAAACAGTAACAATCTTAGATATAATAACACCAATTACCTTCTCTCCCTCTAAGTTGCACAAGAAAAAGCCCTCTCACGTAACAACTAAAGCAGGACTGAGAAGAGTTATTTCTTCCCGGCTAGGCAAAGTGCACTACAGTGAAGGGCAATGTGCAACACGTGACTCATACTCACTGTGGCAATGAAAGCTTTGCATAACAGAAGTAACTCGTGCATAACTTCCAACAAATGTGTAACTTCACATGGGTCCTACATGGATTTTTCATGCCTCATGTAGGTATTTGTATGAGCATGCCTGGAATGGAGGGGTATCCCAAGCTGCTGTTCCCAGAAGGGTTTTCACATTCCTGTATTGAGAGGGAACCTTATAAATGTCTATAAGGATCTGAAGGGAGGTGACAAGAGGTTGGAGGGAGCCAGGCTCTGCTGGGTAGTGCCAAGCAACAAAACAAGTGGCAATGGGCAGAAACCAATGCTCAGGAAGTTCCACCTGATCATGGGGAAGAACATCCTTACTGTTCAGGTGACCTTGTGGTCCTTTCCAACCTTACCCATTCTTTCATTCTGTGATTCCCTATAAAATTTAGTGGCCCAAGTGCCAGAAGCGCACTGAGAAGAAGAATTGAGATTCCCCCCACTACCCAAGGCAGAAGAGTCAGTCTGTATCTTCCTCAGGCCATCAGACTCTGTCTATGGTTCAGTCCCAGTTTTGTGATAACTGAGACATTCAGAAGGTGTGAACATAGTACCCATCTTCTTAGACCTGGAATGGGGGATGTTCCATGTCCTAGGCATGTGCTATAGACTGCTGAACAAAAGGTGGCAGCTAAACGGACCCTGATAAAACTGCATCTTCCACAACTAAAGTATTTTTGGAGGATGTGTTTAAAGCTGGCCACATTATGAACATCAGGACAAGCCAATGTAGCAACTGGACTAACATGTAGGTACAGACTGATGAGGCTCTTCAGTGGCATGTAAGAGCCAGCTCTCCAGGAGGAGATCCCTGACAGTTTGATCAGGCTTAGAGACACAACATTAAAGTTTTAAATTTTAAGCAGGATTTAGCCCAGCTGTACACACCACCTCTAAAGCTTGAAGTGATTTCCTGTGTACTGTGGGTGTTATATTGCACCCTGTTTCCCTTATAGTCTGTCAACAAGTAAAGAACACGTTGTATAGAAAGCTAGTCTCTTACTTGAAGAATAAATTCCAGTAGCTGCTTAGGACTTTGTTTCAGTTCTCACATGCCTTTGCTTTCAGTAAATAAAGTCATTAACAATGACAATTCACAATGTGAATTGTCAGCCTTTTATTCCCACCACTGATTCTTGCTAAGTCTCTTCTCAGCTATACTAAAGACTCCTTTGGTATTTTCTCCCCGTGTGGTACTCAGATACTGTTATCAAATCACCTCTCAGTTTTCTTTTTGATAGTTAAACCCATTGAGCTCTTCAAGCCCTTTAGGTCAACAGAAACACTATACTCTTCTGAGCACCTGTCACTCCCATGTGGTACTCTCACACATAAAAGGACAGTCCATGCATAAATCTGAGAAAGCTGCATCTTCAGAATACTTTGCGCAGTCATTCGATTTTCTTTCTCTGTCTTCTCTTTAAAAATAAAGAAGATAAATAAATAGAGATTCTAAATTAATATGTATTTTAAAATCTCTGTGTCTTCTGGCAGGCAGCAGAAAAGCTATTGCTTTGGATGTGTTTTTTAAATTGTCTTATACTGTTAACAGTCATTTCTACTTCAATGAAACAAAAGTAAAGCGTTTCAAATTCTGATTTCCTTCCATGCTGCAATAATTTGCAACATGCTGCTGGTGCAATTTTAGAAAATTAGACTTTTCATTTACTCCACCCTGTTCATTTTAGCATACATTGCAAGAATTTGACAGGCTGAATCCTGAAATGAGGATTAAAAACTCTTAAATTAGAGCCAGGATTAGGTCACTTTCTTCCATTTCAAGATGTTTTCCAGGTCTTCCTAAATGGCATGTATACGTTTCTGTATTAGGTTTGCATGGCCAAGATTTGGTAGCAAGGAGGGCTACAGGGGTGGCTTCAGTGAGAAGCTGCCAGAAGCAGCTCCGTGCCTGGCAGAACCAATCCTTGGTAGCTCCAAAGAAGGATGTGCTGCTGATCAAGGCTGGGCCAGTTAGAAATGGTGGTAAGACCTCTGTAATAACATATTTAAGAAGAAAGGAAAGAAGTTATGGCACAGTTGTAATTGCATCCAGAGAAGAGGGGGGTGAGAACAGGTGAGAAGAACAACTCTGCAGAAAGCAAGGTCAGTGAAGAAGGAGGGGGAGGAGCTGATATTCCCCTTCAGGCTGTGGTGCAGCCCATGGTGAAGCAGCTGTCCCCCTGCAGCCCATGGAGGTCCAGGGGGATGCAGAGATCCACCTGCAGCCCATGGAGGAGACCCATGCTAGAGCAGGTGGATGCCTGAGAGGAGGCTGTGATGCCATGGGAGGCCCATGGAGAGAGGAACCCCACTAGAGCAGCCTGCCCTTGAAGGACTGCACCCCAGGGAAGAGTGGCTCAGTGGCAGCAGTTTGGGGAGGGCTGTTGCCCATGGGATGGACTCACACCCGAGAAGTTGATGGAAAGCTGTCTCCCATGGGAGGGACCCCATGGTGAAGCAGGGGAATGACTCCTCTCCCTGAGCAGCAGGACAAACCACAGGTGATGAACTGATCACAATCCCCTTCCCTGAGGGTGGAGGGAAGGGGTTTTTTAATGTCTTATTTTACTTCTCATTATTCTGCTCTGATTTTGCTAGCAATAAATTCAATTAATATCTCTATTTCTACCCTGTTTTGCTCATGACAACATTTGGTGAGTGATCTCTCCCAGTCCTTATCTCAACCCATGCACCCTTCTTTATATTTTCTCTCCCCTGTCCAGCCACAGAGTGCAATGATAGAGCAGCTTTGATGGGTGCCTGGCACCCAGCCAGCATCAACCCACTACAGTTCCATATGTGGGGTTTTGTTTTGGTTTGATTTTTCCATCCTTTCTTTAGTATATTGGTCAGCACATTTTGGGGATTAAGGCTCCTCTTACTTTATCCTTATACTTCCAACATCTGTTTTGGGTTGGTCTCAAATTCTTCTGTCCAGTATCTTTCAGTTCTTTATCTCAGAGCATAATGAGTTGTGGTTTACCCTTTACAAACAATAATGTAGCCAGATCTCTACTAATGGTAAATGATAGCAATACCTTCTGTAAAGCTCCAACACCAGTTAAAAGAGGAGTTAACTTAAAAGTATTAAAGTCTCCTGCAAGTGTGATTTTGCAGCCACCTTAATTTCTATTTCTACTTCAAACTTCCCGACAGACCATTCATTTTGGTAATATTTAGTCTGAGTTTCAAGAAAAAATCTGATCTCCTGAGACACTGAGACAATGAAAAAATGTAACATCAGGACTCAAAAAGGTGAAACAAAATGATTCTTGCTGAAATACATCTGACTATAAAAGAAAACCTGAAGCATAAATCTACCACATGCTTAAGTTGAAGCTGTAAGTTGGATTTGTATGCCCTGTCCACACGGTTAAATACTCTAACCTGACCTAGAATTCCCTCTAGCCCAGTTTTCTGGTCACCAAAAGTTCTCAGAAACAGAAAATATTGCCAATACAGTAAAAATACAACATATTCTCTCATTCTTGTTCTATGAGGGTAACAAGAGTTGGCCTGTTTTATAATTTTTTCCATCAGTGGTGATAAAAACTTTTATTGTTTTCAGTTCATTCTGGGCAAAAATTCCCCATTAGGGAGCCAAATAAAATCCTTCCATTCTTGCTTAGGGGCTCCATTGGAAATGGCTGGGCAAGGTTCCCTGCATGTAGTTTAATATTAGACAGCTGTAGATGACCACCCTAAAAGGAAAGAAGTTTAGAATACCAGTCACATTGTCCATAGAAAGATGTCATTCACTATCTTGTTTGACTCTCCATCCTGCAGAGGCATATGTTTCTGTAGATTACAGGAAAAGCCTGCTCCTGTCTGTTTTTTTAAAATGGTTGGGTGTTCATTGGGGGTTTTTACATCTGGGATAGCCATCTGAACTCCCTCTCTGTGATTCATGGGAGTCATAAGATGTTTTTGAGCACTGACCAGTAGCAGTAACTTTTATTGTGTCAGCAGTGTATCACTGCAGAGTTTTCAAATTAGCAAAATGTTCTGATTAAATATAGATGCAAATATACTGTTCCCTTTCCTGGGCTCTAGATGTAAAAGAACCACCTAATTAAGCTAATTAGGATAATTGTATCCCTAGGTCGTAAGAGTGCCCTCAGTTCAGTTCCTTGGGAAACTGCAAGGTAACTGAAATGGGTTAACATGGTCACCATTTAGCATAGTGCTGTGGAGAATTGAGGGCAGTGGAAAAACTTCTCAGGACAGCATCTCACATGAATTTGACTGGAATTATTTCAATAAAAACTCCCTGTAATATTCAAGCAGGCTTGATTCGCACTCATGCTTTCTTCTTGTCGTGCTTGCAAATTAGTGTCTTTTCTATTACTGCTTTGGTTTGATTTTGGTCATATCTTTTATTGTATGGTGATTTCTCTTTTAACAAACCTTATCTGCTTGAAGGTCTGAAGCCACTGAAGCACTTTTAAAGGATGACTGGTTACTAGGCAAACCAAAGTCTGCAGCAAAATGTCCCTGAACTCTAGCAAGACATTTGCCACTACTTTGCTCTGAGCTTTGGCAAATGACTTGACTTTCTCCTCTTCTCCCCACATCAATGCATGCTGCTTAGAGCCCTTCATTTCCTGGACTATTGTAATCCATGCAGATCCTGTGAGGGAGATGGAGTTTGTAGAAAAAGGAACTGCAGGCAGATCCACAATCACATTACTTTAGCAGCACAGCTTGATGTACTCAGCAAATAAAATATAGTCTTCACTGGTGGTGGTAGAAGACGAAATTTGGCTTCCACAAGAATGCCCTGATTTGCTCTAATGTTCTTTCATCTCTGTCTTCCTTGTGATCAGTAGACTTTCTGCCAAAGATCCATGCTGTGCTGAAAAGAAGCATACAGAGTTCAAAGCACTTCAGCCTTAATGCAAAGCCCTCATTAAGAAACATGAAATGCACTATTTGACAATATAAAGTTATGGGCAATGAGAAAAGTGAATGCAATAGCTACAAAAATCACCACAGATAAAAATGTCTTGTCCTTCCAACAGTCCAAATTTACATTCTACTTTGGTGTCTCCAAGAAAGATCCCAAATACTATGAAAAAGGTATACTGGGTTGGTGCTTGTTTCTTGGGTACAAAAGGCAGAAGGGCCAGGATGGATATCTTTCTTAAGGTGATATTTTGTCATGTTCATATAGATAGGTTTGCATCATAATCTCTATTCAGTCTTGCAGATTTTGTAGGGAAAATTTCAGGAGTGAAAGGTAATTGATAGAAGAGATACAGGGTTTATCAGCAAGGTCTGATGAAAATCACAAATAAACAAACACAGAAGAATTCACTTGTGACACTTGTATGAGAGACAGTATATGGTTTTCATTTTGCATCTTTGTCTTTTGCCTGCTGGAAAATTCAACAGAACTTTGAAGGTGCTGCAACTCGTTTCATTTCAGTATCATATTTCATCTCTTGTTAAAGTATTTATGCTAATTTAATCAAGCATAGAAAAGACAGGCAATGATAAACATGAACCTGTTTCAAGTGGGTCTTGTGCATGAATTTGCCCCAAAATGTTCATCATTAATAATTGCTCTTAGTTATCTTTCTGGTAATAGTACTCTTAAGCCAGATTAGCTATTGTGGCAAATGACAAACATTTAGCTTCATTTCGTCTTCCTGGATGAAATCCTTTTTAATTTAACTAACTGAAGAATCACTCCAAAGATTTGAATTATCCCTAGAATCTACACATAAGCCAAACTGCTTCATATAACTTCAATGGCAAAATTAGAAAATGTGTTCCCAGGACTAGGCAATGACCTACATCTGACTCTTCCCTCACATATAATTTTTTTAAGATTGGGGATATTTTTCATTAAAAAAACAAACAAACAAACAAACAAACAAAAACCTAACAAAAAAGGAAAAAAAACCAACAGAACAAAAAAAAAAAAAAAAGGAAAAAAAAAAACCAAACACAAAACCAACACAACAAAATCATGGGACTATGGATGGATTGTTTTCAGGGCTTTTTCCCTTTTTTGTGCAAATCTACAGATCCACAAGTCATTCTCATTAAATAAACAGAATTGACACAAATGTACTGAAAGAGCACAAAACGAGTTAAGGGACGGTTTTACATAATTTTTCCAGATATCAAAACATTTAATTCAGCTGCAGTGAAACATTGTTAAACCTCAGGTCATTTGAATGTTGAAGCAAAATATTCCCTTTAGAAATTTCACAGCTATTAGCCTTGAGTTACCAGTGATGAACGTTTCTGCAGCTGTAAAACTTCTTCAGGCCCAAGAGCACATTTTAGCCTAGTTTATTGTGGTCTTTCTGTCTCCTTGAAGGGGGACAATCAGTCCTGATTAGCTGTGCTAATGTAGTGCAGTGTAGCTACACATACCAGTATCCACTTTGCTCAGATCTGAATTTGAAAAACATTGTTTTTTCATAATGCTGGATCCTGAACAGATATAAAACTTCAGAAACTAAACCCTGATGAAAACAGACTTTCAAAAGCAAATACAAGCTGTCCTCCTTGATTCTGCTTTAGCATTCAACATGTTCATGATATATATGAAAATAGTGTGTGGATGGGTACATTTTTTCTTTCTTGATTGCACAATGCAAATTATTTTTGTGTTACAGGGATTATACTAAACCTTCTAGTTGGGTTTACACAATAGATTAATTCCTTTACACATTGTCTTAGATGCTATTAAGTGACTGGGGAAAGGTTCTAATTCTCTTGCACTTTGTCATATTAACTGGCTAGAGAAAGGTCCTTTTTCCACTTGTAAATATGGTCTGGTTTGGCTGGAGGATTAATATCTTTCTCTTGGTATTTTATTAAGATATTTCTGTTCTCAGGACTCACAGGTCTGCTCTAACATGCTTGATCTGTCCCACCTTCCATGTCCTCACTCTATGTGGCTATTTAGACAATTTTCAACCCTAGGTGTTTTCTCCTCTACATTCTTTAGCATATCATTTGCCAATCTCTTAGGTAAAAATCACAGCTAATTCTCCTCCTTACAAGCATGTCAGCCACACACTCTTCCTTTGCAAAACTTAACTTCTGGGAGCCCTTTATTCCTGTGTTTTTCAAGTGAATATACTGAGTGATGAAATGGCTGCTCTGCCATAACTTACCTAGCTTCTAACTCTCAATAGCTTTACATATAGCTCATCTACCATCTCTGTTGTCACACTGGAGTAATGGGGTATCCAGGCTTCTCCCTTAGCACTCTAAATCACAATGAAAAACACAAAAGGAAGTTTTCCACCGGTAATTCATTTCCATTACAATTCTTACATGATCAAAACACAGGATGAGGTGCAAGCTTACCTGAAAATTATGACAAGGACAGAATAGTGGAGCACAGATCACCAAGTGCCACTGCTGAAAGCTCTGCTTCTCTTGACATTAACTAACATGTCTTAGTGGGAGATAAGACTGCAGCTCTCCATATACAGTAGCTGGTGTTTTCATGTGCATGTAGGCACACGTTACATGGACACTGACAATGGGCAGGTGCTAGATGCTTTTCCCATGTTTTCAGTGGGAAGGTAAATCTAGGCAGGTTCTCTGATTTATTATTATTCTTTTTCTGTTAAACAACAGCAGCATCATTGCTGTTTATGTGGCCTCACTCACATGCAAACAATAAATGAACATGGAGAAACTGTTGCAGCTCTCATGTGGCAAACAGAAGGAGCCTGGAAAAGCTTAATGCATTATTCAATAGCAAGCAGTGGAATCACAGAGCTAGCAGATGTAAAAGATTCATTATGTGAGATCCTCAGCTCTTGGATACATGCTCTTGAAGCCCACTAAAAATATTAGTATGCAAAAACGGTGGTGAAAATCTAAAAAAAAATGCAGTCAAAATAAACTTGATTTGGGATCATACCTTTCCACTGAGATTTAATTTGTTTGTTAGTTTTAGTAGCACTTACATAAGTATTTCAAGTACATATAATTTATATTTATTAACAAATTTAATTAATATAAAATAAATACTTTATAAATGAGAACATATTTCTTCTGTAACAATAAAACAGAAAAAAAACTAAACCAAAACATAGTCTGCTAGAATGAAAAATTGCTACAATGGAATTATTTTGTTCTAGAGATTGAGATACATTTGTTAAATCATCTGTTAAATCAAATACATTTTTTAAATGGGTGATTTGCTTTCACATGCAGACTTTATATTTGCTTATGGATCCATGTATAGCCAAAAGCATGTGTGGTCAGATTTGCACCACAGAATGTTTAGTTAGTCCTCTGATTAGCCGGTTTCTATGGACAAATGCATGTAGCTTGCTCTAATCCACTATTACTATAATTATTCCCTTGAAAATTTGGCCAAGTAACCATCAAATCATATTTGCCAGACCTTAAATAATTCATATTTACCAACTGTTATCTCATTAACAATTAACAAATATTTACTAAATGCAAATGATATTGTAAATTGGATTATGGATTTTAAAGAAGTAGTTTAATGTTGATGCTTGGTCAGGTTTGCTGCCTAACAAGCAGCCAGAGAGTGCAGAGGCATTTCAGTGAGGATCTCTCCAAGTCACCTGGAGCAGCCTCTGACCAGCCAGCTGCAGCTCCAAAGAGCCACCCCAGCAGGTGACTCTGCTCCCTAAGGGCACACAACCACAGAGCCCTGTGATTTCATGTCAGTAATTTAAAAAGGCAACTCCATGGGTTCCCATAGATCCAGGCAGGGTCTTTTGCTTTCCAGGCTGAGCCCTGTCACTCAGCACCACGTAGAGCTGTCACTGGCCCAAAGATTGATCCTATTGGATTATCCTGTTTTGTAGAAAGTAACCTTTTCCATGTCAGACAGGAGTTGGAACCAGATATTGTTAAGGTCCATTCCAACCCAAACCATTCTGTGATTCTATTTCTTCTGAAGTTCATTTGCTCCTTGGGTTTTCCTCCTTTCCCAGGTGGTCACTTGTCAGGGATATTGCCTGTAGACCCCAGGATGAGGCACCAATGCACATCCTCATGCTGGTCTGAGATAGGATGGAGGAGAAAATAGAGGAAAGCATCACCAGAAAGTATTTACAGGAACTTTGTAGTCTACTGAAGAAGGCTCACCACCCTCAGAGGGCAAACCTCTTTCCTTTTTAGAGTTATTGTCAGGTTTTGTTGAATGTCCTGCCTCACACACAGGACAAAACAACCCAGAGAGCCAGAACCAGACAGAGAAAGAATAGATATTCAAATCACTTCTTGGTTATTACTCAAATTGATGTTGTCATTCGTGTGGATGAAGGCAATGATCACTGGCCTGTGAGCTCCCCTTCTCCTGCTTTTACTTCTCTTGACAAGCTTGACAAGCTTGTCCCCAGTCTTCATCTTCTCTCAATCCTGTAAGACCCTCTTGTGTCTTCACCATTCTCACACATGCCATTGGCAGACCAAGGGCCCAGGTGAGAGACTGTTAATTTTGCATCTCTTCCTAAATAAATGCTGAGAAATTGTTCTAAGTTTGTGTTTTCCTCTAAAATTGACATATTTTCTTCTATACTTGAAAAAAATGTATCACCCAAAATCTGGTGTCCTTTTTCCAAAAATACTTAGCTGGCCTAATAACAGACATTGCATCATGTAAAAAAAAAAAAAAGCCTTACCCTGTCTTTCTCTGGCTTTGTAGCACCATAGTAAAACACTACTGTATCTAAACCAATAGCTATGGCTTCCCTTTACAGGCAATAAAATTTAAGGATACAGTTCAGATGACCTGGTTTACACAAGGATGTTGTGAACTGCCATCTAGTAAGAGTAATTCTCTCCACTAGCTGTGAAGGGACTCTGTAGCAATTAGCTCTGGTGTAGAAGACCTACACTTGGTCAAATCAACCCCAAAACTATTCTATAGATGTGTTGCATCTAAAAATAAATTATACACAAAATAGCTGTACTGTAACTTTAGCAGCTCTTTTTTTTTAGCAATGAGTGAAGTGGAAAGTCACATTCTCTTGCACATGCCTGGTTAAGTACGTTGCTGTTAATTTTCAGCTACCTGCTACTATTTAATTTAGTACTACTCCACAGAGGGTTCTTTCCAGTATTATAAGGGAGTCATTTAGCATCATGTGAGGTAGCAGGTGAGGACTGAAGAATCTGAGAAGCAAATGTCCAAGAGGATGTGACAAATGAAGGGTAAGTATTGTTTATAAATGGAAAGCTGGTAATTTGAGATAATTTTGAACAAAAGAAGCACACAACAACACAGAAAATAAGCGTATTTCAAAGTGGTCATCCTTACAGTAACATGAGCACACTGCATACAAGGGACCTCATCTTGGTGTTGCTAGCCCTAAGGTCACCAAGGATTTTGAAGTGTCAGGTCTTACTGCATCCTTAATCCACAGATGAAGGTTCACACAAGGAAAGTTGTCTCTTGTGCCACTGCTTCCCAACACCCTCCTGAGACATTTCAGCAAACTAAGTGGATTTTTTCAGATGGCTTTCTGCTGGATTAACACATGTAAATTGCTCTGTAAAGGAGTAGACACAACCAGAAGCAATAGTGCAACTGGAGAAATTAAAGCTAATAGTTAAATATATAGGGGTCACACAACTACCTAAGCCAAACTCTCAGCTTCCACTCAAAAAGATGTTTCCACACTATCCTATTTCCAGTCACACATTCCCAGCACTTCACCTATATGAACATGAGTTATATGCTGCAGGACTAAAGCCTAATCCAAAAACAGCAGCAAACAATTATTTTTCAGCCAACTCAGCATTATGGTGGACATTGGCTTGGAAGATATTGAAATGCTTGCAACATTTCTCCACCTACTCTTAGTGTTAAATGCTAAGAAAAGAAGGTGACAAGGTGAGGCTTACGTAGGTTCAAAACTCAGATCCATAGTGATGAGAGCAACCCTGTCAGCAGAAACACAGATTTAGACCCCAATCATTTAAAAAAAAAAAAAATGAAGCCCAACATTAGGGTGAGAAATGCCAGAGATCAAGTTTAGAACTGTAGTCATTGAAATGAACAGTTAAACCAGGTCAAGGCCCTGGCACTTAATCTATAATGACCTGTCTGCTACAGTATCAATCAACAGAACAGATATTTGGCAGTTTGGTCATTTGGTCCATCTTTCAGTTTTAACCTAATAACTTGATGTGCACCTACATCATCCTCTGACTTGAAGCTGCAGGGAGGCAAACCACCCACAAGTGTCATCTGGATGCTGAAATTTAACTTCCATGTAAAAATCAGATATTCCTACACCTGTTTTCATACCATATTGGGATATGAAGTCATAAAATACTTAGGAAGTTCAGAAAAAGAAACAAAACAAAACTTCACTTTGAAAATACTAAAATGATCATTTTTTTCAAGTTAATGATCATTTTTCAAGTTAAATGTGTCTGAGTTGCTGCATCAAATGCTCTCTTTTGGCTTGGTCAAGCCATCTAGAAATGATTCATGACTTACAACAAAAATCTGAACTTGAGGCAGTTTAGCTTGCAAAGAAAAGCATGAGAGAAGATGTGACAACAATTTTCAAAGATGGAAAATGTTACTGAAAGGGTGAAAAAGAACCAGTTCTCTATGACCATACCAGGCCTACAAGAAGAAATGGAATAAACATCAAAAAAATTAATGTAATGTCATATGAACGTGTGTCCTTCCTAGGAACAGATTAAAAATTACCTGACCTGTTTGGGCAAGCTTGAGGTTCTTTAAGGATGTAGGAGATGAACTTCTGCCAGTATTATTGATGTGCCTGGCTGAGCCAGTGAAGTCCATTCCAGACATATGAATTTAGTCAACACTGAACTGAACCCATGTGAGCTGTTTGGTGCATGGCAGCAATTTGTGCTCTCTGTGGTGGTGGTGGTGCTCTGGACAGGGTCCATGGCTGCCTGGCATTGCCACCCCCATGACAGAAATCCACTGAGGGGAAGATTGGGGTGGGCAGCAAAGAAAGGTATTTCTAAATGGAATAATTCAATGAAATTACTGTCTCCATTCAAAACCAAACAACACACTTGGATGGTGAGTTCTCACACAGTTTAGTCTATGTCATATGTTGCTTTGAAAATTTAGCTTTTCAGCCTAAAGTGCTTTTTTTTTTCTGTTGCAGTGCCCGAGGTTAAACCATTTACATTTTAATTTGCCAGCATTTCACAATGGCATCAATGAATGCTGAGAGTGATGTTTGCTCTAGCAGAAAGGTGGATAACAAGCAGAGCCCTCCTACAATGCAAGGACACACACTCTGCTACACATGCTGGTCCTGGGAGCATTCAGTTTCTGAGAGTCATTGAGAGATTGTTTTAGGAGGTGAATGGGAGTGCAGTCTTGTTTAAAAAAGTCTTTCCAATGGAGAGATTATGTCATTCTTGTGAAAGATGGTGTGTTGCTGTGACAACATGTACTCTCAGGAATAAGCTGAGAATCAGCGAAAGAGCTCATCACAGCCTCTTATCTCTGCAAAGGTGTCTGCAGTTCAAGCACAGTTTGAGTAGCTTGGTTTCTCCTGCTGTTCCCAAGGGAAGGGTGCATAGTTACAAGAGTACAATAAAGAACAGAAAACAACACTGAGACTTTATTCTCTTCAGGGAGAAGAGCTTTTCAAATTTGTTACCCAGCAGATCAACTGGTGTGTTGATTTAACTGATACAACATAGCAATTGAAATTGCCTGTGATCAGCTGGGGCCTCTGCTGCCTTCGGGTTTCTCTGGGAGAGAGGCGTGAAAGCTTTTTGCAGCTGGGAATGCTGTGGGCTGTGGAAAGAGGAAAACAAAAGCCATTTCTCTATCCTTGTTATTTCCATGACTGAAGTTGGGGGTAAAGAGACTTGTCCTTTTGTTTCCCATCACTAAGTTTAACTAGCTAATATGAATTAAATTATTTCCACCATTTTCTGCACTTCTTGCACTTGGAATAGGCCCTTGACTGAATCTTATCTTCACATTCATCATCTTAGAAGGAATATTCTTTTCTGTGAAAGAAGATGCATTTCTTTGTGGTAGTTTGACAGAAGAAGGTCAAGTAGTGGAGCAAGACTGTCATTCATTCAGCTGAAAGGCTCCTGAGAAATGCCCTTGAACTGACAGGGAGGAATATTCTTTTCTTCTTCAGAAGATGTATGTTGTTCTTTTTGCAGCACAGTTTTCTAAATTTTTTATGCACCTCCTTTTCCTTAAGTAACAGTAACAGTTGTGAGTTCAACTGTGGTGATGCATGACCTCTCAGCTAATATAAGGGGAAATATATGTCTTTATTATTTTGCTTCAGTCTCTCTGGCTCAGAAGGCATGCTCCATTCTTCCTTCAGCATTCTGTATGTCTATAAAAAGATTTTTCTCTTTCAGAATACAGGAGGCATGAAAATAATTGAGAGTTACAGGTGGTTTGTTCAGTGACTAATTCCTAAAAGCCTACTAGCAGTAAAAGTGGCCCTCATTACACTAACATGAGTGTTGCAGGTGGGAGAATTTATTTCCATTCAGGAAAGATAGGTCTAAGTCCAAATCCTCTTGGAAACTTTCCAAAGTTTATAATTAATTATAAAAGTTGTTTGCAAAGACAAAAAGGAAACCGTTGCCTTAGCTGAAAGTGTCCAGGAAGTATGCCAACCTTTGTTGCTCTATCTGTTGACACTGTCAGAAAATCTGCTTGTTTAGAAGGCTGTTTTCCTGTCCTGAAGCAGTGCTGCTTTTCAGCAGACTGACTTTCTATTAAGGTGGTATTCTTGTCCTAGAATCCCCAGGAATGCCCTCAGAAATATTTCAAAGTATGCAAGCCCCTTATGTGGCAACCAGATTTAATAAGGTGTCATGATTGTGAGAATAGGCAAGCAGATCAAACTTCTTTCCCTTTTTTTTCTGTTTTGTGACTTTTTCAGTAGCACAAGCAACATAGATACATAAAACCAAAGATATCATAGTTACAAGTAGTTCAAAAACATGTTAAAATCAAACTATTAAAATGATCTTGTATATTGTTCCAAACATTTTTCACTGTTTTCATGTCAAAATATTAATTCTATTTGCCTATTTCTGAAAGCCCATGAACTGCATATAGAGAGGAATGAAAATATACACAGATAAAATATGTTCCACTTACAGATTGAGTGCATTATTTCATTTTGGACAAAGTTGTAAATGAAGGTGGTGCTTAAGAAAACGAAATATTATCAGTGCTAGCTCAACCCAGGCATAGTGCCAGGAAGCTGTGGAAGAGCTATAGGGGAAAGCTTGCTTAAGTACCTAATAGCCTGATTTCCAAAACCCTTTCTACTTCTGTCCCAGCCCAGTCTTGTTCAAATAGTGCCTAGTTAATGAATTATGATGACATTTATGGTGATCTGGTAATAAAAATGAATGAGGATAAGTACAAGGCCACCAAAATCAGACCCAGATATCAGAAGGGCTTTTAATTATTCTCAAATTCCTGTCAAACTTTAAAGAAAAAGATTAGGAAATTAAACACTTAAGGTGTCACCAATCTTAACAAATGAATACCATTAGTGTGGCTTCTTTCTTTCCTCAGCTGGAAATCACATGACACTGACTGAAAGCTGTGAAAAATGCTCTTCCTATCACAGCATCTGGCTTCTTGGCAGCCTTGACTGGCTGGTTTTATTGGCTATTTCTGCATTGCCTGAAAGTTTCTCACACTCTTTTTTGGCTATTTGGTTTACTTTGTGCTCTTAGAAAATGTTTTATTTCATTCCTTTTGAATTTAGAGAATATCAGGACCGTATTGAAAAATCATGCAGTGCATGAATCACTCATCTTTGACTGACAAACTTCCTTAAGAGTGGAAGAGAAGGAGTGTTAAAAGAAAAAGTGTTAAATGTGATGTGATGTGATGTGTTTCAAGGCAGAATTTAAAGAGTACAGTGGATAGATTAAGATGACAAAAGAAACCTGTCCTTCTTCATCATCATCTAATGGATGCTGAGCCACCCAGTCCTGCCCTGCTCAGAAGGGGAGTGATAAACTGGCTTTTGTGGGCATCTGGCATCCAGCCATGGTCAATCCACTGCATTTTCTGATACACTCTAAGGCTTTTGACATGTTCTGTAGTGAATAATAATCAAATTAAAACAAAATGGTTGATCACAGGCATCAAACTGTCATGTACAGACATCTAAAACTGGAATGACTTTTAAAGATTCTGAACTTACATCACTGATAACAGGGAGACCAATATCTGCAAGTAAAGAAGTCAGATAAGTGAACACCTACAGAATACTTTTTTAGGCATTATGGTGCAAAAGTCTGACCTTGTTTTTCGTTTGCTTTGGAATGTTGTGATTGGAATTGTTCAGATTTAAGCATTCAAAGAATGTGTCTCTTTCCCTCAATCCTCACACTTCAGAGCAACTAACGTGAGTGAGTGCACAAACAAATATAGAATTGCTCAACAAAAACTGTCTAACATCCATATATCTATCATTGCATTTCCAAACAAATATTGCATTTCCAAACAAAGCCATATTGTATTTCCGAGTATGAGACCTGATCCCCGTAACCCAATCGATGCTGAGAAGCCTGGACAGTTTTTGGTGGCTTTTGGTGGCACAGTTGAGTGGCAAGAAGCTGTGAAACTTAGAGGACTCAATTTCTTTCAGTTCAAGGATGAAAATCCATTTCAGGTTGTCCCAGGATAAAGTCTGTCTTGCATTATCACTACCAAAGCACCAGGCTGTGGTGCCAGCTGACTGCCTGGATAGTCTGAGGGGAAGTTCCTAACCCCTGCACATGTAGTGTATGTAATTCATTATGCCTGGAAGTCTCTGCCCCAAAGAGTGAGGCTGGAGGAGCCAAGCAGCCTAGAGTGCCTCAGACACTGCTAAGCTCTAGCTCTCCAAACTGGAGGTTGCTCCAGACTGTATAATTTGGATGCTGTTGTCCTTGAATTATAGAATTCAATGAAGCTTTCATTTCATTTTCATTTCATGTCATTTCATGTCCTGCAAGCCCACAGCCCCATCACCACAAGAGCAACCCTCTTGTCCTGCCTGCCAAATCTCCAGTCTCCATCAGAGTCCTTCATTCTCCATCAGAACCCTTCATGCCTCTGCCTTCCCACAGCTCCACCTTTTCTGCCTTGATTCCCCTTTAGTTACAACAAAAAGAGCATGAGTTTTGGCCAGTTTGATGCTGTCTGAACAAGTGTAAAAAAGGAGCTCATAGTTCATAGTCATGGTGGAATATTTATTTCTGTGACACATTGTTTGAGCACTCTTACACCTTCATACAACCATTTTCCCTGAAGTGTGTCAGATTTAAGTATCTTTGAGACATAATAATGAAAGATAATTGAAATTATGTCAACAGATTTGAAGGATATTAGGAGAGGATAAGCAGATGGATGGAAAAAATTACTCATTAATTTTTTTTCAGGAAGCCAGGCTAAAACAAAGCTATTTTCTCTAATTTAGCAGAAGAAAGTTATTCTCATATCAATAACTACTTTAGAAAAGTCTGGCAAAGCCTGAAATGTCCATGTAGACTTATCTTCATGTGACAGTGTTTGGAGTCGTGACTACTGCCTATGTAAGGATTTATCTCACTGTGTGTAAAAGTTGTCATGGCAACAGCTCTCTGCAAATAATTATATAAATAATAAATGAAAGATTTTATGAGCATACATTAGAACTGTAGTTCCCATAAAGATGCCTTTTGCTGCACAGAAAAGGGTCACAGAGAAGAAAAACACAGCGTTTTTCTTGGTGTGCATATTTATTTGCCTCACTCAAGGATGTAAAACATTTGCTTTAGGAGGTGAACGCTAAAAATTATTAATCCAGAAAATAAACATTGGCCATACACCTGCTGAGAAATAATGCAATTGATGTTTCTTAAAGCCAGAGGTCAGAAGCACAGGTTCTGAATCTCTCCCAATGCAGTGAAGCAAATTAAAAGCTGTCTTAATAAGACTCCTGGGATTCCACTGTACAGACACATTCCCAGCAAGTGCAGAATCACCAGAGAGCTTCTTTAATTTCCTTCTTTACACCCCAGACAGAGACTGTGACCATGGAAAAGTTGCATAACTATTGTATCTGCCCTCTTTGTACCTCTGGCTCTCTTAATCCAGCATGTGCTGGTTAAAGCTACTATAAACTAACCTGCTCCCTACCCTTTTGTGATCTTTCTTCAAGTACTCATCATAGCTCTTACAAGAGGCATCTGAGTGGCCATCCATATATATTCCACATGTTCTCACATGTCCTGCAGAGATCCTCCACACAGAGCTCTGGTTGCACACATGCAGGGTTGCCTACAAGAATCACTGAGGAACCAGGTGATGCATATTTCCATCAGAAGGTACTTAAGTCTCCTCATTCCAGCTCCAGGGGGTTTTGTGTGTAGGAGTCCTCTTTAAAAGTGAGAAATGGAATCAGTTCTTTGGTAGGAGGGTCAGGTGGAGAACTATTGTTCATCATTCAAAACCAGTCAGGAAGATGATGTACCTATGTTTATTAGATGGGTTCATTGGTGATGACTGTTACTTTCAGCAGTCTTGGTGATTCACGAGGCATTATTTTCATGTGCAGCCAGATTGGCTCACATTATTCTGTATTATGCCTAGTATTTTGGGTTAATAAAGAGATAAACACAATGCTTGACTCATCAGTTCGACATTTCAGACCATTTTTAACCATGCTTTCCCTAATTCTTTCTTTAGGTAAGAAAGAATAATATTTAATATAACAAGTTTTGATAAACTTGTTATATTAAATAAGCAGATCATATTTGTATGTACATATATGTATGTTTATATATATATTTATATTTTATAGTTCTGTCATGTCTATTTATAAAGTAAAATGCACAGTTAATAGAAACAAGGGTCGATCCAGCCAGACTCAGTTACGAACTTCAAGTCATATTGATACAAGTATCTCTGGTTAACATTTTGAGATTTTTAAGGTTCCTCTGACTAAAAAGAAAGATCTGCTTTTCAACATGGTTTTAAGGTATAAAAAACTAGGTTTTTTTACTAAAGCCAAAAGTGAGTTCTAAGCCCGGATTTTCATAAGCCCTCTCCTGAAACCAGCTCCCTCTTTTTAAGTCAGAAGACCAACAGCTTAAATATCTGCATAAAGCAAAGTTGGCTGTCTGTCAGATAAGCAAATCTCAAATTGCAGGAAGACTGGATTCAGCAACGTGGGTTGTTTTAACACATGAGCAATCTCACTGACATTATACTCTTAGTCTAAACAAATATATGATGGTCCTTTCAAAAATGAGCAGACCAGTCTAGAATGTTAAGCATTGCTGCAGTAACCCTACTGAGAAAATGGTAGATCAATTGCTTTTCTAGTTCAGGCCTTTGAATTAAGGAGTGTAGGTGATAAACCAAGACATACAATCATAGCTGACACTAGTAAAGTCTGTATTTTAAACAAAGACATGTATCTGGTTAAATATAGCCTCTGAAGCCATGTCCTTTCAGGTGAACAGCATCCAAAAGTGAACCCTCTTAAATTCATCACCTCCTAATTTCTTGTGGATGAATCTCAAAATGCTCCTCTGCTTATGTGTCTAATTCTGCTTGCTAAGTTTGTTTTGCTGTGTCATATGACACCACCTGGATCAATAGAAGCCACATGTCCCCAAACCAAAATTCATTAAACCCTCCCTGACCCCATGTAACAGTCTTCATCCCTTTAGAACAATGGCTAGAATTTTACAGATTTTCTACCTGCAGGATGAGAGGATTTCCAATTGAGAAATATTATGACAATTTTAGAGTGAAAATGACCATATGATCCTAGGAAGTGGACCACAACACAGAATGAAAAAAAACCACAAGTCAGCAGTCTCTGATGGTATAATGGGGGAAAAAATCCTCCCTGTGTCCTATAAGACATATTTTTAGTCCTGGATGCAAAAGCAAGATGCATACCATTGACCAAAAGACAATTTGCAAGCACTACAGATGTCAATGAAAAGTCCTTTTGCTAGCTGTGCCTAGCTGTCAGTCTTCCAAAGGAAGGAAAAACCCAAATTCCTCCCTACTCTTCATCAAAGCCAAGTTGTATATCTGGAGTGAAAAAAAACCAAACCAAAACCACAAATTTCATCCTGTGCCCTGCATGTGGTCAAGAGCTCTAAAACATACCTTCAGTTTAAAGAACTAGCAATATGTGGAATAAAAATACATTACCAAATCTCTTCAACCCTCACTTGCATCTATCAGCAAAGGAAGCATTGGAAACCTTAATCACGTTTGAATTACAAGCTCTGGGATTACTCTCACCTTATAATAGAACTATTATCAGTCATTTCAGATTTTGACCGCATTCCCCTCTAATTGGAAGCCTCTCCCAGAAGCATGCTTCTTCAGTGTTTTTAAACTTTCTTCATCTTTGTTTATCCTTCCTTAGCAAGGACCTGCTAGATCCACAGGAAAGACCTATATGGTGATCAATGTCTAGCAAAGCACGAAGCAAATACAGTAAGTCTTGGCTGAATGGTGAATTGTGTATTTCTGTGTTTTGTTTGGCTTTCTGGGGTGTTACTGTGGCAGATGAAACTGCAATATAATTTCTCTCCAGCTAAATCTACTATTTAGATTCCATTTCCCAAAGAAGATGTTTCAAAGAGAATCCAGCACTATGAATGGCAACGCTAAATTATTTACCCCTTGAGATTTTCTTCTTTTTATTTGTGATGACCATTGAGACCACAAAATATAGGAAAAAAAACTTGCAGATTCTATCAGTACATTCCCTAAAAATATCACATGGAGGGCAAAAATATGTAAACTTCAGAATGAAGACCATGGAGATTATTTTAGCATAAAAACTGTCTCCAGATTCTTTGCTGCTTTCTGGATTCCAGCAGCTCTAACCTCTGCTAAAATATTGTTGTGTGAGCAAAGGTCATACCCTCTGTTAATTGACAGCTCACTTGTTCTCTGGAGGAAGGAACACTGTGCATGCTCCACGTAAGAAGAAAAACATAACATAACCTGAGCAGCTTGAATTTCATCTAATCCACCAGGAGTAAGCTTAAATGCAACACTGAGGAGTTGACCTAAGTCTCTTGTGCTCCTTCTGCCTTTTTCTTAAACTGATCAAATGTCTTTACTTTTGACAGTTCACTCTGTCTGGCACTTTTCCTCATCTATTGCTGGTTCACGTACCTTTAGCTCCCCAATGCAAATAAAAATCCTAATACTCTGCTTTAGGGTAAAACGATTTAGATCCCATTTCCCAAAGGAGATGTTTCAAAGAGAATCCAGCACTATGAATGGCAACGCTAAATTATTTACCCCTTGAGATTTTCTTCTTTTTATTTGTGATGGTCCAACTTGGTGCCTGTATCATAAAATTGATTACAGCAGCAGATGGTTAACAGTACCCATGAAACCCACACAGACCAGATAAATTTGTACAGGTATAGGTCAAATAGTAGTAGAATGTAAAACAGCACAACAACAACAACAACAAAAAACAAAAAATGCAAAACAATACAAAAAAACCCCACATATTGCATAGACAGTGGGCCTTTTTTTCCCTAAGATGACAACTTCAGATTTCATATATATGCTGCAGCCTAACAAAAAACACATTTACATAATTTCAGTTTACTGAATAGTAGCACATTTGGTGAAATTGTTTTCAAATGTCTTATGTTCGTTCCCTCATACATTAATTTTCCAATAAGTTGTGTTTTTCTGGTTTCCCATGTAGCTGGATATGGCACTGGGACTGTGGCTATTGCTTGCCCTAATGTCTCAACAATAAGCCTGAAATATTGTATATCTGAATTACAGTGGTAAACACATCTCAAATACAGACATTTTTTGTGCTAGCATGGATGCTGCACATGTTTAATGTATTTAAAAAGAAATATTACTTTCTGAAGTCAGGTTTATTTCCACTTCTTTCAGTATTTATGGGTTTGGATTAAAATCTTGTAACCATATCCATTAGAGAGTGCACATATTTTGAAGATAACTTCTGCCAGATCTACTTGGGCAGGAGCAGCCAGTTTTGACAGGGCTTTTGCAAAAAAAAAAGGGATTCTTCCACAAAATATATACTGCTAGTCATCATTTGGTTATTTATTTGTTATTTGCCTTGTCAGGTTATTTGCCTTGTCAGAGGCAGCATGCACACAGTCTGTACTCAGCACACCCATTAAATTCTCTCCTAATCTGTCTAAACATTCTTTCTTTAAGGAAAACAACTTTATAGTACAGCCAGTTCCCCAAAAGTACTGGAATTTGTGTCTGCACAACACAGTACTTATGGAACATCTCTATGTTGTATCATATCTGAAACGCAGATGTTGAGTAGACAGGTGACAGGCATTCAGATTACAGCTACCAGTTTCTGAGAAAATCTGTGCTAAACACAGAGTCCTTGAAATGCTCTAGGACCTTGAATAGGAGAGGGAGAGGAGAGGAGAGGAGAGGAGAGGAGAGGAGAGAGATTTTCCTAAATTGTATGATATTATAGACTGAGTTCTGTCCTTGTAACATTAGATTTCAGAATAGAAAAAATTCAAAGGCAGGGAAAGCACATTCTTTATAATCATTTCTACCCCCTTCTGTGGGTATCTAAATGTGTCTTTTTCTGCACCTTCAGACCACTATATATTATTTTCAATTTTGATGCTACTGGCTGTGATAAGGGAAATATAGAATAGTGAATTTGTCAAGTGTAAAAGATGGAAAAGGATCCTCCAGCTGTGTTGTTTTTATTTTATACTATTTGGAACAACAAACACTGAGAAAATTACCACCTTTAGGACTCACACACCATGCACAGGAATATCAATAGGCTTTCCTAAAGGCAGCAGATCACCCTGGAATTTGGCAAGCTACTCCAGAGTGGAAGTCACCAAAAAATCTAGCTTGTGAACTTTTACCAGGGTCAAGCAGGACTGGAAGCACCCCTCCATCAGAATTCCACGTGGCATGGCACCTCCAGTCCTGTGCAGGGATGGTAAAATGCCACTCTCTTTCTGTGATGATGGTACCCAAATAAATTAGATTTGAGATTGCTCTCAGCTGATGTCTGTGTCCTGGTTGAGGACAAAATCTCAGCCACATTAGTGTGGATTTGTTATAAAATATTTGTAAAGCTTCTTTTAACAAACAACTCTTTTCCTTCTTCTGCCTAGAACTCAGTCTTTGAGACTTATAGAGAATTGAAGGGATATATACTTGAGAGATGCTGCTTTGTTTTCTCAAAACAGCCCCTGAAATCACGAGCTGATTAAACAGCTGAAAATATACTCAGTGTCAAGGGCAATTCATTTGCATGGGCTGTACTAGCTAGATAACTATGACAGCCCTGATTTGGACTCTCTGCAACCAGAACATACTTTCCAAAATCAAAAGTATTCTGAAAACCAGCTGAAGAGCCAGGGATGAGAGTCATTCTGAAAAGCAGGCTTTATTTAAACTTCCATCCTGCATTTAGCACCAGTTTCTGATCTACATCTTGTCTCTACACCAAAATGATAGTGCATGTAACCTACAGATATAGATTCTGAATTAGCTCCTGCCATAGCACAGAAGGTGCTTTATTTGAAATGAGTCAGCAAGCATTTGAAAGTCTGCAGGGCACACTTATCTTCTATTCCTTTGACTTCCATGGGGTGTTTAGTCTGTGCTAAGATGCAGGCATGTGACTGACTTGAATAAAACAGAGATAACCGACACATCTCTGGGTTAAAGATAAATTCTCATCAGAATGCCTGGAGAAATTCTCATCAGCACACTTAAAAACTTTCTCTAAGCAGAGTCACAGCACACGTGCAGAAACACTGTGAAGGGCTGTGCAGTGCCAGCAGGAATCCACAAACCCTTCACAGTCAGAGAGCAAAGGCTTCCCCAGAGACGTCACTTAGATTGCTCTTGTTCCATGCTTACCACTCCTGTCCTGCAACGGGCTGCAGATTACATGGAAAAACCCTCAATTAAGACTCCCCTCTCCTTCCTTTCCTGCTGTCAGGCTGCACTGTAAATAAAAGTGCTCAGGCTGCTATTAGACTGGAGCTGCCTTTCGTTCCTCTGTGACTGGGACTCGCCCCTCTCTGTGCTGTGAGTACTCACAGTGGGATGCTTGCTCGTGTGCAGATCCTGACTTGCCTCCAGGCAGCTCAAGAAAGCTGAGACAATCTGTACCAGCATAGGCTCCGACCCTATATTTACAATTGATGTAATTCCAAGCATTCATGAAATATTAGTTCTGTGAGTTATGCCAAGAACAGCAAAGTTGAATAACTGGTTGAAAATATACGTAAGCAAATTTGTGCCCAAAAAGCTTCAGAATAATCCAAGTGTGCTTCTCCATTACAATTAAATGAGAGCTGGAGCTCTTTATTATTAAAGGGGGGGTGAGGGGGTGGGGGGGAAGGAGATTTATCTGTGCAGCCTTGGATTTGATTTTCTCTATTGTCCAGAGTGGCAGCTATTAGCAGTGTTTGGATGCTGGTGAAGGAGAGGTGAACAGAGCTTCTGGCCCTTACTTTCCTGCCAATGTAAACATCTCTTCAAGATGTACTGGCACTACCTGTCCTGAACCATAACTCAAATGCAAGAACCAATGTTATTGTTAAAAATAGAACTCCTGTCTCCAGCAGATATCCTTGAGCAAACACATGTTGTTGATCTGCTGTTCTTTGTCCATAACTGAATATCCAAATTTTCCTGCCCTGCTGGTGCAGATCGAATAAGGAAAAGAAAATCTTAATTCACTTGTCAGTGGATAGGGACTTCTCCTGAATATTTCCTGACTGATCCTCTGCCAGCTCATCCTGATAGTTGGGGCCCAACTCTGCAGCAGGAAGCCTGGCAACCTCAAAGCCTGGGAATAAAATCAAGGCAGGTAAAGGCTGCCAGATGCTGAGTTTCTTAGTAGCTCTGAAGCCAGACAGCTGGAAAACCAGACCTGGCAAATCAGGGAATCTTGTCAATTATGGTTAGGATTGTTTGACAGGGCATAGTACTTTGATATACTGAAACAAATTATGAATATTTTCCTTTGCAATGTGAAATTCCATTTTGCTGGATGCTGCTCTGATGTGAAATTATTTGGGGCAGAGGGACAGGACTTTCTGGATCACAGGGGTTCTGGTCTTTGCCCTCCTTTAGCAGGTAAGAACCCAAAGTCTGCTGTCTTAGACAAATTTCAGCTTCCTGAAAATTGTGCTAGGTTTTTAACACTTGGTTCCTTCAGCCTGGAAAAGAGGAGATTGAGGGAACACCTCATTGTTGTCTTAAATGTTCTTACAAGGGGAGGCAGAGGGGCAGGCACTGATCTCTTCGCTCTCATGACCATGACAAGACTCAAGGAAACAGCATGAAACTGAGTCAGGGAAGTTTCAGGTGGGATATCAGGAAAAGATTTTTTTCCCCAAAGGGTGGTTATTGCATGGGAACAGGATCCCTCAGGAACTGATCACAGCATCAAGCCTGTCTGAGTTCAAGAAGCATTTGGACAATACTCTCAGGCATAGGGTGTGATTCTTGGGGTCTCCTGTGCAGTGCCAGGATTTGGACTCAGTGATCCTGATGGGTCCTTTCCAACTCACCATATTCTATGATTCTGTGATTCTGTGATTCCATTAACAAGTTTTTGAGCTCCAATACATATTAATACTCTATTTCTAGGGACCAAAATAATTTTTCTTCAATTCAGGTCCCCTTTACACCCCTTTGTGAGTAATCATTTGGCAGCTATTATAAAACCCTCAGGTACACTGATAAAGATAAATAGCATTCAGGTGCTAATGTCATCATTTTAAAAGTAGGAGTATCTGCTCATGAAGGATGGGAATATTTCCGCTTAAATCCAATGGGAAATGTGCCTTTAAAAGTTTCAGGCTAGATTTCTATACCTAGGCTATTGTCGGTGTAATACTCTGCTGTGGGAATGAATCCATTTTTGCTCTCCTTGAAAACACATAGCCCCATGCTGACTTGCATATTGTTTAGACAAGCCTAATGCTCTACCCTTTGTCTGGTCTATTTAAAGAAAATCAATCTGCATTCCTCTGATGAACTTCAGAGGTACTGGTGTTAGACACTTGCTTAGACTTGCCTGCTTAATGGAACACATTCTTATTCCAAGCACCATTTTTTAAAAGTAATAATGAGACAACCAAGTGTTTACCAAAAAGAGGTCACAGGTGAATGATAATTATTGGGCAGGAGCAAAATCCTTTTTAGGCAGTCAGCGATTGCAGAGAAGAATTCCTTTCAAGGTTGAGCAATTGTGTTAAACACCTACACTTGCGCACATACAGGATAAGCTATGCACCAGGCAAAGAAAAGAAAACAGATGCCAACAAAAATCAAGGAAAAGAGAAGGAAGGCAGGCAAAAAAACTGTCAAGACAATGAACGTGACTCTAATATATATGGGAAATGATTGGGTTAAAAGCAATTCCTTAATTCACTTTTGAATTTGTGCTGAATCTCGTGTCTCCTGGCTTCCCCTCCCTAACTTTTTGTCCATCTGTCCATCCTTTGATTGTAACTCCTGTGGGTGAGGAATCTACCTTCTTACCTATCTGGAAACTGCCTGGATTTAATTTAATCTTTAAAACCTGTCAAGTCTGGACAAAGTAAATTTATGCCAAAAATTTGAGGTCTCAGACCTTTGGGATGAAGAAATCCTCATCTTGTAAATAGGCTCTTTGGGACCAAACAGAAAAGTGGCTGCATGCCTCTGTCTGATTGTTGCTCAGGAGCATTTACAGTATGGAATGTGCTGTGTGTGATACTATCTAAGCATCTCCACATTACTATACTTTAACACTATCTGGTAATCATCTCTCCTTTCCTTCTGCTTGTTTTCAATTGAAAAAAAAAAAAAAAAACCAAAAAAACCCAAAAAACAACAAAACAAAGCCCTCAAGAAAAAATAGCCTGTAGGTAAACCCACTCCTAATGACACGAAAAGGATGACTATTGGTTAATATCTGTAATATCTGTATCTAAGCTTTCTGCTTAGAAGTGCACTCTCTATTTCTGGTGGTCTTTTAAAACCTTCTCGTTATTCCAGCCACATTCACACTTGTCAGTTGTGCCAGAACCCACGGGGCAAAGAAATTGGTGACAGCATTCGAGTAGTGGTGCACTGTGAACCATCACACTCTCAAGTGCAGCAGGGTGGCAGCAGAGCCAGGGCTCACTGCTTCCAGCACAGCTCAGCTTCAGCTGTGGATCGGGATTGATCTTGCCATAACACCGAAGCTGAAGATAAATAAATCTTCAGAGGTGGAGTCATAGAGCTCTCTTAGTATAATCGCTGGAGACTGTTCCATCTCACAGATGTGAGGTTTCACTCACACTGTGAAAGAGAGTTGATAACACATCAGTAAGAGTTGTCATCTCCAACACTGTCTCCTATGCACTGCAAGTTACTGCAGCCATGACAGGAGCTAAGCCATCAGTAAAAGAGGAGACTACTGTCTCAAATCTCTCTCTTCTACTGGGTCTTCATAGGCTTTGCCTTTGGGGAGGAAACAACCATAATATTGTGATGTTGCTTTCAAGCTGAATGTCAAGGAAATGAAATTAATATAAAGGGAGCTACTGTTTGAAAAAGACTACATATTTCTGAAATTTTATTGGGCTACTAAGTGGCAATTCATAAAAAGACAACAGAGTTTGTCATCATCAGCTGAGTCACCTTTTAAACACAGGGAAGCAGTGAAGGTAGTGATCATCTAAGTAGTTTTTGCAAAACTATTAAGTTTTTTTGGGGATGATGCCAGATGAGGATCTATTTGATCCGCATGAACTGAAAATGGAAGAGTCATAATGTCCTAATTTTCTCTAAGAGCAGAAGTTGAATGTTGCATATAGATAAAGCCTTATAAAATAAGGGCCTTGTTGCCCTTGTAAAATCATGGCTCAGGCCTGTTACTTTGGCTAAGCAGAAAAGGACTATGGGAAAGGACTCAGCTGAATTGCAGATAGAAAAACAAGTCATATAACCATTACATGCTCACATCGTGGTTTATGGTGGTTGGGTGAATTATATTTGTTATACTTAAATGGGATGTAACTGATAATGGGCTAACTGCTTAAAAAGGCCTGTTCTTTGCAATAAAGAGGCTCTTCTTTGCACCTGCCTGGGGACTGTGTGTCACTTTGCTTCATACAGTAGAACAATGAAAGTCATCCTGACCAGGTGTTCCTGATATCTAGCTGCTTGGACAGTTTTACATTTTTGCTTAGTTGTTCCTGCACGTACTTGGAAGGTGGCCAAAAAAAAAAGAAAAAAAAAGGAAACATAAACCACTCTGTGTTGACTGGATTAATTTCCTTTTCAGCATTCGCAGGATGCACATACCAACGTCTCAAAATGGCAAAATAATTATGTCAGGCAATGGTGACTTTTCTAAAATCAATCTATTGATCTATTTATCCAACTACAGCAAAGATCTTAATATCTTTTATTCAGTGCTCCGAGTCAAGCTTGTTGGGTGTTACCAAACCCTCAGGAAGGAGGTTTTCACCATGCAGAATGGGCTGCCTGGCATGGATGCACAGTGCTGCAGTTTGACACTGGCCCAGCACCAGACACTCACCCTCTCCCACCACAGCTGGGCAAAGGAGAGAAAAAAAAATCAACAAAGGATTCACACGTTGAGATAAGGACCAGGAGAAAACATTTCAAAGGCAAAACAGGCTCAACTTGGGGTGCACAGTGAATTTATTACTAACAGAATCAGAGGAGGCTTATGAGAAGTAAAATAAGCCCTTAAAACAACTTTTCCCCCCCGTCCCTCCCTCCTTCCCACCGATGGCACAGGGAGACAGGTGTCCTGGGGTGATCTCAAAACTGGGACAACAGGGCATGGGAGTTTTGGGGTTAGTTCACCACCGAGATTTTATTCCACTGCTCCTGGAGAGGAGTCCTTCCCCTGTGAGGCTGTGGGATCCCCCTCACAGGAGACAGCCCCCTGAACTTCTCCAGGGTGGGTCCACTCTCAGGAGCAGCAGCCAAACCACACCTGCTGCAGCAGGAGCTCCTCCCACGGGCAAACATTCGTCCCAAAACTGCTGAGCTGTGGGCCTCTCTTCCACGGGGTGCAGTCCTCCAAGGACAGGCTGCTCCGGCCTGGAAGCAAAGGTCCCCTGTCTCCACTGGGTCTCTCACTGGATCACAGCCTCCTCCAGGCACCCACCCACCTACATGGGCACCTCCCCCATGGGCTGTGGGTGGATCTCTGCATCCCCCATGGATCCTCATGGGCTGAGGGTGGATTTCTACATCCCCCGTGGATCCTCACGAGCTGTGGGTGGATCTCTGCCTCCCCCATGGATCCCCACAGGCTGCAGGGGCACAGCTGCTTCACCGTGATCTCACCACAGCCTGCAGAGGAACCTTGGCTCTGGTGTCTGGAGCACCTCCTGCCCTCCTTCTCCACTGACCTTGGTGTTTCCATGTTGTTTTCCCTCACATGTCCTCACTTCCTCCTATTCTTTGACTAGAAGCAAGACTGTGTGTCTTTTGATTTTCCTCTTAAATATGTCATCACAGAGGCATTACTAACCTCTCTCATGGCCCAGTTTTGGCCAGCAGCATGTCCATCTTCAAAGCCATCAGAGATTGGCTCTTCTGGACATGGTGGAAGCTTCCAGCAGCTCCTCACAGGAACCATCTTTGTGGCCCCCCTGCTACTAAAAACCAGACTGTTCAAAACCAATGCACTTGTGAATCAGTCTAGAATATACTGGGTGGTCTTCAGATGAGTCCAGTGTCTCAAAACCAGAACATCTTAGCACAGAGATCACAGTCCTGGAGGAGATGTCATGGGCTGCTTTGATCAGAAGTCAGCCCCAGCCCCTGTTTGACGTCCACATCCATTTACAAGATAATGCAGTTTAACTCCTTGGAAGTGTTCAAGACCAGCCTGGACAGGGCTTTGACCAACCTGGCCTAATGGCAGATGTTGGAACCAGGGGGTCTTTAAGGTACCTTTCAACACAACCATTTTATGATTCTGGGAATAGGACAAACACGCAGCATGAGAGATTGTAGGGACAAGAACTGCAGAGAGAGGTCCAGCTACCTGGAGCGAGACTGGGAGAAACTGGTTAAAGGCAGAACTGTAGGAGAAATAGAAAGTAGAAAAAGTGAGGACATTAAATGAAAACTATGGGAGGAGTAAAAGATTAAAAATGTGCATGCAAGGAAAAAGGGCAAGACTTCTCTGTGAACAGATCATCTCCATCCTGCCCTCAGCTACCAGTCATTACTGATCAGATCCTGTGCCTGCCAGCAGCTGAGGGCAAGGGCTTTAAGCTAAGGTGAAAGCCACCTGTAGTGAGCTATTGCATTGTGATACAACTAAAGGGAAGTTACTTTTTTGCTTCAGGGATTTGCCTACAAATGGCTTTTTTTCCTTATAAATTTGATTTTAACAAATGTGTAACCGAATGATATTCATCTTGATCACCTATCTGTGTCTAATCCTTTTTAACCTTCTGCAAAGTGTTTCTCTTGAGTGATATTTGTCTTGGGGTTACAGAACTGAGTTATGTACTCTGGTTTTAAATGTTAGTTTTTAAATGTTTCCTTTTCCAATTGATTTTTTTTTCATTTTATCTCCAGCATCCAACACATATCTTTCCATTCATTTTAGATGACAGTTTAATATCACCTTATACATTTCCTCTCTAGACTAGTCATAACAGTAGCTAGCCAGCAAAAAAAAAAAAAAGTCATAAGCAATATCTGTTAAAATATTCCCCTTTTTGAACAAAAGTATTGAAACTATGGGGTTTTAGCTTTCTTCCTAATATTGCATTGAAACCTTTCATGTCAGTAATCACTTCATTACTCCATCTGGGCTATAGTTTTACCTTTTAGCTACAGGAATGACCAAAACTGCACAAGATGTAAAATATGGAGACAGCACTGACTCACAGACTGTTTTCAAACCCTGATACATGCAGTACCTTCTGATTATTCTGGTTTTACATTGCCTCTCCTCATGGGGCCAATGTTTTCCTCATCTCTCAAAACATTGTTTTTCCTCTCTGTTTAGATGGTAAATTAAAAATATGAGTTTCAGTATGACTTCCCTTCAACTGCTGCTTATGTTTGTCACTATCCCAGCTATTTATCTAACTCTGGTAGATCCCTCAAACTTCCATCTGGAACTTCTGCTTTGGTCATTAATAGCATTGATAACACTGTCACACAAGGGGTTAATTAAAATCAAGAAAAGAAGATAACAGCTGGTTTAGCAGACTTCCTATAAAATAACATGGATTTTTTTTTTAATTAAAAAGGGAGCAGCAAGACTATATCTTTTGCAAAAGAAGGGAGATGTATTCTGAAGAAAAATATTAATTTGGTGGAATCTGAAAGTAGGATTAGCTAGGAAAGCAAAATTGCCCTATCAGGAAGTACTTTTCTCTGTGGTGAATGCAATCTGAGACAGAAAAAATACAAAGACAAAATCTCTAAGCAGGTAGACCTAGGAATGTCTACAGCAAATCAGGGAGGAGAAAGGTGAGAAAAAAACCTTGGTTTAAATTCAATAGAGTAAGCAAGTTCTTTCATTTCTTGACCTATGTCTTTTATAAACATTGGCAGCCGTGTTGTCAATTTTGCTTAAATAAATCCACACTTTCCACACTCTCCCCCAACATCCCACCTTAACTTGGCTTAAATTAAGAGCAATTTTGGCTGACAGCAAAGCATTCCTTCCCCAGGGATTTGCAGGACTTTACACACCAGACTAGTGGAACACCTTAACCAGATACCTCAACCTCTGTATCCCCAGAACATTTCTCAGCCTTCCCAGTGGGTCAGGGACCCCCCAGACTGTACATCAGTACATGACCTGCTCTCATGGGGTCAGCAGAGACTCTAACAGGGGCAGGCCAAAAGGCCTTTCCAGCATGTATCCAGATGTTAAAGAATATGCCTAAACCAAGTCAGGCCAGCGTAAAATCACTGTAACTCTGAAGCAGGACATCCAGTGTCACTGGAAGTTCCTTAAATTCACATTTAAACTCTTGAAAGGAAATACTTCAGTACCACAGCATGCAAATTCATAACAGAGCACTCTCTATCTGTTTCTATTTGGGAAATTATCCAAGATCTGATCCCAGATATACACCAGGGCCATTTCAGCGTTTCTTCTTATCAGAGGCACCCACAAATATTTCATGGAAGGACACGGAGCTCTAAGGAAATAGCTTTTTTTAGACAAAAAAATATAAGTAGTTTATTAGGCAGAGTCTTAGACACACTTGTGTTTCATATCTGTGGAAAGGATTGTGCCCAAAATGTATTTGTATTGCCCAGCCTGGTTCACTGATCTGATCAAAGTTATTACATCTCCCTATACCCCTGCACTCACACACATCCTGAGATAATTTCAGCTATTCAAACACAGTAATTATTACATGCCTACAGACAGACAGAGCAGGAATTTATATGTTTAGACTTGAGCCGAGAATAACTTCATTTTTAGGAAGAAATGCATCGTTTGGTTTTATTCCCATTTGAACAAAAATCTTCACAGTTTAAAGATAAAAAAAATCTGGGAGAGGAAAGTACTGTGCCCCACGTAGCTTTGGGAACAGCAGCTGACTTGGTTGGTCTCCTCTGAGTCCTTCCAAGGCCATGGGCAGTGGAAACTAGAGCTACTTCATGTCCAGTCATCCTCCTCCCTTCTGACACACTTCTGGCTAACAAACCGGGGGTTGGTAAATCACTTCCACTTGTAGGTTTCAACAATCTTCCATTTTATTTAAAGAGAAAATATTTCAATTTTTTTGTTGTGTCTGACTAGGTTGTATCATATAGGCTGGATAAAGATAAATCTTTGCAATATGTCAGTTTGAATAATGCTCTGAAGCCAAACATCTGGAAATATATATTTTATCAGTGCAGCCTGTGTCAGACAAGTTAATGTTGATACTTTAAGTGTTCCTATCCTTATTTCCAAGACCTGGATCATGTTATGGGAATTGCAGTACTCATGGCAAAATGACTGATATGAAACTACAGGAATTTTAAGCCCTTGGGGGTAATGGTATGCTTTAGTAATCTGATGCAGAACTGAACTTCATGCTGATTAAGCAGAGTGGCCATCTTAAATTGATTTCCAGAAAACATTTAGCTTCTAAAATGCTTTTTGTTACAAGAACTTTGTGGAGGGAGCACAGACTCAGCTTCTGGCATGAATTAACAAAGAACTGGCTGGTATGTTAACAAAGGCACCCCCGTGTCCTCTTTGTCCCTCCCTTTGGGCATCCCTAATACAAATGCATCACTAGCTAGACTGCCCTTTCTGCCCTTTTAAACATAAAGAGGTTCTAACTTGTGATTATTTTGCTTTTCAGTGTTACCCTCCCTTCTGTCCTGTTTTTCAGCAAAGACTATTTATCACTGATAATATAGCTTGACACACAGAAGGATGTTTTTACTGTTTCTGTTCAAGTGAGACAACAGGATCTTCCACAGGGGAGGTGGGGAACCAGAACCCTCTCTTGATGACAGCCTATTCACGTGTCCTGAACAAGGCTCTGACACCACCATACCTGCAAATATGTCCTGCAGTTCAGTGAACACAGACACGGGTGAGAATTTCAGTAAGTCCCACAGGTAGTAAATTAAATTACCCAAACAAAACCTACCAGCCTTGCAGATAGGAAATGTAATGAAAGTACCACTAGTATCTCCACTAAGCAGAATGTGATTTTCTACTAGTAATCTGATGGCCCACTCCAGGAGAACATTTTATGACTATGTATTTTAAATCTTGATTGGTGGGAAAGCCCCAGTCTTGGCACAAATATAAACAGTGACGATAACTTAGACACAAGCAGGGTGTAACTTTCCAAGATCCTAGGCTCTGTCTAAATTTACAAGCTGTTTGCTGAGGCTTTGTGACTAATGGTAGCATAAAATATTTTAGTCAGCTGGCAAAGTGAGAAGTCAGAATGATTGAGAAGTTTTTAACTGGATGCTCTGATTAACAGTGGGTAAATTACTGTTAATGCTGGTAATAAATGCCATTAACAGTAATTCACTGAAAAGCCCTCTATAGGCTCCAGTCATGTCAAAGTTTAGCTAAAAATGACTGACCAGTCTTGGCAAGTTCCAAGCTTTATTTGCTTCCGTATGGCTGCTTGAAGATGTTGCAGAATGCAGTGGGCTGTGCCTTGAAAAGGATTGGAATGGCTTTCTTAACAGTTATTACTCTTGCCTTCAGCTGGAATGACACCTGCAGCGTATTTATGTTTGAAAGCTGGCAATGCTCCTCTACTGCCTCCAGTGAGGTCAGCTGCTGCAGGCCCTGAGGACCCAGCACTACAGAGCTCAAAATCCAGCGCTCTGCTGAGAATTTCAACCTTCAGGAGAAAACCAGCATGGAGTCTGGTGGAACTTTTGGATCTCCAAAGGGTTTACCCTCTCCTGCCATGGAGCACCTGCCTGCCCTCCCTGCTCCCTGCCTCCTGCCGTGGAGCACCTTCTTTGCATTTGCCCCAGAGTAACAATACACAATGGTGTAACTCTACCAACTGAGCAGAGCAAACCCTGGCTGTGAATAGATCCATCCAATGATTCCTGACCAATATGTCCTTATGTGAAGCACAAAGGCAATGGTATTATGTATTATTGTTATGAGGACAGTCATTATTCCCATAAGTTACAGTGAGGCAGTATGCAGTAAAGTTGCCTCTTTATTATATTTGTAAATATTATATTTAACAATCTTTAGTGACATAAGCGATTGCAGAGGTCACTACATAGCTTCTTGACTGGAACCTCAAGTATTTGTTTCAAATAATTCTCCCATACTCTCTAACAGCAACATGACAAAAAGCTATTGCCTTTTCATATGCATACAAATTGTGATGAATTTCGTAATATTGTGTTGCTTCAGCTCAGTATGTCTGGTACTGAACTTGAATTACAAAATGCAAGCCTTACTGCTTTCCTAGTCTTGGGCACTTCTAGCGCATATTTTGCCATAAGATTTGATATGGGTCTGGTTTTTGGTGTTTTGAGGTGCATGTGGGCCAAATACACTGTACTTGAGTCATTGACTTATCCAGAATCCCTGAGAAGGGAACATGGCAATAGGCACACAAAGGTTATGTGACCATTTCCTCAAGGAACAGAGCTGTGCCCAAGACAAGGATTTGGTGAAACACAACTTCCCCACAAGAAATGAGGTGATCATTTGCTTAATCAACCTAATGAGCCACTGTCTGTTCATAGCCACACACAGATAGACATTTCTGCTGCCATGGCTCCAGTGAAGCAGCACATGAAACATCAGGCATTTGAGCAAGTCAATTCTGCAACTGGCAGAATATCGGTCTTTCAGAATATTCAGATATTGAATAGCAGGGAGCTGTCAGCTAAAGCTTCAGGATAACAGTAACAACCAGACAGCCTGGGCAAGGAAGATTTGTTTCACAGACATGAGATGGAAGGATACTGTCAGCACTCTGCATAAATGGTGAAACAAGAGCAGGGGGAGTACTTAAAGAAGCATATGCAACAATGGAAAAATAACACAGTAATTATTTTTACCTATTAGATGTGCATTCCAACAAAAGTAAATTGGCTTTTTATTCCCATACTGGTAGAAATGTATTCATCCATGCTCATTGTATTTCCTATTTTCATTAGAGGAGAACCAGTGTGCATGCAAGTAATTACAAAAAAATCTTCAGGCTCCTAAAATATGCTTATCTCACAAGAAGCTACTGTTAAATAGCTTAATCTAAGTATGCTATACATGAGATGAATACAATACATTCTTAATTTTATAGTTTGCCATGTGAGACATTTTTAATAAGATATTTTCATTATATTTTAGTGTTTCTGCTATCTGGAATAAGTGGTCAGATATGAGACATCTGATCTGCTCCTTAGAGCTTAGTGACAAAAAAAGACTTAGGGGTTTTTTTTAAGGTCTTGAAATTATATTTTTAAAAGAGATCTGATGCTCCAGCTTTCTCCTCTCCCAAAATCTCATTCTTTAGAGGAACATCCATATCTCTCTCACATTTACACATCCTTTTGCCTGTCTCATTTATCAGCCCTCAAACCTTTAATGAACTTTTCTCCTCCACATAGCAAGTCTGCCCCACATTGCTTCACATCTTTCCTGCCACAAAGGCTTTTTGTGTGAGTAGCCAAATTTCTTAGTCCCTGTTCCCAAACAATTTGGAAAGTACATTTAGATTCACTGGGGTTCAGTCATGGTGTCAGATGATTTCATGAAAAAAGAGCTACACTTTCATGGTGTGTAAGTCTGCCTCAGTATTTACACAAGTTACTATTGTATTTCAGTGATTAATTGTAGCTAAGAAATGGCAGCAGACTTCCAGCTCAGCTTGCTCACTTTTTGGTTGTAAAAGATGCAGAGCAGTTGTGTGTGTTTGCTGGTTTGATTTTGGGTTTTTTTTATGTTGTTTAAAATATCCTTTTGTGTTTACTTTACAGCTATGGTGAAGCATAAAAGAAATAATAGCTAAGAAATTATAGTTCTGCAGAGAAATAAGCTCTTACAACAGAGGTTTTAAGACTGGAATAAAACTTTCCCATTAGGTTTGCTTCTAGACCTCTGACATCCTCTGTGCAAACAGGAAGTGAAATTGTCATACAGTGTCAGTGCAGTTGTCACGGAACTACGTGACCAAATGAAGATCTCATGGCCTGACCAGTGTTTTGGCATGGGAGGTCATTAGGTGGACATGGGGAAGGAGGTTAGAGAAGGCTGGAGCCTTGCCTGCTTCTGCTATAGAGAGCTGTAAGCCCAAAAGCTACATTAATTGGGGTTGCTTCTGTTGTCATTTAGATGCATCCTCTTTTTTATAGTCTGTCTCTCTTCTGCGGACATTAAATAGGAGTTTGTGTTTAGAGCAGTAAGCGGATTTTAGTTTGGGTTCCTTCGATATATAGGTTACAAAAATATCTTGTGGCTATAAGATTTCTGGGGCATTTCTAAAAAATAGGTCAAGAGGGTATCATGTTGGAACCTAATTAAAAGGTTTTCTGTGGTATTTCTTGATCCTTCTGTAAATGCAGTTTAATGGCAGAAAAAGAGAAACGGCTGAATGGAATGCATAAAGTTTACAGCTCCTGCTTACATCCAATGCCATTTTTGAGAATGCTAATATGGTTATCAGGATAAGTTCTTATATTAGGTCAGTAAAATTTTCAAATGCTTCATTAATGTTTTTCATTTTTCTGGGATTCTTCTCAAGGAAAGAAAAATGTGAGAGGAAGAGGACTTTTACATAGCATGACTCTTGGATGTAAGAATATTTAAGAATCAGCATCTTCAATTTTAAGGTCTTCTCAGTAATTATAATCAATGAGTTTTGAAGCACAAGACTTGAGGTGTCTTTGTTTAAAATTCAAGGAAAAATGTATCTTTTTTTTACTTATGCATTCCTATGCTACTCTGTTCTGTTAATGTATGAAAGCAAAGTTAATTGCATAAGCTGGGAAATGGATTGCTTAGATCTAAAGTACTAGTTGAATGAAGTTAAAATTAGGGATTTCACTCTTCATTGCCCTGAGTATTGCATGTTTAGTTACTCTTAAACCAAGTGGGTGTAAAATGTCACTGCTGCCATTGTGTATTCTGATTAGGTACACAAAATATAAATTAATTTGGGATAGTTGTAAGGACCAAAGGATGTTTTATGCTCAGGTCCTGTTAGCATATATATGTATGTTTATTTAATCTATATGACCTAAAATATTACCATGTCCTCTTGTGTGAAATACTTTCAAGAAATGGATTGAGCTGAGGAGGTAACAAGACCTCAGGTATAGATATTTCCAAAATCAGAAGGTAAAATTGTTGTAAGTAAGGCAATGTCCTGCAAAGCATCACATTTTCTCTCTTAAAACTATCTACTTTGGAAAGAGGCTCTTGCTAGGCTGTTTGTCTAAAAATCAAAGCTAAGAAAGAAATTAGCAGAAGTAAAGTAATCCTTTAACTATTCTCCTGCTGTGTCTAAAAGTGCAGGGTTTTAGGTCTCACCCCTCAGACAGAGTCCATAGTAATGTAAATACAAAAGCTACCCAAAAAGAGAGCTGAAGCATGAATATGTGAATACTTCTACTTATCTCTCATGTACAGCCACCATGGTCTTTTATTTCATGCTCAACTAATACAAATCTGCATATCAAAGAAAGTAATAAAACTTCATAAACCACAGAAGTTGCTTTATTTAAAATTAACACAGTTGCTTTTTTATACAGTTTCAAGCTAATCTATTAAAAACACATATAATGACCTCTTACAGAGAGAGCAATTACTTGAAAGAGTAACTTACCATGACAATGCATGGCTGTACACACTTTGGAGAAGTGTCACTTTTTCAGGCAGAAAGCATTTATCATATCAAAACAGCTATTATCAAATAATCTGCTATGGACCACTTAACATGGAAAAGGAGGGAGAAAACTTCCCACTTGTTTTTTCACAACATCTGGTTTGCAGGGTTTGGATAGAGAGTGGCTTCCGAGCCCATTCCCTAGTGTGAATATTCTTTTTTTTGCAGAAGCCTGTCCAGGCCATCTACAGCCTTTGGCAATCTCATCAGCAAAAATGACATTCAGACAAAAAAGGTGCCATATTTGCATCATGTGAATCCTTTTTTTGAAAATCTAAGCCTTCAACTTGTTCATGTAGTATCTTAGGAGGCAGAGTGATATGGAGAGAAACAAATAAGCAGCTCCACTTGACACTGAAGTCCAATTCTCAGGCTCCTTGATTCCTCACACTGTTTCTCACAAGCTCAGTGTAGTAATCTGCAAGCTTCCTAAATGGGAGTGAAATACTACTAAATTAAATTTCCCCATTCATTTTCCCTACTTGCTGTTTCTATATCTCCTTTACAAATGTAGAATTCAGTGCACAGGACATACCTCATGCCAACATGTCAGTGGTGATTTCTGAGCTATCTGGGACTTTTCTATGAGTTTCTATATTTGCCCACTGGACCTTGTTCGTTGCCCCCTTCAGCAAAGGAGGCTCTCAGTGAAGGTGGTTGACTGTCCCTGTTCACATTGCTTCAGAGGTTTTGCATGTTTCTCACTGTAGAAAGGGGCATAACTCTTTCAAAGGCCATGTGGGATGGACTTGGTGGCTTCCCTGAGTTTTGCTTGAAGAACTAAGAATAACTCCCATAAGCATTATATGGTACTTGATTAACACTCAAGCACATTTTCCACTCTGTGTTCCCGTATGTTCACTGTACCCTCTGGACAGCAGTTATAGGGGACATGGTGCTCCTCCCTGAATGAGAAAGAAGCAGTGCTGTTCAGGGAGGTTTTAAACACTCATCTGGAAGCTGCTGATGGCCAACTGCTTACTCAGATGACTCACCAGGAAAATAGGACTTCTTCCAGGACAACAGCAAATGGGGGCTATCAGTAGCATGATCAGGGCCATCCTAAGAGGTCATCCACCAGGGCTAAGGCCTTGGGCTGCCGTTATTCCAAAACAACACTCAGAAGATCTTTGGCTGCAACAGCATTGCTGTGTGGGGTCACAGCTGACAGGTGTGGGACACAAAGGAATGAACAGCAAATATGCAGTAAGATCAAACACAGTCCATGTTTGTGCATTGTGCCAAGAGCCTCCCTGTGACACCCCTGTGACATCCCTGTCACACCCCTGCCACCTTTTGAAGAAGACCTGCACACCCTGATATGTCATGCTGTCCAATCAAATGTGGATATACAAGCATTTCTTGCTAAAGGAAAAAAACAATGGAAACATACCTTACTCCTCTTGAATTCCTATTTCAGTCCATGCATATGTGTATAGTAATAAATTAAAAAAAAAAATCTGAGAAGCTTTGACTGTAATACCCCATTTTTGTCATAATACCCATTTTGTCATATCCTTTAGAACGGAATGACTAACTGCTGGACTCCTGAATATGCATGGATAACTGTTGGATTTTTGGCAAAGGTTGGAGTTTCCTGGGTTTCCAATTGGTCATGTTCTTAATTTTATTTCTTAAATGTTCTTAATTTTATTTCAGTTTGCTGCACTGTAGTAGAGAAGGTGTTAAATTTACCATATGACCAGTGACAGAATTGATGTTATTGAGTCTGCTCTGTTCTCTGCAAAGACTTTCATACCTTGTACTGTCAATATACTGACAACAATTAAGCCTATTTGCATTAGGTGAAAGATTGAGGCCAAAAAGCAGCATATACCAGACCAGTTGTGATGCAGTCAGGATCCAGTCAGTCTACAGTCTGACTACCCTTTGCTGCTTTGGTTCCACCTGATTAATGCTAAGCCACCCAAAGCAGTGAAGCCTTCACACATGTTCATCTGTGGTTTGTTCAATACCCCAGTTCATCCAGGAGAACAAGTTTATCCAAAATACAGCAGAAGGCTGAGGTGATTGCTATACCAGAGATGCTTTTGTGCAGTTAGGTGTCAGAGGACATCTCTTCTGAGCTCTTTTACAAATTCCTAGGGCAGCCAGTCTCTGGGAGGTGCAGTGTCCGGGCCAAGCCTGGTCCAGGTGCTTATTCAGGACACTGCACTTCCCAGAGTCTCTGCAGGCTTGGCTGCTTCCTCAGCTCTGCTATCTCATATACACCCCTCTGCTGAGGTGCAGGGAAAGCTCACAGACTGTCCTGCAGTGCTGCTCTCTGCTGCTTCAGCAAAACACCCTGTGTGGTGGTGTCCATCCAGAAACTACTTCAGCTTCTGTCTGCTTGGAAAAACTACCTCTTTGAAATATTTTATAAGAAATTACTTTAGTTACATTATAAAGTGCTCTAGATTTCTTTTCAAACTGTAGCATGCTGGAAATTCAAGATTCCTGGCACAGAAAACATCTCAACATTAGCTTTTTTAGCCACTAGATCAATTTTCCATTTAATGTGGAATAACTTATGTCACTTGGTGGTCTTTGGGGACATTTTCATAATAAACTGCTTGACAAGTGAGGCAAGTAAGCTTTGCGAGATTTATAATTGATCACTGGTGCTATTGTAGACATGATGGAAATACCATATACAACATAAATATTTTTTAGCAAAAAAATATTATTGCTTCATAATCAAGTGTAGGTGTTAGTCTCTGATTTGGCATCACTTTGGCATAATGAGCCTGTGGTTCTGCATCTACAGAATATAAAAATAATGATGTTTTTATAAGGGTTCCAGACATCTTGCCTGTATATGAAATGTAAATATTGTGTTCAATCTTTAGCCCTTGAAATTGGGTGTGAAGGAGGGATTCTGTTTGGGCCTAAATACAGGCAAAGCTTTATTTGTGAGCTATATTCCTATGGAAGTGCAGCTGTTCAAACGCTTTCAATACCCAACAAAGACAGCATTGTTCTGTGGAAACGCTTGCGGAGTTGGTGGGGCTCTGGCCAGCTGTAGGTGGGACGACTGCAGCAGCAAGAGGCTGTCACTCAGCATCCAGCCAGCAGTGCCTGGTGGCTTCTGACAGCGACAACAGGCTGTGTCAGGCCAGGGGTGTGAGCAGCAGGGAGAAACACCTCGCTCAGACACAGCCTGTGCTGTGGGCAGGCACTCGCACTCACACAGGCAGCAAAGGCAGGCTGGCAATGATTCCAGCTGAGGCGTGTGACTGCTGTGGCCTCTGAGCCATCACCAGCATCACTTTAGTAGTCATGCTGTTATACTAATTATTGGTGCAAGGCAATGAACCACGTTTTTGAGCAACTGGGCTTAGGTGCCCCTAAAAGAGTGCTGATATTCACACACAGACCCTCATTCAGACTCCATTTTCTCAGATGCTTCTGACATGCTCTTCACCTAGTCAAAAAATGGCAAAATCTGGGGACAATACATTGATTTAGCAAAAAAAAAAAAAAAGACAGTGGCATGGAGTACAAGGTACAGTCCAGCTTGGTCTGTTTTTACTCATACACGAATCTCACAAAACAAGCCACAGGAAAGAAAACTTGTTGTAGGAGTCTCAATCTAGCTGGCAAATCCTGGTCCCTGAGAAGCTGTTCAGATTGAACAATTTCCTACAGACACAGACACAGACAGCAGGATGGACAGAAAATGTCATCTGTTGTGTATCATTTCACCATAAAATTTGTAATCATGCAGCATTTTCTGAATGATTAAATTTTCACTAAAGTATCAAGAAACTATGCAACAAAATTATCTAGTGGCACTGCTATAGCAGTTAGAAATTTCACTAGAAAACTATAAATCCTCCCATTTTGAGACATAGGACTAATACTAGTGAGGGGGAATTAACAGGTTATCACAAAATGCTAAAAAGGATTTCTTGCCCATTTATTTGGAATATTCACCATTTCCTGAGAAATAATATCAGGCTAGATGGATCACTAATAGAATCTATGCTGATAACAGTCATGTACCTGCACCAAAAAAAAAAAAAGATTAAAAAAATCACTTACTTTGGGGATAACATTGGATTTCCAAGAAAGTCTTCCTTTGTATTCACTTGTATAGTTATTGAGTCTGCACCAGGAGAACATCAAGATTAACAGCATTTCCCTGGAGCTTGTCTAAGGCTATATACAACACTAGTCTGTAAGAATGATAGTTGGGAGGTTTTATTTCTTTGACTGATTATTACTTTGTTTTCAGGAGACACGTGGAATAAAGCACACTGACACTGTCCCTCTGTCTTTCTTCCAGGACTGGTTAGACTTCACCTGGAGCTCTGAATCTGCTACTGTCTTTGAAGTAATTAATCTATTCTTTGAGTTCACTTGGCTCATCCTCTCACCTTAAGGTCCTGAGCACCCTGTTTGCAGCCCAGACCAACTTGCCATCAAATTGGCAGCATGAGAAAAAATGTATATTGGGAGAGGAGCAAAGGAGAGAGAGTAAAATTAATTTGATCCACTCTCTAAAATGATGACACTTTAAGACAAGTAACTTATGCAAGGGATTGCATGAACATGGTGACCCCTTCAGTACTTCATGTGCAAGTTCCCCTAGGGATTGACTTGCTGCAGCCAAGGGCAGAATGGGTATTTCACCTTTTGGCTGCTCCTATCTCAGTATCACATCCAGAGCCTAAGCCACACAACCCACCTCCCTCCCCCACATTTTTATTTCTCTCTTTTCCATCATCCTTCCATTACAGAAAATTAAAAGAATACACTGTAAGGTCAGTCGTCTCTGTTGACATTTGTTGCAACATCTATGGGGAAGGAAATACAGAATGAAGTCTGGGGTTTATGTTTTCTGTGTCTCGTATTAGTTTCAGTCAAGATCAGCCAAAACACCTTGAATTATGTCAAGGCACAAAGTTGAAATTACAAGCTGACGTTTTAAATGTGGCTTATTTTACTAGTTTGGACTGCCTGCAGTTTTGCAAATTTCCTTAGTTATTTTGGTTGATATATCTGTAGATCAACCAACTAGTCTTAAACTGACCTCTGCTAGGAATGCCTCATGTTTCATGAGAAACAATGTGATCAACCCTATGAAGCTCACAACCTAAATCATTTTTTTTAGCTGAAATTAGGTTTAGTGGCTTCATATTTGTGAGCTTGGAACAGTATGATATAGCTATTATAAAATAAAATTAAAAACGTGGGAAATAAGTTTACTTACACACACACAAATTGATAGGACTGGAGTTTCAAAGACTTGAGACCTAAATTTACCTAGGAGAATTGGTAGCAGTGGTGAGGTCATGATGAAAATACTTAAGTAAAAAACCCTGTTTCTCTGAATTTTCTGATTAAAGAATGGTTTGGATTTTGATTGATTATACAATTTATCAAAAAAATAATTTTCCTCTCATGAAAAGTCAAGGTTGTACTCTTGTACTCATGATGTACATGCATACTTCGTCTTTTTTGGGTTTTTTTTCTTTTTTTTTGTTTTTTGCCTTTTTTGTGTTTTTTGGTTTTGTTACCAGTTGGTTCTTTCATGCTTTCAAGAGCTTTTATTGTCACAAATAGAATCCCTAAAGCTCTGGAGAGTGCTAGTTTGTCACCCACAGGTGAGCAGGGAAATGCGCATCAGACTCGTGGAGGGACTGATGTTCTCTCACCAGCCCTTGCATGCACCAGGTCTCACATGGCTGTCTCCTATCTGGTGGATACTTTGGCCTAACTGCTATTGGATTTTAAGAATTTGAATAGGAATATATCTTTGACAAAGAGAAGGGCACATCCAGGACCTGGAGCAAATGTGCCTGGGATCAGAAGTCCTCATGCTCTGCGGCTCAAGAGTAGAGTGGGCAGCCTAAAGTGAGATGGGGCAGGGTAGTCTCCTCTCCAGTGGATAAGGATGAAGCTTCAGGCTGCCCTGTCACATCCTACATGCGTTGGATATAATAAGGGGAATTTTATTCGATACATGGGCAATATTGTTGATTATCATTGGCTTTCCAGATTTAATTCCATGTCCCCTTCCATTCTCCACCTTTAGTAATGTTTTCTTTGTTTCATAGATGTGGTGCTGTTACAGACTAAACTTGGTGTATGCTATGAGGAAGTATTACATGACAAAAGTATTTAATTTCCCAGGGACCTGGTTGAAAAATCAATCCAATACTCTTTGTTACTTATACAAGAAAGAATCCCTAAAAATTAAATAGGCTTTTTCTTCTTGCCAGAAGTACCTGAAAAAAAGTTACAAAAGGGTTCTTCTTCTCATTAATTTCTCAAAGGAAAGATACTTCATCATTGCTTTTGTTAGCATCATTATCATCATGAAATCTGAATAATTATAATAATATTCTTCAGCAAACTAAAAATACTGAAAGGAATGAAATATAATATTAAAAAACCTAGAGTGTTTTTTCCTTTGCATAATGTGAAAATCATATGAACCACATCTATTTACTTTTCCAAACCAGCTTCTATTAGTATACTAAAAACACTGGATAAATTGCTTCCCAAATAACTTTCTCAGCCAATATCTAATGGCAAAATAAACCCTTATTCACCCAAGTGTCATAAAATGAGCCAATCATAAAATTACAAGTCTGCATCAAATTCGTTATCTGATCCACTGACTTTTTCACAACAATCAGGTTATTTATAATCTGGTGATGCATATCAGCTGCCGAGAGTAGCATACAGTGGTATTAAACTACTTTTACAGAAAAAAAAAAAAAAACAAACAAAAAACCCACCATTTGTATAACATTACTGAGATTCCATTTGTGTGTTTCTGACAAATGGCTCCCCTGCAGTTGTCTAAGCATTAAGTTTCCAGACAAGACCCATTTATTGCTTCATTTATTGATATGCAATGCAAGTTATAGAATAAGTATCATATCAGTGAATCTAAAGCAGTAATTTGCACTGTTCTTAGAGACATAATGTCTGGAGAGTCTAAAACTAAACTAACTCCAGGAGATGTTTATGAGTATTGTGAATGAGGGATAAAAAACCCACCCAAGAGCGATAACTCAATGATGGGATTTTAATTTAATTTGAAGTAATGCAACCAAACTGCATGAGGGGAAGGAATGGAGGGAACAATCAAGTCTCTTAACCAACACTATTTTATCCTGCCATTAAATTGTTATAATTACCCAGTATTTGACCAGATGGCAAGTCATTTCTAAAGTCAGACCAGGTGTTCAAGATGCAGAGATAATCACAAAGCTGATGACTGTGGTGAAACTAATTAAAATGTGTGTTGCAGTGGCACAGTGGTGCTGTGGAGCGAGAGAGTGACCAAAAATAACACGATAGAAAAATTCTGAACTACTACAACAAAATTATTTGGAGAATAGTAAGCAAAACCAAACAGAATCTAATTAATTTGAATGATCAAGTTTAGAGAAACACTCTAATAAACTATTAGATAATGTAATCTGTAGGGGGCTTTCTGGGACTTTGTTTCTGTTTTCTAACACAAATAGAAGACAGAAGTGAAAGGCAGAACTGATAAAGATGAAAACTGTCAACCCAATCAGAAGGGCAAAACACAGGCACAGATGCACATCAAAATGAAATATGGGCACAGAAAGTCCTTTTCATGCAGATGAATGCTGATTACATGGCCACAGCTGGAAATTACAGAGAGCTTTATTCATTAAACACTGACTATCTTCAATTAGGCTTTGCTTTCATGACAAAACAACAGAGTAGCAAAGAAATGAATTGCCATGCTGTGCCTGCAGTTCCCCAGAACACACTGCCTTGCAGCCAGCACACTTCTGCTTAATAGACCCCTTCACCTTTCTGGGACCAAAAATCAATTCAGACATGAAGGAAAATGCATTTAACTGGAGGTCGAGGGGGAAAGCAAACTTTTGACACACATAAACACCCCACTACACAAAGAAGGGAATCAAAGCTTGGTGCACTCAGGTTTACCCTGCCAGGTCTGTACTTCGTGATCTTCTCTGGCTGGCTGCTCTAAAGTGTAAGTGTGAATGCTCATGCTGTGCCCATGGCCCTGAGGAGATCACTAATAGGCTCTGTGCTATGTCTATACATGAAGCCTGATGCTGAGGGGTCCTGGGCACAAGTAAAAGCTGAGACCTATTAAAGACAGCTCTTCATGAGGTTTTCCACTCAAGAAGGGGGGGTGTTCACTGCTGCCCAGCTGGTCAGCCTTGGCAGAAGGGTTGCTCCTCTCTGTGCTCTTGCAACCTGCTCCAAAGCCTGTGGATGCCCACAAGGGAGGAGGGCTCAACCATCAGCAGGCTGATGTTTGGCAGGACTTAAAGTCCTCATCTTCTGTAATCATTTTTGTCATTTGCCAAAAATGATGAAAATTATATGCACCCCCTCACTGTGTGGCTGCCACAATGTGCTGATGATGTATTTTGGCACAGCTGCATGAGGAGCTTTTGCTAGCAATAACAATTAGGTTTCACAGTCACTCTGCTGCTTGGCTTTTATCTCTGGGAGAGCTTTCATATGTGTGAGCTGATCTTTGGGCAAGGATGCTCAGAGCATTTGCACTCTCATCAAGCCCTCCATCATTACAGAGAGTTTCTTCTTGTTGCATTTGTCTTTGCCTGCAGAAAGCTGGAAATGTCTTGGTGCAGAGGTGCTATGATTTGAAATAGGAATAGGTAGCAGATGGAGTTGATAAATCTGTTGGTAGTCTGATTAATTCTGCCAGTAAGAATTTTGCACTCACATTAGTTCTAGCAATAACATATTGTTGGCCTCTCTCTTGATTAAGGCTACAGACTGCAGGAGCCCTGCTGCTGCAATCAAATGTTTCTTCATACCTTCTCCAGAAACCAAAAAGGATAAGTCTGTTAATGGCTGTGAAAAATTTATATCTGTTGTATCTTACCTAGTCATTGATGTCCAGACTGCTAAATCATTATCTCACTATTGTTTTCATCAGTTCTCCAGCTGACTCCAAAACAAAAGATTCATTTTTAATCTATCCTTTTTTTTTTTTTTTTTGATCCCGTATTTTGGAACTTTTCAGTCAACTCTTGTTGTGACATTGATGTTGGGAAGACATTTCCCTCACTGGAATGAGAAAAATAAAGACCCATAATTGGAAACAGAATTGTAGATCCCAGATAACAGTGCAAGTCTATGGAACACTCTTTACCCAGTTGAAAATACAGCTGCATTCATTCCAGCAGTGGTTCCTTAATATGGAACATGCACTGCAGGGCATGAGGTTTTCAAAGTATTTTTAACCTCTTAGAAAACTGGTATTCTAGCACAAATGTCTCATGGCATTTCATATTCAGTGCTTTGCAGTTTCTAATGGAGATTTTTCTAGGGGGACTTGTGAATAAGTAGACCAAGGACCGCAGCCTCTGTGAAAGCTGGTGCAGGCACAGTGTCTTTTACTATTATGGTTATTATTAACATGTGCATAATTTCCTGCACCAGCTGTTTTTTCTGTGCTGTCTTGTTGCTGCCATACTTGCCCTGTGTTTAAACTAGCAGGGGGATTGCTATTTTTGAGAAAAAGGCAAATAAAGATAGGTTAAAGGAACTTGGAAATAAAAGTTCATACATTAATTCAATGAGGACACCACAGGATTGAAGTAAGCACACTGCTAGGGAAGAAGAAACTTTCCTGTTAATCTACAGATTTTTAATTACAAATTAGAGCACATGTATTTGGCCCTCTGACCTAAAGTTCAAGTTTATAGTGACCTACATGCAGAGGTCTTTAAGAACCATGCAATCAATTTTAAGTGGTCAATATGCCTTGCCACCTGCTCACATTTGCACACAGAATTGATGGAAAGGCCATTTTTCCTCCAGCTCTGCCATACAAAGTCCTCTGCTGGCAGGTGGCACTGCAGAATGGAGGAAGACTGGGTTAAAATCTTCTGCCTTTATATGATATGCTTGTAGGAGCCCTTTTTGTTGCCTTTCACAGCCGTGTTCAGCCTCAGATGGGCTTTGGCTTTCCAAACCTCAACCCAAGGACACTGGGAACATTCCAGCTCCTCAGCATTCGGGCTCAAGGCCAGCTCAGAGCTGATATAACCAGGGAAAGCCCCCATCCCATTCAGACAGCGGTTCTACATCTCTCCTGGGTTTTTCGTCCCTGCTTCTACTTTCTGTAGATTTTGGGTTTATGTCCAAGTTCCATCAGGATCTCATTGTTCATCTAGCAGACCTCTTGCAACCATTACTTGACTTCTTTTGTGTCGGGATGGAACATGCTTGAAAATTGAGGAAGTGATTATTGAAAATCAATCAGCTCTCCTGGATCTCTCTTCTCTCCAGGTCCATATCCCTCAATACTTTTCCAAACAAATTTTTGGCATCATTTTAGGATAACATTTCAGTGATGACTTTGCATCATTTGCTTTGGATTACCCCTTTCAAAACAACCAGTTAAACAAAATTCATGTTTTGAACAATACAATAAGCTTTTTTTCCCCATCAGGAAATGTAGAGGTCCTGTGCTGATCCCATGTAGTTTTTGCAAAAGTTCAGGTCCACTAGCTTTGTGAATAGCTTCAGCCCTGCAAACCTGTTTAGCTGTGACAATTCTGGGCAAATTAAAATTTAATGCATGCTCAAAAATCAGTCTCCACGAGAGTGAGATCAGTCCAAGTAGACGTCATCTACAGTAATATGTTAATTCTGTCACAGAATGCAGATGAGCATTTCACTAATAACCACACTAAAGCTAATAAAACCAAGATGTCTAGAGACGATAATTGCTCTATGACCTTGCTGCTTTCCAGTGAATGACCTTGTAAGATTGGAGAGTGAGGGTGGCTGAAAATGTTCTGATACATTGTTTTTCTATTAGAGAATGATCCCAAAACTGGGGCATCACAGAAGGACATATATATTGTCCTGAAGAATTTGACACAAAATTATTTACCTTGTTTGTTTGAATAATTCTTAAATTTGCAACTTAATGTGATCTCAGTTCTCTGTTTGAACTAGTGCATCAGTATTTGAAATGCATAAGGTACAATATAAAGCTCAAACCAATAAACTAAGTATGAAGACTTTCAATAAACTCATGTCAATGGTTCTCACCTTTTTAATTTGCTCTGAAAATATTTACTTCTCATTCACAACATGAAGAAGGAATGAAAGGATACAATGTTTTTCATTTTTTAACTACAGGTACTTAAAGGAGTGTATCAAGGCAAAATGCAGTCCAGCTTCTCTTAGACTGAAAAAAGTGGTGTCAGGTTTATTGTTTTGGACTTCTTTTTAATTTATATAATTAAGACATTGAGATAATAGCAGTGTTCTCATGGTTTGGGAAGAAATACCTGCACTCTACAGAGAAAACAGATGTTTTATCAAACTCTGAAGATAATCAGCGTATTTACATACACACTTTTATGTTTAACTGCCAATTTCTGTTTCCCAATTAAAGTGGTTTATTTGACTGTTATCTTCAGCTAATTAGTACTTATTTTAGGGAGTGAATACAGAGTAGGTTTCATGGGAAAGTAAACTCATTGGCTTCAAGTAGGGAGAATAGCTTGATGGCTGAAAGAGAATTGCCCCAGATAATGAATTCCTGCATGTTTTGTAATGTAACCTAATGCCTCATGCAGCTACTAAACTCCCATATGGCCCAGCAGAGGCACATACTCATCAGGTGACATATTAGCCAATTTAAAAGATAATTAGTAAGCACCCTTCTTTCTCTATTCTTTAAGCGTTAGGAAGATTCACGTTCCACTCTTTTATGTACTGGCCTCCAATTCAAAACATATGGAAAATTCCTTTTTTTTCTTTTTCCTAGAGGTGCTGCTCTCCTGCTGCTCCCAGTGACTTCAGCACACACTTATTTGCTAAAGAGGCTGCTGAGCACCTTGGCTCGTGCACCTTTGATTTTCTAAACATCTTCACTGCCAGGGTATCTGCTATTGCAGATGCCTCTTCCAGGTTTCACAGCAGGGGAAATTTATTTTTATCTTTCTTATACCAACAGAGCTGATGCTTTGCTTCACCAAGAGGGGTATGGTTCAACTACTGGAGGACGTCAGTGCTGTGTAAGTGTTGGCATTGGGACAGGCCAAAAGTTTGGTAAAATTAGTCACAAAAGCCAGGAGGCAGATAAAGGATGTGCAGGAGATGGGTGTAGAGTGTGGCTTAATTCTGAACTATCCTATGGATCTGGCTCCATCACTTTAGACAGCATCTTAAAACTGAGCCCCAATAAACTGAGGGTATAAATGTATAAATATAGCTGATTATAGATGTCCCTAAGTATTTGGGCTGAACAGGCTCTGAACCAAAGGGTGCAGCTATTCTGTTCTGGTATTAAGTAGATCAGTAGATTCCTCTTCCCATAACATTTCAGCTTCTTGGGAAGGAAATCAGCTTGATTTCCTTCCCAAGAAGCAAGCAGTGAAAGGTGTGAAGTCTTGGGCCAACACTGTAGGAGGCATGTGCTGGGACCTGACCCTTCAACATCTGGATTTCAGACTATTTAGCCTGGATCTTTTTTGCATACCCCAGATTCCCAACCTACATTTAATTTTTCCACAGAATACCCACATCCCTTCTAGTAAGTGTTTGTAACATGAAGGGATTTGAAGTATACATACATAGACTTAAGCATACAAGTTAACATATATAGAATAGTTGCCTATACTGGACTCAGTTTTCTGTCTAGAAATCTGTTTAGATCTTTTAATCACAGCTGTTCTCTTCTTCATTTTTTCTTTACCCAATTGCTTTTCAGTCATAAATCTCACTTTTTTCAAATTTGCTCATACCTCAGTCTCAATTTTCTACCACTAAAATCTTGACAGGACCATTTTTATAGGTATTATAAAGAGAGAATTTTGTTTTAATAGAATGTTATGCACCTACCTCTTAGTCTCATATAAGTGCTTAAGCAGTGGTGGCAAGTAACAAAGTCCTGAGACTACCTCTAGATCTGTAATTATTTTATATTAATCCTTTATAGATATATATATATATATATATATAATTTGGGCAGATCCTCAACCCCCCCCACCGACTTGTTCTGTAGCATGTGATTCCTGCCAAGTTCAGTGACATACAGGAAGAGCAGATGGTGATCTCACTTTTCTCCCCAAATTTAGGATGTGGGGCTTTTGCAAAACACTTATATTTCTAGATGCTTAGGCCTCCACTCCAGGTAAAACACAGGGTGACACCAGGGTGTTATTTTTCCAGGCTGTGGCAGAGATGGCACCTGCCTGATCAGCCTTGGTGTTTCCATGCTTTGCCACTGCTTCTCTTCTTTGTTATATTTACATATTTGGATAGACAGCAATTTCTTCTCAGCCCTCAAGGCTGCTCTTCTCCAGCAGCCAGTAAGTGTCTGTCACAGAGCTGTTCATAGCCATGCACCCTCCACTTGCAACCTGGGCCCTGACTTCTAAGTCCTTAGCTTATTTCTAAGTCCTTAGCTTATTTCCCACTTGAACCCCACAAGGTCAGACACAGGGACCTCTGGTGCCAGGCTCTGTTTCACACAGCAAACTCTCACAGCCAGATGGTGACGAGCCTGGCAGGACAGGGCAGGGGTCTGGCAGGGGAATGCAGAGTTAGCAAAAGGCCTGTGCCTGCTCTTACTGGACATGCTACCACTTATAAATGCTTAAGGAGAGTAAGGACAATGTTCTGTCGCAGTGATGTACCAATTAAGTGTCTTCCCAGCCACCACAGGAAGAGAATTCATAGACTGCCCATTACAAACTCTTTGCCCTGTGTCTCGTTACTGCTGGTGTGCAGCAGCTCTTTCTTCACAGTTGGGAAGGTAAGAAAAATGGTAAAAGTTTCCCTTCCCCATCTTCAGATGTACCAAATCTCTTCTGTCCTTGTAAATTGCAATGTGCTGGCAGGGAGCAATCACTTGGAAATTCTGTGTCTTCTCCTGGAATGCGTCCCAACTGAAATCATTAATATGCCTGCTGTGGATTACAGGAATATGGGTAAATATCTGGATTCCATAAGTTGCTTCTTCTAAATTCCTTCAAATTAAGGACAACCGTATAGACTTCTGTGAAACACTGATGGGAAAAAAGGCCCTGAGACTTAGAGGTGAAATTTTTCATGGCTGTGAATGAATGCACAGCCAAGAGTTAAAACCTTAAAAAATAGATTAAATGTATAAATGAGAGGCATTTCAAAGGGACAGCAACAGAGGTCTGCACAGCAACAATTAGGAATACTATGTAAAAGGTGTTATATTGAAAGAGAGAATTTATATGTGTCTGTGAATGGGACAAAATTTAAACCATAATTAGTCTTGTTTATGTTGGAAAGGGCCTTGAAGGTAATTTTGTTCAAACTTTCTTGCCATGGGCAGGGACAGCTTTCACTACACCAATTGCTCAGAGCTCCATCCTACCTGGCCTTGAGCACTTCCAGGGATGGAACATCCACAGCTTCTCTGTGCAACCTCCTCCAGTGTCTCACCACCCTCACAGTAAAGAATTTCTTCTTAACATCTAATTTAAACCTGTCCATTCAGCTTAAAGCCATTCCCCTTTATCCTATCATTGCATACCCTTGTAAAAAGTCCTGCTCCAACCTTCTTTTTTCAACTCAGGACAGCCCAAGATCTTTATTAGTTTTGGTTTTGACCAAACATATGGAGAAGTGTTTTAATTTCAAATCTGAAATGAAGCCAAGGCAGGGCTTGATTATGTTGTTTAGTGATAAAACACACATTTCTTCATGTTCTTCTGATGTTCCTTCATTGCTGCAACTAATGATGGATGTCACATATGAGTAGCTGAGTTTCAACACAAGACTGCTGAACTGACACTGCGTTTGAAAAGGCTCCTGCATTTTGCAGGAGCAAGGCCCTTCATGTTCTAGAGCTGACTTTTAATTATAACTGTAGGTTCAGATTCAAGTAAACTGATTCAATATGAAGTACTTAAATATTGAAGAGATTATACGCTGAGGTTCCATTACTCAGTCCTGTTTCCCTTTCCACATTCCCCTACACAGGAGTGCTTTGCAACTTTTTTATTATTATTTTCCATTGTATGTAGTGCTCTTCTGGTTTCCTTTCCCTTTTTCCTCTCATAATTCCTGAATGTATTTCTTTGTTCAGACATTAAAAAGCTGCAAATATTATTTAAAAATTGCTTAAAATCATTGGAAAGAAGCACTGGAGTGCAGGACTTTGCATTTCAGATCGTAAAACCAACACAAATAATTTAGTTCAGATTGGGAGGACTGTAACTCACTGTTCACCAGAGGGGCCTGCTGCTGATCTATATTTTATGGAATGTACATTTTTAATGAAAAAGGAACCATTTTCCATTTTGAAATGGAATTAAATACTGATTGTTCCGTAATTTAAAAAGAAGGGGAAAAAAGAAAAAAAAAATCTCTTGCTGCTCTTGGTTGCAGTAACCCACCTGATTGCTTATTTTCCTTGTAAGTCAGTTCTAACACCTCATTTCCCTCCTCCCTCAAAGAGAACTCTGCACCCCCTCATTTTTCCCTTCTCCTCCCTTATTTCCTCCTCTCGTGACCCCTAGGACTATTGCTCCTTCCCTTGAAATGCCCTGACTTGCCCACAGAACTCTCCAGAGGGATGTTGCCTCCATGTCCATGCACGGTGGAATAGATTTTCCATCTCAACACCCAAAGGGGCCAACTGTGTCCTCAGGTGCATCAGGCACGGCTTCACCAGCAGGTTGAGGGAAGTGACTGTCCCTCTCTGCTCTGCACTGGGGCAGCCTCACCTCGAGTCCTTTGTGCACTTTTGGGTGCCACAATTCAGGAAAGATATCAAGCTATTAGACAGCACCCAAAGGAAGCACACAAAGACACTGAAGGACCTTGAGGGGAAGCCACTGTGTAGCACCTGAGGTCAGCCTGGAGATGATGGGACAGAGGAGAGACTTCATTGTAGTCACAGCTGCCTCACAAGGGGAAGAGGAGGGGCAGGCACTGATCTCTCTTTTGTGGTGACCAGTGACCCAAGGGAATGACATGAAGCTGTGTCAGAAGAGGTTTAGGTTGGATATTAGGAAAAGGTTCCTTATGCAGAGCATGGAACAGCCTTCCTAGGGAAGTGATCACAGCCCTAAGACTGACAGTTCAAGAAGCATTTGGACAACACTCTCAGGCATGGGGTGGGACTCTTGGAGTGTCCAACACAGGGCCAGGAGCTGGATTTGGTGATCTTTGTGGGTTTCTTCCTATTTAGCATAATCCTTGCTCAGCGTGTTCTATGCCTTGTCTTGGCCATCTGTGCTGGACACCTCCATGAGTTCATGCCCACAACAGGGGTTTTATTCAGAAACCAGGACCCCCTTCCACAAATCCATGTGCCCTTCTTTGCCCAGGCCACTTTGGACAGGGCAGACTAAAGAGGTTATTGCTACCCTGGGACTGGAACAAGTGGGGTCTGTGCTGCAAGCTTGATCTGTCATTGTGGGTTTATTTTGATTTAAGGTAGCTACTTCACTATTCTCAGATTGCCTTTTGCTCTTTTCAAGGGGGGTGTAGATTGATGGCATTGGCAAAACAACACAAAGAAAGGCAAACTGCAGATGCCAGCTCCCTGCCTGGCCTGAAGAGAAACTTTCTCCTTTCACAAGCACAGTACAAATGCCCAGTCATCCATTCCCTAGCAGGAATAAGGAAGAAATTATCCTAGAATATGGCCCAATGCCAGCATATTACAAAGGTCTATATACTATATGTAGTGGCATTGCACTTTGTATATTTTGAATCTCAAACGTTTCTGCGAGAGCCTCGGCTGGGTCTCTTTTATCAGCCACGGCCGCTTGTGAAAGAGAAGGGAAGGATTTAGAAGGCAAATTAACAAGAAGCCTTCTCACAGAAAAAAAACTTTCCAGGGGCTAATGACAGATGAAACAAAACTCTAAGCTGCTGCTCTATCTCCCTCTAGCGAAGCAGCAGTGCCTGGGAGGGGCAGCTGCTGCTGCCTCATGCCTCACTTTGCTACATCATCAGGCATTCATCCACAAACCACAGGTGGTTTTCTTTTCTTCTTTAGCCTTATTGCACATACTGCCATACTCTTCCTCCAAAAACAAACAACATAACAAAGAAAAAAACAAAAGCCGAAGGAAAAAAAAAAACAACAAACAAAAAAATCCATACTAAAACCGAGCACAAGATCTGCACAGCACACAAAATTTTGTATATAGATTTTACTCTGTTGTTCTTCTCATATTCTTTTCTTTCGGCTCACAGGAGTGGTGATTAAACCCTTCCCAATGATTGCAAAACTCCAGGTGTTTGAAAAAGAAAAATCACTCCATATTTATTTCTACTAACAAAATGTAAGCAAAATGAATTAATTAATAAATTTTGATGACAGCCTCTAGGCAGCCATTGTTATGCCTATGTTAAATCTGACTAGTAAATGGGATATGATTTAAGGAGCATGTTGGAGGATGTTTAGATCTGGTCTATTTGTCAGCTGCACCACAATTAATTTTGTGCTATAGAAAGTAGTAGTATGAAGACCAGCAGCCAATGTAATTAGTTACATCCTCTTGACATGATCTTATAGTGCAACAGCATGTCAAAAATAGTGATTCCCATTATGTGTCATATGCCTTCCCTTTGGAATGCATACAGTATATGTACATGGGCATTCAGCATCCTAAAACAGATTAGTGTGGTCCTACAGGTTTAAAGCCAAGATTACCTTAAAATTAATTTATAGCTTCATATCTGACCAGTAAGCACATGAGAGATTTTCCAGTCTGCACTCGTTATAATCTTGAGGTTCATATATTTTTCTGGCTGCAAAGACAAATACAGAATCAATTTGGTGAATTGTTCCTGCAGAAGTAAGAAAGTAAGAAGACAACTTGCAAACTCCCCTACTTCTATGAGGTCCACATCTCCATTTTGGACTGGAGACACACTGAGACTTTCACACACTGAGTTGCCACTTGTTCCCTCCAAGGAGCATGCTCATCAGTCACATTTCAACAGGCCTGCACAGAGAAAATCTGTTTCTACCTTTACATCCTACAAAAGGGCAGTATTTTTCTAAGACAATAATTTTAAATCAAGAGGGAATGCTTAACCAGTTCCACAAGGTGGTATCTCTCTCTCCCATCAAATATGTGATTAACATATAGCAGGAGAGAAAGTGAGTCCCTAGAGGGTAATGAGAGAAGACTAATGCTACCTTTACATCATGGTTAACCTGTAACAAGAATCCATTTAATCCTGGAGATTTGTTGAGCCTTTTCAACTGTACATTTATTCAGCTACAGATTGATTTTTAAATATGTTATCTGGCTCTTTCAAGGACGAGTGGTGCTTCTAATCAGTTCCCCCACAAAATTAGATACTGTTTACACACTCTAACTGCAAACATCCTTGACTTCTGGAGATTTGCATTCCACATATCTTTGTTGGTTTTTTTGTCTGGTACTGTTATGGAATTATAGAAGCAAAAGACTCAACTGCCTACATTAGTGAAGTTTTTCTTTTTTCTTTTAGTGTCTGTCTCTGCTTTATATATTCCTGACATGCACTAGATTTTTTCAAAGCATGCTCAATAATTGGTGTTACTGGTTTTCTCTGCTGCAGGGTGTACTGTAAGAATGTACATTTTAGAGAGAAAAAGGAAATCAATTGCTTTCTAGCAGGCTGTACAGAGTTTCCAGATGTATTCTACCTTACATCCTATTCAATATCCCACAGGAGACAAAAAAATGGGTGCAAAATCAGTGGAAATAATGCTACTAACTGCAATACTACATGTTACATATATTTTGTTCACATAATATGTACATAAAGTTTTTGATAGCTACGTCCTCAGCTTGTCTTTCTTCCAGAAGCCCAGCATGGTGGCAAATTCCTGCAGGTGGTTTTGCCAGTGTTGCAGTAGGGCTTGAAGGAACTTAAAACAGCACCTGCCCCAGGCCATCTAAAGACAACTTTAAATAAAAATCATAAAGATGCAAAATGTTGCTCCTTGGATTTCCAAAATGTGTCAATTGACAAGGTCATGAATCAAGTCAGGTGGGATCTGCAGAAAATTCAACCTCCTGTTTTGGTACTTTGGGTAGTGCTTGAAAAGTGACAGAAAATCAGTAATTTATTACCTGTGTTTGAAATTTCAGCTTCTAAAAGTGACAAGTTTCCAGGGTTTGTGACACTTGACTAATAAACACTGTCTCATTTCTCCATTCTAGGGCATCAGGTTAGCTCTGACTCACATGAAAAAATCTTCCTGTTAGGTAATGAACATCATGATCTGCAACTCTCAGCCCCTATTAGTCACAAGGAAGATGACTTCCTAAGAGCTATATTATTTATTTCAGCAACCACCAGTAGAATAGACAGGACAGTGGTGTTTGCATGTAAATAGACCTGCACTGATTGCTCTTAGGTTTGTAGTTAATTAGGAAATTTGGGAACCTCTGATACTAATCTATTTAACCTCAAGAGAAAATCATTGCAAGAGAAACCATTACAGTAATGAAATCCCCTTTGCGTGCAGCTCTGAATGCTGATGGGTACGGACAGCAGAACAGTCAGACCTGTGCTGCTACTCTCCGTCTGCCTCGCACACACAAATGCACAGAACGCAGATGGAAACCTTCCCCATCCCTTTTCAGAAGCCATTGGCTTCATCGTCTGGCCGGCAGGTGGAACCCTCCTACTTCTTTTGCTCTTAGAGCGTCACTGGAATTTAGGCGAAAAGCCGCCCCATCCTTTCGCCGGCGCGGCTTTGCCGGTGGGGCAGCCCCGCTCCTTCCTCATCTCTGATCCCACTGCCACCGTGCCAGGAGCTGCACAGGACCTTTCCAAAAAAGGGGAGATAAAGCTGTTTCCTGGCGGCTATATTTCATTGTCTGCCCACAAATGCAACTCTGAAATACTGTGAAAATAGAACATGCCATTAAGCTTTTCTGGCAAATGTGTGTTAGTTTTCCCCCCTGAAGGGGTTTACAAGAAACCTGGAGAGGTACGTTTTACAGAGAAAGGGGTAATGGCTTTAAATTTAAAGTGGGTAGGTTTAAATTAGATGAAAGGAAGAGATACAAAGCAGTATCTGGTCAAAAAGCTCTAGGGCAATGTCCTGGGGTGACTTTACGATGCTTGTATCCCCATTTGTCTGTTTAGCCCAGAAATAAGTTTTGCACCTTTAAGACTGGTTCTATAGCTTTTAAAGCCTGAGCATTCAACACCTTTCACACAGAGGTTCTTATTTAAGCAAAGCTTTAAGCAACTGCTTTAGCAATACAGTTTCTTTATTATTGCTTTGTTTTCTCTTTTTCCATGTCCTACACAGGGATTTATTTACTTTTCTCCCTTAAAAAACATCACATTGCCAGAATATTTATTCTGCTCATCACTAGAAAAATATGTGATTGGTTAATACAAAATAATAATAATCAGCTCTTTCCTTTGCTGATTTCACCTGTCAAATAATTGTTAATTAATACTTCTGTTGAGTTCTGTCTTTAGTCAAAGTGAATTATTTTTCATATTTTAGAAAATTTACAGCAAATCAGTCCTACTTACCTATGGAGTCACTCTAACCATGTATAACCAGCAAGGCCTGGAGCAGTAGGGTCATGTGCAAAGAATGCTGCTGCTTCTTAGCAGCTGGTCTGTGTCCTCACATCCCCCCTCTTCCCTCCACCCAGCTGCCTGCTCTGCCAGCCTCTGCTTTCTAAGTGATATTGCATTGCCAATGCGCCCACATCCTCTTTGCTTTTAGCACTACTGGTCCAGGGATTTTTCCTTCCCATTTCATAAATGTGTATTATTTTATCTCCACATGGATTAGCTTCATGTTTCCAAGTTCAGCATCACTCATTCCTCAAAAATACTTGCAACTACTCCACAGTCTCCTTCCTGTGAACCCGATCAGTCCTAAGGGTTTCACTGTTTAACACTCTTACTCCTCTTTGTATGTTTAAATTCTTCTCTGAGACAGATCTCTTATTTCCTGGCTTGCCTCAAAAGAGTACATAATGCAAAGATTGAGAGACATAAGTTTTAAGTTCTTTTGTAATTTTTTCTGTAGAACCAGAGAAACTTCAATATTCACTGTTCTTCATGAGCTAACAGTTTATTCTCAGATATTAAAAGAGATATTGCCTCCAAAAATCAAAATCAAAATTCGCATTTACTCCTTAAATGATTAGTGCACTATTTTTTTTCTTCTACTTTGTTGTCACAAATTACTTCGTGTTTTATTGCAGTAGGCTACTGTTTATAACTTGCTATAAGGTATTTATATTTTCTCCTAAAACAAACAGGATAGGCAGCACAGCTAACTTCATACTGCTCTGAAAATCTTCCCTTTTTTTATTTCCCAATTTTCCTTTTAGTTTGAAAACGGAAAGAATTTCCTTTATCATTTGGTGACAAAGGGGTTGCAGCTTTTCTTCCAAAGTCTAATGTCTTCTGACTGACCTATGACTACACTTAAATTCCCACTATTTTTTTTTTCTTTTGACATTTCTGTGGATTTTCAACTTGTAGAATGCCTCTAACTAGCAGCATCAAAAATGGAACATCTGTATTTGTTCACTTAACAAGCCTAGCACAAGTAGCAGCATCAGTGCTGTGCTGATGCTAGCTCTGCTGCAGAAAGAACAGATCCAGAGTCCCCCTTTTTATGCAATGTATAAATCATCTCAACTCCAGAGGGACATGCACCATGTAAACACACACGAACAAAAAAGCTCATTATTACAACAGAAAATATATATCCTTAGAATATGTCATTATATAATTGTGTCTTTGCTGAAGGTGAAGTCCCTTGTCAGGGAAAGGGGAAGCCACACATGACTGATGGCAGGAACATAATTTTGGTTAGGAGCACAAGAATAAGACACTACTGCATAAAGTAATACATTGATTTGTAACGTGTCAGCTCTGTTGTGGTAACTGTTTGTGTTTACCAGAAGATAATGGAGAGGCAGTTTATCCCTAACTGAAACTGAGATTAAGCTGTTGCTCATCTACAAGTGAAGCAGAATATGTCAATGAGTAATAGCAGTAGAATAGCTAATAGCAAATCCACTCCTCCTGAATGTGATGTCCATGCCTGTAAAGATCTCCTGGGGTATGTACAAAGTCCTTTAGAATGCATTAGAATGTATGAATGTCTAACCTGAACTGGAAGCAAGTGACCATCTTTAATAGCCAGGTCTGTGAGGTCAGTGAAGATTTAAACTGAGCCTCAGCTGATCCATAGCAGCCACACAATGCTTACAACATGTCTGTACTTTCTGCCTACATTAGGGCTGAATTGTGAATTGGAAGAAAAATATTTTTTCCATATTGTCCCTTGTTTTTTACTAGCTTATTTTGCTGTAAATAGTTGATATCTCAGATAAGGTTTGAAAGCAGGGGACAAAATAAATAGTGTTGTTCTGTCCTTTTTTCCTTTCCACCTGTGAACATAGAATATATTTGGTGACATCCAAAACCATGATGCGTGGAGGCAACAAAAAGCTGGGTTTGTAATGAGTAAATCTAGAGGCACTTGTGCACAGCAACCAAGAGGTCTGGGTGCACTCACAACTGCAGTTGCTGTGAACTAACAGTGCTGATGGTTTCTGCTCAGACCTGGGAGGAAGCTGATCAATTTTCTGTGCTGTGTTTACACACATATTAATTACCAAATGAAGATTTTGCTCCGTGTGCCAGAGAAAAATATTCCACAGAAAAAGACTTTGTTCCTATTGTGGCCATTCCAGCGAACACACATTCCCAGAAGTGGACACCTGAGCAGGCCCAGACCTGCAGCAGCTTGCAGGATTCTTGAGAGAGCTGGGCTGCAGCTTCATTAGATATTGTGCTTTCAAACTTGGAAGCATGTTTAATGCAATGAGGACTAGAGAAGGAAATAGGGGTCTGAGGGAGATGGTAACCTCTTCAGACTGTAAAGTGAAAGTGTGGACAGTCTCGTTATGCTTTTACTGGATCTTGCTGCCCTGACCCCTGCCCGGTGCCTAACACTGAGTAAACAAAAGAATTGTGGTGATGACCTTGGGGGGTTGACCTGTTGAAGTCATCAGGCTCACCAGACATTTCTGGTATCTTCAATGCAGATTAATAGAAGGATGACTGTAATCTAGTGTAGATTAGCTTCCCTTCACTAACCTGGTTGTGTGCACTACCCAGAATGCTGACAATGTTCTAGGCTTTGTAACACTATAAAAAAGAGATCACCAAATTTTTGCACACTTTCATTTAAAAATGACAGTAGTAAAATTCCAACAAGAGTTGCCTATGAGAAAAGCCCTACAGTCTTTATATATCACAATCTTGATCTTTCCAAGAGTTTTCTCTGGTTTTCCCTCAAGAAAGATACAATACAGCATGTTTGTACAATCTTGTTATCCTAAGACCAGATGGGATAAAGACCTTAAAAACCTGGTTCTATTTTTCACAGTCTCCTTCTAAATAAAAGGCCTAAGGAAGAAGTAGAATAATATTTCTCTTCTCTTTGCTCTTCTTGAATGATCCAAGGGATAGAAGCCATGTCAATGTATCTCTGATGTCTGGTAAGAGATCTAAAGGGTGAACTTCCCACCCTTGCCCCTTTCACCACCTGGGGAAAGGAAGCCTTGTTTCCACCAGATGTTGAGGAGAGCAGGCAAGGGTTTTGTTTCCCCACTGGCTCTGCTGGGGGTCATCACTGCGTGGCACTGCAGGAACCTCCCTTAGCTGTGGGTGCTGCTTGCTGGGTAATTATCTTCCCTAATTCCAGGCTTTTCACACTCCAGCAGATATCATACTCTTGGCTGTAATCTTCACCAGTCTCAAGTGGCTCTTCTCACACGAAAGCTCTGGAATCACAGTACCTTTAAACTGCTTCTTTCTTGTTCTACTCCTAGAGGAGTTTGGGATGCAGGCGGATTCAGCTTTGCTTTGTGCTTCTCAGCAAGGGATCCATCTTGACCCCAGGCTCAACACTGTTGATGCACAGATGATCTCTGCAGACATCATCCTGCAATGCAACTTCCAAATAACAGAGCATACAAAACCCACTCCAACTCATCAGACTCACAGAAATGTTCTTTGGGTCCAGAATGCAAGCAAGAAACAGGATGAAAGGATCTGTGGTAATACATCCTATTGCATTTACTGACTTACAGTGTCTCTAGTACCTCATTGCTGCACCATGCAGGGCCTTACCTGCAAGTCTTTGTGGCAAATCCAAAGGAATAATCTCAGAGATTGCATGGAAATACAGTATTTCACAACCACAGTGTAACTTCCCAAAAGTATGCCTGAAACACAAAAGTATTCTTAAATAAAATGGAAAGAAATAAAAGTAATTATGGCAGTACAATCCTTTCACACCTTCTCTGTTTTAAAGCACATATAAAATGTATCTAAGTACTGTTACAGCAGGAGACTGGTACTTTTAAAACACCAAACTTCAATGCTCTATCTTAAAAACAGTATAGTGTCAGGATTCTTGGGCCAAAATGTGGCTCTTTGTCATGGATAGAACACCAGACAGACTGGACATCAGGGTATTTATTTTTCAGAAACAAACTTTTCTAAGAAACAAGCAAATGAAACGTTCTGCAAGGCAAAATGCCATTGAACTGATTAGCTAGACAAGGCCAGGCTGGATGGGGCTTAGATCAACCTGTTTTAGTGAAAGATATCACTGCCCATGGTAGAGGGATTGGAACTAGATGGTCTTTACATTCCCTTCCAACCCAAATAATTCTGTGATTCTAAGCTTCTACCTGAAGGGAAAAAAAAACCTTTAAAACAACTTTGCCTTTTTATGCCAAATAAAAGCTGAAGAAATCACCAGAAAACTTAATTTTCCAGCAATTTTGGGAATTGTCAAAGTAGCTGAATTATCCCAGTGGAGTTGGAAAGGTACCTACATTTTCTGAGCTGGGAAATAATCACAACTCTTTTAGCAGCTTCCCACCTCTGTTAATATAAAACAGATATACAATCAGATCCAGTGTCACACACTATCCACTTGTGTTTCTCACAATCTCCAAGGTCTGAACCTTCATTAGGGATTCATTTTACAACATTGAGACATTAATTCTCACCCATGATGAGCATTGTATGTCCCTGACAGAAAAGCAGCAAGGATTTTTGGGGATATGAGATCACACCTATTAATAGATGGGCAGCCCTCAAATGGGGTGCCAGTAAATAAAGCATCTTGGCAGCCCCTTAGGGAAACGGGTGCTAGGGAAGAGATGGGGACCTCTCCTGTTTGAGGCAAAGGTGGGTTAAATGAAGCAAAGGCATTTAAGGCAGATTAAATGAAGACAGGGGGAAGTTGTCCTGCCTGGGACAGGAAACTAAAATTGGGAGCATATGGCTACAGGGAGACAGGGAAGGAGTGACAGGTGGGCAGGGAAGTTCCCACCAAACTCTCCTCTGTGCCTTCATTCCTGTGCTGCTGAGCAGAGCTTTTCCTGACAACTCCTATTACCACCTGGTGATTTATAGTCATCTCTCTCCCAGATGAACCAAAACACATCTCTTCTGATGGACTGTGTTCTGCAAAGCATGAGGTTTTACAATACAGCTGCTATGTGTTATCCCACACAGCAAATGTGGGAATATTTATGTGGGTTTTTTAATACAACAGATATATTTCCCCAGATGCTCTTGACTGAACATATTGCTAATAGGACTGTGTTCAGCTTTTCAGAATAAAATTACTTTAGAAAGGAGAAGATGCTAAAAAGCTCAAGAGTCCAATGTGATTTTTTAAAATGTAAAACAAGCTTTCAACTGTACTTGCTACCCTGTCTTGTCAAAACTGATCTAAAATCAACACTACAATATTTCTCATTAGCTCCTTCTTCTTAAACATGTCATTACCCAGAGGAGATAGGTCATAGTAGAAGAGAGATGTACATTAGATATTAGGAGGAAATTCTTTACTCAGAGAGTGGTGAGGTACCGGAACAGGTTCTTAAAGAAGCTGTGGATGCCCCATCCCTAGAAGTGCTCAAAGTGAATTTGGATGGGGCATTGAGCAACCTGGTCTAATGGAAGGTGTCCCTGCCCATGGCAGGAGGGTTGGAATTAGAGGATCTATATGGTCCCTTCCAACCCAAACCATTCTATGATTCTACAATTTTATAACCTGTGGATACTAGAAACTCAATCTCAAAAGGCACCTTTGAAGATTTCTTATTCAGTACAGTTTACAGATTGCATTAAAGGAATTAGGTGATCGGCTGATTTTAATTTCACCAGACCTGTGTATTAAATATCCACTGAAAAAACCAAATCTAAGAGGTACATGTGAAGGTTTTGTTGTTGTTCTTGTTGTTGTTAAGAGAAATTCCTTCCAATTCAGAAGCTAAAGGCTAAACCAGAATGGAATACAGTCTAAATGACATGTTGGAGTGCCTTCTTGTAAATACCCCTTTACGAATAAGAATACACTATAATTATTATATACTTTCTTATGTGCTGGGTACTTGTTCCTGATATCTTCACGTGCTGCAGGAAAGTCTGCATTTCCCAGGCTGTGTTCATAGCTTGAACAGAAATAGGTTTTCAACTCCATTCTTAATTTTCATATTCACCACCACTAAAAAGAATGCAAACTTCAGGTAATGCACATCAACAAAGTACCACAAATGTCTTGGAAGCATGGTAATTTAGAGCAGTGGGAGATCTAGTCAAATTGGAATCGAATGAGAAAAAAGGGATCTGATCAGATTTACAAATATGACACAGAGGAAAAAGATTATTGATTTTGTTTAATATTTTAGTATTTTATAGGCATGAATGAAAATCCTTCTATAAGCAAACCTAATTGCTACTAATTATGTCATGATTAATATCTCCCCTACAAATTTATTTGTGCCTCAGATTATGAGAATGATGATCATTTGTGTTACTGCCACAGCCTCTGTTTGCTCAATTGATTGCTTTGTTATTGTTTTTCTGTCTGCTCATCTCTACAAGTGAAATGATCTTGTCCTTTCCCCTTTTCTGCCTTTCTCAGATCATTTAACAATGAGACACACTTTCCATGTAGCTCTTTCTGACAAAAAAGGGGAAAAACTGTGGGGAGAAGGACAGAGAACTGAAGTCTGATCCATATGAAGTAATTTACTTGCTGACAATGATTTTGCTTTCCAAAAGTCTTTTTCTTTTCCAAAAATTGTTGTGTCCATGGTTAGCTCAATTTCTTTTCTTTTCTCATGGGGTCATACTTCAGTGATTCAGTACCACAGTCTAGCTTTATTTGAATCTGAAAATGCTAAGATTGTGTTTGTCTTTGAAATAATAAATAAATGGATAAATAAATAAAAGAGAGATAAAGCAAAACCATATTTTATTGTAGTTACCATTAAACACACAGAAAGTTACAAAAAGTATGAAAAAATCATTCAAATCCCACTTCTTTGACCCTTTAAAAATATTATTTACAATTCTATTGCCACTTTATTCCTGAAAACCCAAATTTGTTTGCAATAGACTTTACAGAGGATCCTCTTTTTTGAGGATCCTCTGCTTTTTCTCTAGCCTAACAGACATAGGAGCAAAGCCAGAACCAAAGTGGGAGTGTGCCTGTGTGAGGAGGGATTCCTTCCCTTCTCTGTGCCCCATCATGGCAGCTTGCATCTGCCCTCACACTGGAAACTGGCAGGCTCACAATGTGTGAGTCCCACAGGTTTAAGCAAATATAAATATCCAGTTCCTTGAGTGGTGACACATTAATCTGCAAATTACCTCTGGCACTAAATTGTAAATTATAACTGAACAGTACAGTGTGCTGTGGGTAGTGGTTAGGAAAGCCATAAACAGTTGAATTTTATTTTTCTTAATATATCTGTCACTGATCTAGCACACTGGTATAGGACAGTGCAATACCATTTTACTCCATCTAATCAGCTTCAGTGGTACAAGCTGTGACACATAAAATAATATTTCTGTGATCTTTGACTCTTCCCCCTGTGCAAGTGAACTAGCAATAAATAGAGTGAGGAACAAGGCAGAAGGGGGAATGGCTCCTCAGCACAGGCTGGCTATTGAAGAGTGTGATGCAGTCTAGACACAAAATGAGATTGCCACAAACTATATACCCTGAAGCAATATAGAAGCAGAGAACCAAAATATATCCATTGGTTTTTCTTATTTGCTATTATTATAGCTATGCCATACTCTGAAATGAGAGGAAATAATAGAGG